>VWYI01019030.1:718-83766 GCA_013399455.1 Anthoscopus minutus | reverse complement strand
GGTAGAGCTGGGAAGGAGAGAGGAGTGGGAGGAAGGTGTTTTTAAGGTTTTATTTCACTTCTCATTATCCTGCACTGATTTTATGAGCAATAAAATAACTTTATATCTCTAATTCAATCCTGTTTTGGCCGTGATGGTATTTAGAGAAGGATCTCTCCCTGGCCTTATCTCAACTCCTGAATCCTTCTTTAAATTTTCTCTCCTCTACCTAGCTGTGGAGAAGAGTGAGAGAGCTGCTCTGGTGGATGCCTATCACACTGCAGTGCAGAGTCAGACACACACACAGAAAACGTCTTGAACCACAATTTTTCATTATTGACTAAGCAGTAAAAAAACCATGGCGCTAGATAAAAACATCTCTTACCTAATACTTCGTATCATCCCTTCATACAAAAACCACAGCAGATGATGAACAAATACAATTTCAAGATGTGTTTACCTCTGTCTTAACCCTACCTTTTATGAAGGGTACCAATAAAAGACACTTTTATTATATATCAGCATAATAATGTCCCTTGCTCAGTAACCAAATATATATACAACACAGAGAATCCCTTTAATTTAAACAATGTCTGGATGCAAGAAACACTTAGGTTATTCAACAGCAGAAAGAGCAAAATGGATCTTTCTGATAAGAGAAAAAAACCCTCAAACTCACAAACAGAAAGACATACAACACAGAGAATCCCATTAATTTAAACAATGTCTGGATGCAAGAAACACTTAGGTTATTCAACAGCAGAAAGAGCAAAATGGATCTTTCTGATAAAATAAGAGAAAAAACCCTCAAACTCACAAACAGAAAGACAGAAACTGGCAACTAATCTCCTCTCTGAACTCCAGGAATAGGTCCTCACTTATGGGGGACGGAATCTCTTAATTGTATTAAGTTGGGATAGTAAACACCTACCAACAAAGTAATAATTACAATGTTATTATCAATATTGACAGAAGAAAGAGATACCAGATCTGAATTTTAATGAAAATTTAGTTTCTTAAAAGCTAACCCTTTCCTGTCCTCTAGCTGTCAGATGGTTTACAAAACAGTTGTCTTCTAGAAAATATATCCTTACTATGACAAAGTCAGCCCTAAATATTGTTACTCCATCATAAGTAACAGCAGGTTTAGTCTCCAAAATGTAAGATCTCTTGAAAAAGCCACAATACCTACCGTTGCTTCCTGGTTCCACAATATTTTCTGCACTGACTTCTTTTGTTGGACTTTGAACTTGTGGTTCTGATTGGACATTTTGATCAGGCAATTCACTGTCTCTCTGACCATTCTGTAATCTCTGTTTCAGCAATGACACCTAAACAAAATGTTCTTTTTGTTAAAAAATCCAAGGATTCCAAGCAGATATTTTTTTAATCTTCTAAACTAGATAGAGTTAAATTATTTTTTACCTTAGTAAGTAGAAAAAGAAAAAATCTGTCTGAAATTTTTTTAAAAGTCAGAATTATGCTTCCAATTAACAAAAACAAAATGTCTATGTGTAGAGAAACAAAGACCAATTAAGCAAAATACATGAATTTTGCTAAAGCATTTTAGGTCAAACGACTGCAAATGTTCATATGTTGGTAACAAAACTATCACAAAGGTTTTTAAGTGCAAATCAGTCAATCATATTTAACATGAGTGTGATTTCTACAAAGGTATCCTGTACTACAAAGACACACTTAATTTCTAGAAAATCCTAAATTCACAAAAGCTTTACAAGTTCAGAGCAATTACAATAAAAAATGGCATTATAGGAAATATATAGATAAAAAGTAAGAACAGCAGTTTTAAACAACATCTCCTGGATAAACTATCTTACCTGAGTTTGCAGGACACTAATAAGTTGATCCTTTTCTTCTAAGGAAGCATCAAATTCCTCTTGGAGATGTTTCTTAGCTTGTTGATCCATCTGGAGCTCCTGATAACACAAACACATCTCAAATGAATACTGAAATGTGAACTCAAAAGACTTATGAAAATATTTATGAAATAATATCTAAAATACCTCTTTCATAGCTGTGATCCCAAAACACAACCAAAGTACACTTTTTTTTTTTACTATACAACATTCCACACAATATAATAAGAGCATCCATATATAATACCAGCATTAAAACAGCAAGAGTCTAGACTTGATGCAAAACTATCAAGGATTATTTTTCCTAAAATAAGGTTGTATAGGGATCGTTTCAGGTCTGCTCCTGAAAAACTGCCTTCCATGCACACATTTCTCCTGGAAGCTGAAGACTGCACTTTGGTAGATTCTTCATTTAGCCACCAAAATAAGTCAATAAAGAGCAGAAATGTAAAATTCATTAAGCTCATTAAATATGCCACCATTCTAAAATGACAAATGCCATGTGTAAGAGAAGAAAATTGGTCTTTTTATTCCACAAATGTGTCTTAAATGAGAAAGGCAGAGAATGCTAAATAATTTAAATATGTGGCTTTACTTGATACTTACATGCATTTATTTGGCTGAACACTCTTAGAAACTTGTAGATATTGCCTAAATTCATTAGTTGGATCTACAGTGTCTTGTAACATATTTCCTGAAGAAGGGTTCTTCTTGTAAGTTTAAACATGTAAACATTTAAATTTCTTAAATAATTATCATTCAAATAGAAAATAATGTACTTAAAATTAATTCACATCTAACTGCTTATTGAGAGAACCAGAATCACACATATATCACACATGCATTGCAAGTATTTACAGAAACTTTTTCATCTTTTTTATTTATATATTTATTTCATCCATATATATCTTCCTCATTATTTACCTCAGGAAAAGAATGCTTCTATGACTTTTATTATGCAAATATCACTTGCATAAAAGCAATCATCACCCACAAACATGAGCTCCACTAGCCAAGCAAAGAAAGAGGATGACAGAAAGAGAAAGAAAGGATGAAAAAGCAAATGAGACAAAACAGAGCATTGGATGTTTCCTGTGCTGCTTTCCTCCAACTCTAAATCCTGTTTTTATGTTGTCTTGCTGTCTATCCCTTACGACCAACAGTGATGCCTTGCCACAGATGAGGTTGATACCACTTTGAAAACTGCAGCTATATGGGCTGAGCCTGCCCAGCCATGCACAGGCAGGACAGCGAGGGAAAGCAACCCTGCAAAAACCATTCCTCTCTTCTCAACTATATCCACTTCTTAACACTGCATTGCCTCATGTTCTCAGCAATTACTGATCACACTTCTGTCCCATGCTTCTGAGCTTTAGAAGCAGTTCCCGTCAAACAAAGCAAAGCAGGCCAGTGTGAGAACAAGTGTCAAAGAGATTTATTGAGACCAACACAGAAATAGTCCTCTTTGAATCTCAGAGTCCCTTCTGATCCTTTTCTGAGAAGGAGAACACTGAAGATTGCTTTAGAACTGGTTTTGAGAAACTATCCGAAGGAGAAAACTAAGGTAAGCAAAACCACATTGATTTCTAGGGACTATGTTACACAGTCAATTTAGCCTCAAAGGAAGATTAGTTTACTCTTACATGGTCCTCATAGAAGAAACTTGCCTGACTCAACATATTTATGGGGAAAATGGGCTGTATGATGCAGAAAAGGATTATTAAAATTAATTTCTCATAACAACTTATATCAATGAATGAACTACTTTGGACCATTTTAGCTTCCACAATGGAAACTTAACCATTTTATTTGTAATTTTTCCTTCATTATGTTTTACCTAATGCTGCAACACCTGGGCTTCCAAAAGATCAGAAGAACACTTTTTGAAGTGTATCAATTAATGAAAAATAATTTCAGTGTTAGATTTGATGGAATCTTTAAAATTACAAGATTGGTAAGAATGAAATTAAGTTTTACACCAAATATATATATACAAATGTATATATATAAATCAGAAATATATGTATAACTTATATACATATATGAATCACAAAGACTATGACAGAAGCAAAAAATAAAATAGACACGTCCAATCCTTTGTCATATGCCAAAGATCTAACTCTGCTCCACATACACCTTCCTGACTCTAACAAGTAGCAATAAACTGGAAAACTAATCCTATAGGAGCATGCAGATACGGACCAAACACAGAATAAGCTTTTTCATTTGACCTTGTAGTGATCTGAAAAAGATACAACCTTGGCAAGCCAATTCTGACAGTAATGCAATGTTTTTTTCCCTTCTATGTACTGACAGTTTAGCTTAGGACATGGTGACAGTCCAGACACAAGCTACAGCTCAGATGAGCATGGTACTCCCAGCACTGACTGACCCACTGTTCTCAGCTGCTGGGGCACAAACAGCACAGATGTGAACAAAATGCCATCCCACTAGCACACACAACTCACAGCATACTTACCCGAATTAATCCCCAGATTGCTGATGAGCGCCCAGCAATTTGCCAGTGACACCCCATGAAATGACTGGCTGTCTGTCTAGTCACAGGGATAGCTCCTTGTGGGTGAGCTTGAGCCTTGAGTACACACATGGCCAGACACTCCCCATCAGTCACCATCCCTCATTATGAAGGGGACAGGTCCTGGTCCCTGTCTGTGGGCAAAACACCCAACTGCTTGGAGTGAGTCTGCCTTCAGGCAAAGGTGGGATCTCACATGGTCTAATGGCTCCTGCAACCTCCATGCCAGTGCTGCATGGCACATGCCAGAAGTATGTGTGCAGTCATAAGACAAAGCCTGTGACTTTGGGCTAAATGGTACCCAGCTCTGTAAGAGCACAGACAGAGACCCTTGCAAGCCCATCTCCAAGCCTGGTATTGCACTAGCTCCCGAGGCAATAAAATAGCTTCAGCTTCACATTGTGCTTCACCAGGGTTTGACAATATGGCGTTTTTGAACTTGTCTTTTTAATCTATTCTATACATGTTTTTTAAGTCCATTCCTTTTATTATCAATACCAAATACACTAGAGCTTCTCCTTTTAATTTCACTATAACATAAGGAGGCAAGTCATAGCCTACTTGATTTTATGATTGAAACCAAACTACACTAAAATCCATAAAACAATGTAAGCATTACAACTGAGATAAAGATTATTTTTTTCAATTATCCTAATTGTTTTAATAGTCATTGAAATCCTTAGGAAAATGTGCCTATTAAGTGTGTTTGCCTGAATTAGTATTTGTCAGAAATAGAAGAGCAACAAACTGCATAGGGACAGCTATGGCTGGGCCCAACAATTCTGCAAGAACCACACACACTTCTACCTATTTCACAATCAACGAGAGAAGTAGTTCAGTTAGTGACGTATTCCTCTGTCCCAAAAGTATAGCAATAAGCTGCTGAATGGCAAGCAAAGCAGAGGAGTAACCCTATATAAACAAAAAAACCAAATGTAGTAAAATACTCTGCTCTGTAATACAAAATATTTTGTGAATGAAAAAGTCAAAAGCTAGACAGAAAAAGATCCTATGTAGGTGTGATATAAAGTAAACATGCCATCAAGAAAGGAAATTACCTCTCTCAGTTCTCCAATTCTGCGAAGTGCTTTATCCTGGCTTTGACTCAGAATGCTCTTAAGAAAAAAGGAAAAAATAAAGATCCTGTGTATTAAATTTAATTTTAAATGGATAAATAAATTTTAAAAATTCACAGATGTAATGCTTTGTTTCTCTTTCAAGTCACACTTGATGTGCAAGTATTGTCATAAACTGTCCTCTGTGGGCTGGCAATCTATCAATCTATCACCCAAAGTCAGCTGATGAAACAAAAAAGGCTGCAGTAAATACTTCACAGTTATGTTGACAAATTAATTTTACCTTGGCTTCCTTAGAAATCCCAGCTAAGAAATCATCTTCTTTTATGTACACACAATGCACTGAAAATTAAATCTGTATTGTCACTACACATTTTAAGATTCAAAAAAGCACGCAGGTAAGAAAGGATGAAAAGTAATGCTCACCTGTAGCTTCTTCTTTTCCCGCTGGATAACTTGATAAGCAGACACTAGCTAAAATACACAAATCAGATATAAAGATGATTATACATTTGCAGATAGCCATCAAAATAATTTCCTTAGTTGTATAAGTACCTGCATTTTCCAACTCTTCACTCCACTTGAGAATGCTCTTTTCACAGAAATGTACTTAAATTTTCTTAATGCTTTTCTTTTTCTATCTATAAAATCTCTCAAATATGTTAAAAAATACAAGCCTACATTACCAAACAATGATGTTACTCAGCATTCACACATAGTTTTGCCTTCCGAGACAACATACCACATACCCATCCTTCAACACAGCTTGTTAAAACTCAAGAGTATCAGAAAGTTACATCCCAGACAGCTGCCCCACAGGGGTGACCACTAGTACAGGACAAGTCCCAGGGAGATAAAGCAAAAATATTTTTACAAAGAGCATGCATTCAAAAATACATTTCTAAATTTAACAAAAAAGTGCGATGTTCTCATCCCATATGCTTTGCATATAATCCAGCAAAGACAGACTGAAAGAGGACAGTATCTCATTTCTCACTGTAAACTGACAAAAGGATTAAGTGCACAACTTAGTTTACTTAAATATTTGACTACTACTGCCATGTAGATTATGTTGAAGTAGCATAATGGCACTTAGAATTAGAATATTCTGTTTTCAAACTGATGTAAAATTTAAGATAAACAAATCTAGAACACTGAAACCAGAAAACAGTAAGTTAAAATATATCTTCAAATTCTTATTTTAAAAACCCTAAACATTTTCAGAATTCAAAATTACTTTTAATTTCGAAGTTGTATTTATTTTGCTCTAAAAAGAAAATCAAAATTTCTATGAGTGGTTTCCCTTACCATATTTTTGCGATGCTAACTTTGCATCCTATTTTAAGGGGGAAAAATATTTCTACCTTAATTACTCATTATATATTGAAATAAGTTTCTTCCAAGCTCTAGCAAAACAATTATTTTCAACTGAACTGAAGAAATTCACAAAACCAGGAAAAAACGCAAGCCTTTTTAACAGAGAAAGTTAGGACTTGGTGGACAGATTACAGTAATTAAAAAACCCTGAACAATCAAAAAAGCACTAAAAAAACCCCACAAACTGAAGAATTTTCATTTAAGCAACTACTATTTACATACATTTTAAAAAATACTTATAACTAGCTGGAAGTGAAGGAAAAATTACTGAGAGACAATTGCTTTTTCAGGCATATGCTGAAAACTGCAGTCACTGTATACATATTTTAGATTACAGGGATTTCAACAAAAGTCTGCACAGGAATTGTTGTATTTGAGGGCAGCAAACATTAAAAGAACTGTAAAAAAACAGTACAAATATCCAGTTTAAAATACAACACACACACTTGAAAAATAATTTTAAAAAACCCAAACAAAACCCCAAAACTAATTAAAAAACACAATACCAAAACATTACCATCAGTTAGACAGCTTTACTTATTCCAGTAATTTGGAAAATGAGTAGTGAAACTACTCATATAACTGGTTACCACTAAAATACCAAAAATATAAGATGCTTGGATTCATTCCTCCCAGGGAATATCTGGAAATTATGAAGACTAGAACTTGTTTCTTGAAAACAAAATGCTTGCCTATTGTACATGGACAGAATATACACTGTACATTTCAAGAATAAGTTGCAGTGAAAAAGTAGATTTTCTGTCATGGGAGTACAAGTCACGCTCATCTCTACTGAACTCCACTCCCTGCTAGAAGCTTTCAGCTGAAAACTTAATAGACCTGCTCTGTGTGAGTAACCATTAATTAACCTCTACTGCTGACATCAGGAAATTATTTATAAACAAGAGAAGAAAAAGATTTTCATGCTTTAGTACCAAAAAATATTTGACCTATCTAGATCAAAAATAACCAGACTTAGAATAATTCAATTTTCCCATGTTAGCTGTTAAGTTGAAACATTTGCTCCAAATAGGAAAACTAAAAGATTGTCCACTGCTTCAGTATCTCTTAGCCTAATCTCTTTCCCCTTTCTGCCTAGTCACATTGCCTACCTCCGAGTATTTTCCCCTATAGTTGCCCAGACTGCGCTCCATTCTACGCAGACGCTGCAGCAACTGCTCTTTGCTGAAGCTGTCCATATTTCCCAGAGGCTCTTCTGTTTCACTTTCAACGTCAGAAGGTGAATCAAAGGTGGGACTGTGGGCTTCCAAGTCTAGTCGATTCAGTGAGTCTCTTGAAGAACTTCGTACTAGAGATTCTTTAGAAGAAGAGCGAAATAGGGTCTCTTTTACTGGGCTTCGAAACAAAGACTCCATGGAAGGAACTCGAAGCTGAAGCCTCTGGGCAAAAGACTGACCGTCACTTTGCTGCAAAAAGTCAAAGAAAGTAATTATTTCTGCACTGCTTTTAGGCAGGCAGACACACTAAAGTCCAGGAAAGAGACCTGATCTGTGCTATGAAACTACTGTTATCTAATATATGCATGACACCAAAGCTGCCACTCCCTCGATAGAATCATCTCCTTGTGCAGAAAAATCAAGAATGCAACTACCAGATGTGCTCAATTTCAGATTGCAGCTAAATCTAATGAATTACAACTTTGATTTAAACTTCTATAAGAATGCATTTCTGTAATCCCTCTAAAACATGAAGAATGTGTAACTCATATTAACGGTTATTTACTATGTCTCAAACTTGAAAGGTATGACTGGCTCACTTCTTGATGTATTACACAGAAGACTATTTATCTCAAAGACCCAGACACTTTCCTATGATAAAGGGAACAAATTATTGGTAGAAGTTCTTGTATGACAGTTCTAGCAAGCCATCTTGAACAGTCCTTTTCTTATTTTTATTTTTAATGGCTTTATGATTTTTACATAAAATTATTGATTTACTCAGCTACAGCATTATATTCTACATATGGCTACATTCAATACCAAAAGATTCTGTGCTGTGGCAACCTATACTGCTAGTGCTACAGAAGTGATGTGAAAGCATTATCACACTATGTCAGTTCTACAATCGAATGCTGGGAGGCATGTGCCAGAAGCCACTGTTAATCCCATTTCAGAAAGCTAAATGTTTCCCTGAGCCACATCGAAAAATGACCTACATCTTTGTCAGTATTGACAATACTTTCAGCCCATCAGTTCTTTTCCTTCAGCTAGAAGATAGCTTTCCAGACATGCAATAGGCCTTCTACTTTTGGAAGTTGGTTTAATGCTCTGTATCCGATCATGGCTGTGCAACAAGATGCATCTCAGTGCCAGCAGTCTGCTACACAATCCTTAGGGAAAAAAAAGCTCCACACATCAGTGACAAAACTTGATACCAGCTAATGGGATTACATACAAACAAAATACCTGAGCATCCTGACAAGCAAGAACTTATCATCCCTACTTCAGCATGAAGATATTTACTGGGCACTTAAGCCAATATAACACAAAGACAATGCAGCAGTAAAGGAGGAAACAAACCCCCCATATCCTCCACATACCTGTGGAGAGACGGATTGACTTCCATTGTTTTCTGTGGATCCAGGAAGTGGTTGTTTATTCAAGTTCTACAGGAGGTAAAAACAACCATTAGAAGAAACAAAGTACAAGGACTGTAATTCAATGATTCCTAGAAACAGCATCTGAACTTTTCTATTTGCCTGTGTTTTTAGTACTTTCTTTAGAAAGCCTATTAAGATGTCTTCATGCAAACAAGCTAGTTTGTTAAATTCAAAGCAGATTGCTGCATTATGCAGAACTACAAAGCATCTAAGTGTGCATGGATTAGTATGAGACATCTGCAAATACGGACATCTCCAATTAACTAATTCATAATGATTATTTATATAACATTTATGAACAAATCAAAGACACACCAAAAAGACAAAATTATAGCAGGAACAATCTAACTGATAACTAGTATTTACAGCCTTTATGAGTAAGAGCTGGATGTAACACCATCCTTCTTCGTTTTGGTGCACTGGGGGTGCAGAAACTACCGGTAAAAGAAGCGCTGGTAACAAACTGTTTAAAACTCCAACAAGCATCGGAAGAAAATTAGACTTTCACAAAATACATCTCAGACAAAACTTCTGCATTCCCAAAGAAAGGAAAACAAAACACACAAACATTAAAAAAAACTCACCCAAAACAACAAAACCAATACAACAAAAAAAACAATAGTCTTGAGTTGGTTGGTTTGTTTGGTTTGCGGGTTTTTTTTAATGGTTTGGGGTTTTTTTACAGAGCTTACACATTTCTGTTTCTAGCCTGTCTATCCTGCTTTTCCTATGTCCTGTGTTCGGGTGCTAACCCAGTCCTAATTTTCTAGAAGAATGACACTGGAAACTACAAGTCTCTTAGTCTCACTTCATTGACTGGTAAAATTATGGAGATGATTTTTCCAGGAGTTATTGAAAAACAACTGCAAGACAGAGCAATCCTCGGTCACAACCAGTAATGGGTTCACAAGGGGACACTCTTGCTTGCCAAATCTGATTTCCTTTTATTACAACATTACCCACTGAGTTGACCAAGGGAAGCCACTTGTAATTTTTTTGGATTTCAGTAAAGCTTTTGAAACTGTCTCTCACAGGATCCTTCTGGACAAAATGTTCAGCATACAGCTGGATAAACACATCATGCAGTGCATGAACAGCTGGCTCATCAGTCAGGCTCAAAGGGCTACAGTCAATGGGGTGATACCAGACTAGTGATCAGTCACTAGTGGGGTTCCACAGGGCTCCACCCTTGGCCCTGTGCTCTTCAGTATCTTCATAAATTACTTGAATATATGACTTGAAAGTACACTAAGTTTGACAATGATACTAAAATGGGAGGAGCTGTTGACTCCATTGAAGGCAGAGAGGCCCTGGAAGAGGGGGCCTCAGCAAATTAGAGGACTGAGTAATCAGCAACCATAAGAAATCCAATGAAAACAAGTGTCAAATTCTGCACCTGGGATGGGGCAACCTTGGATGCACACACAGCCTCGGGAACAAGACACTGGAGAGCTGCACTATGGAAAGGGACCTGAGGATCCTGGTTGATAGAAAGTTGAAGATGAGTCAGCAGTGCCCTGGCAGCCAGGAGGGCCAGGCGTGTCCTGGGGTCCATCAGGCACAGCATCACCAGCTGGACAAGGGAGAGGATTGCCCTGCTGTGCTCTGCACTGGCACAGCCTCACCTCAAGTGCTGGGGGAAGTTTTGGGTGCCACAATATAAGAAAGATACAAAACTATTAGAGGGCATCCAAAGAAGCACACAAAGATGATGAAGGGCCTTGAGTAGAAGCTGTGCAAGGGGCAGCTGAGGTCACTCAGCTTGATCATCCTGGAGGAGACAGAGGGGAGACCTCATAGCAGTTTACAACTT
Source organism: Anthoscopus minutus (assembly GCA_013399455.1). NCBI lineage: Eukaryota > Metazoa > Chordata > Aves > Passeriformes > Paridae > Anthoscopus > Anthoscopus minutus. Next base: position 72,488 of record VWYI01019030.1, on the reverse strand, counting down.
CTTCATGAGGGAATGTGGAGGGGCAGGAGCTGTGGTGACCAGTAACAGGACCTGAGGGAACGGCATGAAGTTCTGTCAGGGAAGATTATGTCAGATACTAGAATAAGGTTCTTTACTCAGAGGGTGGTTGGGCACTGCAACAGCAGCCCAGGTAAGTGGTCACAGCATCAAGCCTGTCTATGTTCAAGAAATGATCGGACAAAACTCTCAAGAATATGGTTTGATTCTTTGGGCTGTGGTGTGCAGGCACAGAAACTGGACTTGGGTCAATCTTGTGGGTCCCTTCCAACTCAGGATATTCTATGATTCTAACTTACACAAATCCAGATGTTTTTTTGCTGTATGAATCCAGTCCAACTGAATCAGCAGAATATGCTAGAAACCAACTTGGTCATGGATTTTTTCCAGAGAAGTGAAATGCTGAGGCATATCAAACAAAATATGGGTAAAGTCACTTAAGTGCAGTGTAACTCTTTTAATCAAGCTGTACCCTGACAGTTATATGCAAGCTGCAAAATCTAAGGTGTACATAGAACTGAAATCTCAATCACAGTCACCCTTGTATATGTATCTCCCACACGATCACACTCACTGCCTCTACTCTGGATATGCCAATAAGCATATGTAAACGTTAACATGGCAAAGGGATGATTCACTGTAAAAGGGCTTCAAAAGGGTCTGACATGGGGCAAATTTGAGGTAGTGCAGAAATACCACAGAACAAAGAGAAATTCAGATAGTTAAGGAAACCAGAGAACTGAGCAGTCCCATACACAGACAAAACAAAACAAGCCAGAAGTCTGGATTTGGAAACTGTGCTTCACCTGGCTTGAACAAAATCTGCATTCTGCTTCAGAACACTATCCTGTGGCAGTGGATTTGTTCCTAGTGGATTAACAGTTTTTACAGGTTTTAAACTGAAGGCGTTCTACAATGTATTCTTGGCTTCATTACTTGTTCTTGTTTTTTGTCATAACAGGAAAAGTTAATAATAAGATAAACCAAATCAAAAATTAGGTTCTCCTTTGTAATTTACAAAGCACTCACTGTGCTGCTATGGGACTGACAACAGAGAAAGACAAACACTTTACCAAAACTTCACAGAAAGATTGATTGGGCATTGGAATGGGCTGCCTTGGGAGGTGGTGGTGTTACCATCTTTAGAGTTATGTAAGAAAAGACTGACTGATGTGGCACTTATTGCCATGGTCTAGTTGGCAAGGTGGTGTTAGGTCACAGGTTGGACTCAATGATCTCAGAGGTCTTTTCCATCCTACTTAATTCTGTGATTCTGTGACTTTTAAACTAAATATACACACTTTTTTCAAAAATCATATATTCTGAAACACATAAAAAAGAGTTAAAGGAAACTATGGAAGGTTTGGACACGTAATTCATAAGTATAATTTAATACTTAATATCTATTTTAAAACAAGATTAAGTAGGTTTATTAAATTTAATAAGGTTTCTATGAAAATGCAATTGAAAATAATAAAACCTGTGGATGCTGTTCCTTTCTGCGAAGATGTTTAAAAGCTGCCCTTTAAGGACCTATAGAGATCCTTAAAAATGTAATTTCAAAACTAAACTAGTGCACTTCTAAAAGTTTCCTACTCATTATGCAGGCATCTTTGTATACAATCTATGGGAACAAAAGAAGAACCTGTATTTGAGGTTACACTTTATATTGGCATAAATAATAAAAGGAATACGCTAGTAATCTTTCATATAAAAAATGGACCATCATGGGTACCTGGCTGCTCCAAGTCTACATCACTGTGCTCTAGGGCAAAGGATTGTTTTTGGGTATCCACATACTGAATGGTAAGTATGAATGCAAGTTGCTATATATAAGCATAGATCCAAGAGGCTTTGGAAAGCTTAAAAGCCCCAGCCTTTCATAAGCCTGACAAGAGCTTTCAGCAAAATTAGACTCACAGAGAACAAGCAGGCATTTTGAAAGTCTTAAAACCAGCAGTTACATCAGGGTTTCTGGAGAAAATGTGAAGTTTTTCCTCCACAAACTCATAGAATGTAACATCCATACCTCTTCCAAAGACAGCTATACTTACAACCTCTAATAAAAACATTGGTTTTTATTTTGAAGATGTATAAATCAGAGCTCAGTTTCAACTGAAGCCAATTAGGGTGTTCCAGTAACATTTACGCCACCTTCCCTATTTCTGACATGCAAAAATAATTCTTATTTCAAAAAGGTATAAATAGATTAGCAAGCCTGAGAAGTGAAAGCTTAAATGTCTGTATTTTAAAATGTTGTACTGTTTTTAATAGTAATACTTTCTCAAGTATTCCAAAACTGAGTAATTTATGAAGGGAAAAAGGAAGGAGAGCTTATTACATGTTTTCTCCCCTTATTTTCCTTTATTTTTTTTCTTTCAAAAATAACTCCACTGTGTCCAAGAATATTTTGAACTGTTTCTTCATGCAACAAAACCTTTGCAGTTTACTTAGTAAAGAGTTTATATCAATTTTATCTATGCCAAAAAAAAATCCAGTTACAGTCACTTCTCTATGCCACTCGTTCTCAGATCACATATACAGTTAATACACTGTTTCATTTTAGCAGAATTAATATGCATTTGTGTGTGTTGGTGAAACTTTCCCCTCCTGTATTTTTAGTGTACCTAGGTTTTGTAAACATATATAATGTGGGTGTTTCTTTCATATATACTTTTTTGATCAGTCATCCTATTCTCTGTAACCTTTCCTATTGTTTTCACCACCCTCTCAGTTCTTATTGTGACTACTGCTCTAAAATTTCCAAAAAGTTCAAAGAACAAAATGAGTTTTACAGGTAGCATATTATTAATACACTCTGGCAGCACATTAACAGTAACTGTTACATTACAATTATTTGCATGTAAGCAATCTTGCATATAAATATGTCAGCCAGTAAATACACCACTAAAGTACATACTAAAAGATCATACAAAGACAACAATGGAGTGCTCACACAAACAGGTTATTTGAAATAAATTCTTTTCAAGATTACTCTGTTGTGTAGTGAAAACTAAAAATGCTTACTTAAATTTGCAGTTAATCTTTAAGTAATGATTCCTGGACATGGAATATTGTCAGAATACACTTTCCAGGGACCACCATTTTAATCGCTGTTTCTGTCCAATCTTGCTTAGCCTGAGTGAAACAAGTCCAACACAATATGGTGCGTTGTGCAATGTCCTGCCCATTAAATTTTGATCCTGTTTCAGCGACTGGCCATTTTAAACCATAAGCAAGAAAAGAGCACTTAAAAAGTAAACATGAAGTATCACAATGAGCTGGGATTCTAAAAATTACTGTGCTTATTTAAATCACTTACAGACTCAGGAATGCCATGCCTCTGAAGCATGTGAAAATGCCATTCCTGTCCTGTGCCAATAGTAAGAATACAGTTTTGTATATGCCTATATCAAAAAGCGTAAGTCTGACTTCCTCCCTATGCCTGCTTCTTTTTCTTCACTTCTTTCCTCTTCTCACTAAGCTTCTCCATTTGTATATGGTGAAAACAACACTTCCAGGCAAAGAAGCATATATTTAAAGTAAAATCTAATTATTAAGAAAAAGACTATTCATTCTCACAATAACAACTGCCAGGTTATCAATTAGATGTAGATTAATTTATGTGTCTATGCGAAATAATTATTTCCTGCTACCTTTGGTAGTAAATGACACACAACCTTTCACTATATACAGCAAATAGCATATAAGTTTTACACATAACTTATCCCAATGTTAATTCTATCCATTTATCTTGAAATACATACTGACATACATAAATATGAAGAGGAAATTTCTATGCAACGTACACACAAACGCGTGCAATGTTGTGTATTGTTACATGTAGAAGAGAAAATATGTTAATCTTTTAATGTTACAATAAATTCACATCATACAGCTAGGAGCTTTCAGGTGGTACCTCTGTGAAATTTAGTGCAAGGTTAGCAATAAGGTAGTTAAGACAGAGGTCTTTGTGAGAACTAAGCCACAAGCAACTAAGTTTGCCTTCTAGTACATTACTCTCCTCCACCTGCTAAAGGCATCACTAAGAGGCGTGGGGAGGACTCACCACACCGTCAGTCTGTGGCTTAGGTTGTTTGGTGGGATCCAAAGCAAAGATAGTATACTCAGAGAGAAAAGCAGGTTCTGCTATCATCCCGGCTAACAGCTGTTATTCAATGCAAAAAGGAGGAAAATTAAAATAAATCAAGCAATAAAGACCACTCCAAAATTTAACTCCATTTTTTCCATGCTATTAAAAACATAACAAAACAAAACAGCAGTTTATGAGAAAACAGATACTGATAAAGGAAAGATATAACCAGAAAATATGCACTAGATCATTTCAGAACAGCCAAAATACAGCTTTGACCATTTAGAACTAAAGAAATATGCTATTTAAAAAATCCTAGTTTAGCACAAGATAAAAACTATTTTCAGGCTATTGTAATTTTTTTAAACTTCTGCAGATGAGTTGTCATCACATACCACTGAGCTCTATTTGCTCTCAGTTATTCATGAACAACTCACTATTCTAAAAATTCTGTCAGTATTTCAGTTACATACAGAATGCTTGCTTTTAACTATTTATCACCAAGCATTTTTATACACTAGAATTCTGTCTACATTTTTAAAAATTCCTTACAATTTTTTTTAAACTTCTAGCAGGTTGATTTGTAAAAATACTGTAAGTTGAATTTAACCGTCTTATCAAGGTATCTAAGAAGAGATATAGAAGAATAGAAGAAGAATTACAGATTGGAAGAAGAGATATAGATTCCTAGAGGTGAAAACATGAAGCGAGGAGACTGGAATTTTAATTCAAATTGGATATATACATGTAATGTAATGCAGTTTAATGCATTTAGGATGATATAACAGAAAGAAAAATGTTCCTCTCATGATTATACTCACATACCTAAGTTCAAGGTTCAACTTCCTTACAGCTTGAGATTTCAGAATTGTACTGACTGTTGACTGAACCAAAACACTACATAAAACAAAATCGTTCTGAAATTATGAGACAAACCCATCTATCAAGTTACTAAGTACTTTTAGGAATCAAATACTAATATAAGTTAGGAGTTTAATTTACTTTTTTTGTGACAATTACATTGATTCCAGTGCTGAAACAGATTAATTACATTAACTCAAATTTAGAGAGAAAATATTTTCACAGGTAAGATCTGAAAGGCTACATGACTTGAAATTTATGTTCACCAAGCCCTTTCAGAAAATGTAAGAAGTGGTAAATGTTCAGCAAGAGCCATATAGAATAAATAGATTTGCCAATTAACTAGTTACCTCCAAAAAACTCAAGTTGAAATTTCTCACTTCTAAGTTACTTCAAAGATGAGCTGCTAATAAAAAAGATGGTCACATTCCTGATGCTCTTAATCTTCTTCACTCCCCCAGAGTCTCAACACACTTCCCTGTGCATTCACTGTGGTAGCAACCACACACTGAGTTTGTTGTCCTCCTCCCTCAGCCTGTTAGAAGTATAATTCTTAAGAGTAAGCTGCACAAAAGCTCCTTGTATATATATATATATATGTGTGTATACGTATGTAAGTGTGTGTATATAAATACATGTGTATATATATATGTATCTACAGGTGTGTAAAACCCATCTACATTTTTTCCCTTTTCTGAGCTTTCAGACAAGACAAAAATAAGGAAACTGACAAAACTGACAAGTGATAATGGTTCCAGAAAATCTTGAATAGGTGTTGATGGTCGTAGAAGTTCTTGCTCCTCTTGAAAGTGCATATGCCAAGAAAAGAAAAGGCATATACTATGTATACACAAGTGTACAAACATATAGCAGTATATAAGCAAGCCTCATAAATTAGAAGCATGCAAATTCACAAATAAAATGATGAAATTTTTTAAGATAAAAATTACTTTGCATTTTTGGAGAAAACCCATTAAGAAGATGAAACAGTTTGCAAAGCACTAATAAATGGATTAGGCAAATATTATTAACCAAAATATTATGAACATTTTCAACATGTAACATATTATTTTCAGCTTAATTAAATCACTTTTAACAACGTGATCATCAAGAACTTCGGGAACCACAGACAATTTAAATTACTTCTTCACAGTAACAGCCTGCTAGTGCTCAAAATATTAAGTTGCAACATTTCACCTAAGCATTACTTTAATTAATCATAATTGCATAATTTACTACACTAAAAGCTTGCATTAAAAAGAATTCCTATTTGATCTCTAACAAGTTTTTCCCCTGAAAAAAGATGGTCTGTCAGTTTGTTCAGCATCTATTAATTGTTAGATTTCATGACCATGTTAGTGCAGCCAAGTTCAGGAGGCTCAGGCATAAATTCACAAATTTACAAATTCATCCTTTCACAAAATATTAATTATAAAACCCAAAACATACAGATAAGATGACAAAACTTTAAGGAATGGCACAAGTTCAATTTAAAAATTCACTCAAAATACCTGATAGACGGAGAGGGATATGCAACCCTCTTTTAACATGTTAAGAAGATCCAAACTATCCACTGCCTAAAATATGACAATCCATATTAATGATTTTGAGAAAAAGGAAATTGATGCAGTACTGCTTGAGTCTCCAGACATAAAACCCCAGTGCCTCCATCATAACTAAAAGTTTACACTAACAGTAGAATGCAATTTAAAAGTCTGTTTAGTTTCACTGACATTGATCATCATGCAAGAACATTTCTAGTACATCTCAGCTTTGTCCCTTCTTGCTTGAGTAAAGGCAAGCACAGAAGGGAAGGAGCCCTCTTTTCCTCAGTTTTCAACAATAAGACAGCTTGCCCTCAGGACAACTGGCCTCCTGAACTAGCAGACAGCCAGAAATCCCCCCCCGCTTCAATCCAGAAGGAAGCTGTGACCTGCTGAGCCACCTAAAATGCTCACAAGCCTGTGGTACCAGTTAGGATCCATCCTAGGATGATGAGGGAGCTGGAAGAAGAGCTCCCTAAGCCACTCTCCCTCACTTATCATCAGTCTCAGCTAACTGAGGAGGTCCCAGATGACTGGAAACTGGCCAGTGTAATGTCCATCCATCAGAAGGAGCAAAAGAAGGATCCAGGGAACTACAGGTCTGTCAGTCTGACCTCAGTGCCGAGCAAGATTATGAACAGTTTATCTTGAGTACCATCACACAGCATCTACAGGATGGCTGAGGGATCAGAACCAGCCAGCATGGATTTAGGAGGGGAGGGTCCTACCTGACCAACTTGATCTCCTTTTATGACCAGGTGACCTGCCTGGTGGATGAGGGGAAGGCTGTGGATGTTGTGTACCTGGACTTAGCAAAGTCTTTGACACCAGCTCCCATGGAATAATCCTGAAAAATCTGGGACCCCATGGTTTGGAGAGCACTCTGCTGGGTTAAGAACTGGCTGGATGGCCAGGCCCAGAGAGTGGTGGTGAACAGTGCTGCCTCCAGTTGGTGGCCAGTCACTGGTGGTATCTCCCAGGGATGTGTGTATGGGCCCAGTCATGTTAATATCTTTAATGATGGTCTGGATGAAGGGATTGAGTCTACCATCAGCAAATTTGCACTCCAACCAAGTTGGGTGCAAATGTCAGTCTGCTGAAGGATAAGAGAGCTCTTCAGAAGGACCTGGACAGGCTGGATTAATGGGCCAAGTCCAATGATATGAGGTTTAACAAGACCAAATGTCAGGTCCTGGGCTTTGACCACAACAGCCCCTGCAGCACTACAGGTTGGGGACAGAGTGGCAGGACAGTGGCCAGGCAGAAAGGGACCTGAGAGTACTGACTGGCAGCAGACTGAACATGATCCAGCAGCATGCCCACATGGCCAAGAAGGCCAATATCATCCTGGCCTGTATCAGGAACAGTGTGGCCAGCAGGAGCAGGGAAGTGATCCTTTCCCTGTACTCAGCACTGGTGAGGCCACACCTTGAATGCTGTGTGCAGTTCTGGGTTTCTCAGTTTAGGAAGGAGTAGAGATGCTGGAGCATGTCCAGAGAAGGGCAACAAGGCTGGTGGAGGGTCTGAAACATATGAGGAACGACTGAGTGACCCAAGGTTGTTTAGCCTGGAGAAAAGGAGAATCAGGGGAGATCTTTCCACCCCCTACAAATGCCTCAAAGGAAGTTGTAGCCAGGTGGGGGTCTTCTCCCAGGAAACGAGTTACAGTATTAAGCTTCACCAAAGAAGGTTTAGGAACTTTAGGAGAACATTAGGAAGAAGTTTTCACAGAAGGAGTGACTGGGCATTGGAATGGGCTGCCCAGGGAGGTGGTGGTGTCACCATCCCTGGAGGTGCTTAAAAATAAACTGGATGTGGCACTTAGTGCCAGGTCTAATTGACAAGGTAATGATAGGTCATAGGTTGGACTTGATGATCTCAAAGGTCTTTTCCAACCCAATTAATTCTGTGATTCCATGAGCCAACCTTACCAGTAAAGAAGGCGCAACAATACTGAGGCAGAACAGTGAGCACTCTATCAATGTGAAATTTCACAGTATTTCCTCTTCAGTAGCCAAGATGAGAGTTTCACACTTCAAATAGCTACCAAAGACAGAATAGACACAGTCATGGTCCAAGAGTGGTATTTCTTTAACACCTTTAGAACATGCTGCATTTGCCTACTAGTGAGTCCATCCTCTACTCTCCAATGTTAAGTGACCAACATGAAAATTTAAGGACTTGCTTACAGCATTTTTGTTAGTCTGTGTGTTGATTTGGCTCAGCCTGCTTTTTTAGTAGCAGGGGACAGCCACCAAAGTGGCTTCTGTGAGAAACTGCTAGAAGCTTCCACCATGTCTGACCGAGCCAATCTTTGATGGCTCTGAAGATGGATATGCCGCTAGCCCAATTAAAGAAGTTGGTAATGCCTCTGTGATGACACACTTAAGAAGAAAATCAAAACAGAGCATGGGCAAGATTTTTCCAGGGGTGGCAAGGCACTGCCACCGGAGGCCATCCTGGCACAACCCATGGTGGTGTGCCACTGTGGCTGCTGCCATCTCACTGTGGCCCACAGTGAGCCGTACCTGCCTGGCCACCACTAGCCAGCCATGCTGTGGATGGAAAGGCAGGGGCAGCGGTTTCTCCTTCCCATCACCCAGCATAAGGAGAGGTGTTAAATAGCACCAGCACCACGGTGGCTGCCACTGCATGTGGCCCTGGCCAGTGACAAAAAAAGGGCGAGCAACTGCCCAGCACGGATCCTAGACGAGATTGACCTCCCAGCACTGCAAAATCCTGCAAAAATCTTTGAATTGGTAGAACTCATTAGCAATGGTACAACTGACAACAATTTTTCTTCTAGTCGGACAAGAAGAGGAAGTGAAGACGTGAAGGAAAACAACATGGTGCCACAAAGATCAATAGAAAAAGAAGGGGAGGAAGCACCCCAAGCATTGGAGCTGAAATTCCCCTGCAGGCCATGGTGAGGACTATTGTGAAGCTGGCTGTCCACCTGCAGCCCATGAGGTCCACAGGAAATACAGAAATCCACTCTCAGCCCATGAGAGAAGTATTCACACTGGAGCAAGCAGATGCCAGAAAAAGCCGTGATCCAGTGGGAGACCCAAATGACAAGAGAGGGCCACTGCTTCCATAATAGAGACAGAGAGCCCTTGCTTCTAAACTATCCTCAAAGAACTGTAACCCTGTGGATGAGTGACCCATACCACTGCAATTTTAGAAAGGCTGTTTGCCCATGGGAGGGAAGTTTTGCCCATGTACATAAGAAGTTTTGCTATGCTATATACCAGCACAGCAGGACAGAGGGAAGAGGATGAGGCTACAAAACTTGTTTAATAGAAGAGCCACCATTTCTTCATCTACTTCAAGTAGCTAGAAGATGTCAGCAATCAGCTAAAGAGTTTCAGCTATTACTTAAAAAGAACTCATTCCCCATAGTAAAATAAATAAATTTGGTTATTTGTCCAAGGTAGTGAAAGTCAGGAAAAAAATTGTGAATAATTCAGTAATTTTCTTATTTACAAAATATTTATTCATAAAAAGCTATGTGCAATTTGCAACAGAATCTTTTATGCCTCATCCCTATTGGGATAAGGGAATACGAAAAACTGAAGAGCTAAAATTTCAAGGGTTTCTCTCTGCAATTAAAAAAGCCCCAGAATCTAGAGAGCAGAACCTCACTTTCAGAAACTGGTAGTACAGAAACTGGTTTGCTTTTTGTTTGGATGAGCAATCTAAGCATGTTAGTGTATGTATCAGGAGTTTTAAATTACACGTTTATATTCAAACTGGCTTATACAGCCTTCAAAATTTACTCCTAAATATCAGAAAGGAAAAAAAACCAGATATATCTGAACCACTACCATCCTTCCACGGTAACACCTATTTAGATGTACTTCAAATTAAGTGTATGAATACAGAAAAGACAAGGAATAATAAAGACACAGAAGGAATATTATCTCAGCTTTACTTGTGCTTTATTAATAGCCAATGCTAGAGAAACATTTCAACTGATTTAATAACACAGTCATTATATGCCACCAAAGTGAGACTGAAAAGTACCCTGGCTAAGTATCATTAGGCCTAAGAGCTATATATATTGTACTCTGCTGTCGCTTCCATAACACTCATTAGGATGTCAGCAACATTTGGATGCATGGCTGGTAGGTCACCCACAGCAATCTATCAGCTGCCTCCTGTCAGCTGATAGAGAACTAGCACTAGCTTTGTTATATTCTGCACTTGGGCCTTGAAACCAAGTATATCACAGAACAAAAAGAACATTTTTAACTTATAGGAACAACAGTGAATATGATTTATGTATTTTATTATGATATATGTATCAAACTCTGTTCAAAAGTGAATATGGTAACAGTTTGAAAACCAAACACTACTCTTCCCTAGAAAAGACTGAACTCACTAAGCAAGTATATTTTAATAGTCTAGGGCTGTTTCAAACAGCAGCATACCAACTCAGAAAGCACTGGATATGCAAATTTCCAGATGAAGTTCTGTGGAAGTTATTTTACCTCACAATGTGATCATATTTTATGATCTATTTGCAATAAGAGAGTACAGAACTAGTCAGCCGTCTGCTTTTTCCTACACATGAAAAAATGTTGAGGTCTTCTATAACGCGGCTACTGGAGAGTCACATAACCAGTAAGATACAAGCTGAAGAGGAATGCTGGCATGAAAAAGAAACTTACCTGGTATTCCATAAATATAGCATACAAGTTGCATGTTTATTTTAAATTGATAGCATCTTGGAATTCTGAAATATTAAAATATTTCTAAAATTTTATCAATGCAGAGTATAAAGCAAAAATGTTGGCACATATGTTTTATTATAATTCTTTGATCAGACTAATGATGTAATTTACAACTGTAACTAATTTTGAAATTGTTTTTACTATAAAATTAATCTGAGAATAAACCAAAGATTTCATGTGTAACACTTGCAATGTTAATACTATGGAAGCAAAAATACAAAAACCTGATATATTTAAAGACATACTAAAACACAGCTCACAGAGGAGGACACAAAACATACAAAACAATGATGAAACACTAATTTTGCTTAGTTTCCAGTACTAAAAGGGTTAGCAATTAATTCATGTGCTGTAAAAATATTTTAGCATACAATATTCTTCAACCAAGTATTTTCAGTGTATTAAATGCTGTTCAACAGTTCACTATAATGCCACTACCACTGACAACTGCACATAAAACAACTGCCTGGTCAAATGAGAATACCGCAAAAAATGCCCTCTGAAAGACATAATGTGTTCATATAATCAAGGCATGCATTTTCAGTGACAATATACAATATCTCCATCTTATTTAAGCCTAGTCTACTGCTGCTGAAGTGAATTTTACAAAAATCTAATCCAACAGATTTCAAAGATGATTTGCTTTTAATCATACTACCAACATTTATGAGAAATATTTGGAGAAATTAAATTTTTTTATTTTATCATTGAATCTTAATTTTTCATAAAATTTTCCACTTGATGTACAACCAGTCCTTACCAAAAAAAAAAAAAAGAGGTTTTCATCCTCTTAGGACTTAACTACTTCCTGAATTTCTAATTAAAGGATGCGTTTCACAAGTAAAACTGTTATGGCAACTCCCCTGAGACCAAGGATAACTGTAAATCTGAGAGTGTAAATCTGTTTCCACTCTTAATCTTATTTCTCCTTCTGCCTCTCTGGTCATTCCAGTCTAACTAGTCCATTTAGAGATTAATATTCTTCCATTGTAATTTGGCATGTGCTATGGGGAATCCTTTGCTTCTCTTGTTTGTCTGGAATAGCACCCTGAAGATAGCTTTTGCTGGGGACAACACATATCTAATGAAGTAAATGTAGTTCTCAACAGAAATCATGACAAAAGCCTCGGTCAAATCAGTTCCTCTGAATATTATACAACATAGTAAAAAAAAAAAAAAAGAACGAAGGGAATCAACTCTCCATATCAACTCACTCCTTCTAGGCCACAGTAGTAGTTCTCATGTGGCAATATGCTACTTCTATATCCTGTACTAAGAATAGAAAACTCTCCTTACTGAAAAACTTAGTAACTTACCCTGAGTGACACTGCTTGCTGACATTCTGGAGCCCCAGTTAACAGAAAATTGTTTTCCAAGGAGAGAGGGAATTCATACAGACATATATACATATTTACATACACACACACTTATATATATCACGGTAGAGAAAATAAGCATTTCTTAGAAAATACAAAACAAAATCACGAGGTACTTTCCCTTCAATTTCTGTACTTTCCCTTCAATTTCTATTATTGCAGGAAGCAAACTGCCAAGCTGTAATCACAGATTGCATTCATAATGAAATCTATTACAAATTTCAGGTACAGCTGATTATCTCCTAAAGAAAACATGGTGTTAAAAATTAGAGTGGATTGTTCCATGGCAAGAAAACACATCATTTTTTGCGGCAAAACAAAACAACTGAATTTTCTGACTAGGACACATTTCCTCTGAAAAAGTTCACAGAATTACAGAAGTATCCTGCTTTATGCTATCAGCCTATGTCCATACTCACTAATTCATGGAAATGTTTTGTTTATTTATATTTGTTGCCTTTTTTTTAATCAAGTTGCTTCAAAAGAGCCATAGTACTTAACAGGAAACACGGTAAGTACAGATTACCTTATTTGTTTGCTTTATTATATGCAGGTCAAGGTTACCCATCATCTTTATAATTACTTTAATGATATTTTATGACTGATAAATTAGACTCAGTTTGATTTGCTGTTTAGTTGGGTTGGTTTTTTTTTGGAGGTGGGTAGGGCAGCTGGGTTGTTTTTTAGTTTGGGGGCAGAGGAGAAAGGAAGTGTGGTAGGGGAAAATAACTTTGAGTTTGATATTTATTACTGGCATGGTTAGAAACAATCACAAATGTTCTATATAAAGCTTTTGGATCATCCACCTCAAATTACATGGATTCACCTAGCTTTTCAACGGAAAGTGGGACAAAAATGAAGGTAGTCTCTCTGAATGTATACTCTGTCCCACTACCTCACTGAGTTCAGTTAAGGAGTAAGATTTTTAAGACCTGAAGACTTAAAACGTTTCCTAATCTAGGGGTTAATCACCACAGCTTAAAGGTCTGTTTTATTACTATTAAACAGTTTGGTATTGAGCCTAAAAAAACCCAGACTACTCTTATCTATAAATACACAGAAAATAATGAGATTGAGAATTAAAAAAAAAAAGTTCAATGAAGGACATAAAGTTACATTTTTTTAAGCTGAAAAACAAAGAAAAACAGTCCTCAACTGACCTCTTTGTCTGGTGTTAAAGTGCCTTCATCATTTTGATCTGTAAGTGAAGTTGTCCTGATTCTGTTGCCAGTTGATGGAGGGGATTTGGAAGGGACCTACAGAGATAACATACATATCAACAATTAATACTATTAATTCCAGAACTAATTATTCTGTATCATAATTTACTTCAAGAACTACTAAAAATATAATCTCAGTAAAGCCTAGTCTACATCTTTTTAAAGAACTGTGACAAGTTCTACCTTACTACAAAGACCCCAGAGCAAAATGTGTCATAAATCAGCCACAAGAACAAGCAACAAAATGGATTATTTTGATTATTTCTAACTATGGTCTTCTTAGACCGTATATGACAAACAAGTCCCCTTATATTTTAGGAACATATTACAGTTCCTTAATATGTTACAATATTACAGTTGCTTAAGGTTTAAAAGCTTAGTGATTTGACAGAGATTCAAACATTTACAAGAGAAACAATCTTGTCAAGAACTCAAAAAATTCACAACATAAAATGACACCAAGAAAATTTCTAACCATTAAATTTATAACATTTATAAAATTGAATCTAAGCAATGAAAAAAGCACAAGAAATTTATATATTTTCTGAAGTCAATATGTATTTGTTGTTCCTATCAGAACTAAACATCTATTCACAGAAATTTTATAACTTCATTCCAATTGAGTTTCTAAAAAGTCACACCAGCACAAACAAACTACCTTGCCAGCTTCATTAATTCAAACTTGAAATATAAAATTTCAGTATAAATGTAATGAGTAGTGAAGTATCAACAGGCACATCTATACAAAAGAAAGTAATTAGCAAGATTTCTCATTAGGTATTTTGAGAAACTGAAGGATTGTGGACTCAAAATATTTTAAGCAAGAGGCATGGGGAAGAGGAAGGTCAGTCCTTGCTTTGATGAGGTGCTGCCCTGCTGCACACACCTCATCCCCCTGGACCTGTATCCCAGTCCTCCAGTGGCTGCCAATAACTGGCACACCAGAGGAAATGTGCCACACTCCACTCCTGGGGCCCCAGTCCAGGCCCAGGGTGGCCAGATGAGCAGAAGTTCCACCTGGAGAAGGATCCAGGGGTACTTAACCCAGGATATAAGGCAAGCAGATGCAAGTTTTAACCCTATCTCCTCTTGAAATTTCTATCAGCTGAACACTGCTGGAACCAGAAGTGGCAGCTGTATTTGTTCTTTTCTATACCAAAATTATTCTAAAATCAGTTGTAGTTACAGGTCTGACAAGGTAGACCAATGTCCCAGCTTGAAAATACTACTGAAAAGTCAAACAGCTTACCTAGTACCAAACAGCTATGCATCATGAAAGATTTATGTACTGTTGGAAACAATCATACCAAAGTATTACTCATAGGGTTTGTAACAAAAAACCAATCTATTCATGCTGACAGCCTACTCTTCTTTTAGTCCTACCCTCAATCTAATGTCAGGATTTTACAGAAGATTATTTGGAAATTAATTTCCTTCTGTTTGATGAGGGCCAGAAACATTCAAGGATGCTTTGTCACTGCTTAGAAGCAGTATGAACGTATCTCTTCACCCTGTCCCTATTGGTTATACAGTTCTCACTGCTGCATTCAGACTCTTCTTGTCAATTTACAGTCATTTCGGTGGTACTAAGCTTTGCAGCACAAATATTCATTGATCTTATGCAAAAACAGAAAGACTTGAAACAGGATAGTACAGTTAAACTGGAAGCAATCAACTGCCTGACCAGCTCAGGGCTGACTAAAGGTTAAAGTATGGTTTTAAGGGCACTCTCCAAATGCGTCTTCATCACTGAAAGGCATGGCTGGGGAAGGCTTCAACCACCTCCCCAAGAAGCCTATTCCAGGTTTTGGCCACCCTCTGGGTAAAAAAGTGTTTCCTCATATTAAGTCCAAACCTCTCATGACAGTTTGAGTTATCCCTGCATGCTCTGGCACTGTGTACCAGGGAGAAGAGCTCAGCACCTCCCTATTTCCCCTCCTCAGGAAGCTGTAGGCAGCAGTGAGGTCACCCCTCAGCCTCCTCCTCTCCAAACCAGACAAGCCCAGTGCCCTCAGCTGCTCCCCAGAGCACATTCCTGACAGCCCCTTCCCCTGCTCTGCTGCCCTTCTCAGGACACATTCAAGAACCTTCACATCCTTTTCAAGTGGTGGAGCCCAGACCTGCACAAGGCACTCGAGTGAGGCTGCACCAGTGCTGGGTTAGGGGGATGATCACCTCTCTTGGCTGGCTGGTGATGCTGTGTTTGATGCACAGGATGAGGTTTGTCCCATGGCTGCCAGGGCACACACACTGCTGATCCCATTGAGCTTCCTTCCAACCAGCTCTGCCAATCCCTTACTGCAGGGCTGCTCTCCAGCCACTCCTCTCCCAGTTCAGACTCGTGTCTGGGATTTCTCCATCCCAGGTGCAGAATCCAGCATTTGGTTTGTCTTGCTCAGCTACATGTCATTGGCTCAATACTCCTATCAATCCAGATCCCTCTGAAAGGCAAAGCTTCTTCTCCCATGGGAGAGTAGGCAGCACTTCCCAGTTCAGAATCACCTATCTGTGCATTCAACTGCAGCCTCCAGATCACTGATGAGGAGACTGAACAGAGCTGCCTCTAGAACTGGGCCCTGAGAAGCACCACTGGTGCTTCTGGTCACCAGTGGTCACCAGTCAGATGGTCACCAGTCAGATGTCCTGTTTGCTACAACAATTTGAGCCCTGCTCTTCAACCAATTCTTCACCCAGTGCACTGCATACCTGCTCATCCAACTGTTGGAAAACTTGTCTGGAAGAATGCTGGGAAGAAGAGTACCAAAAGCCTTTATAAAACCCAGAAAAACTACATCTACCACCTTCCCTTAGTTTACTAGGCAGGTGAACTTACTGAAGTTTTTTTTAAACAGGATTCTCCCTTTGTGAACACACATTGACTGTGTCTGATGACTCCACTGTTCTTTAAATATCCTTCAACAGCATCCAGTATGATCTCCTTAATAATTTTTCCAAGTCCTGAGGTTAACTCTGTAGTTTCCTGCGTGTTCTCTCACACCCTCCCTGTAACCTGGAATAACACTGGCTAGCTCCCAGTCAGCAGAGGCCTCCCCAAATTCCCAGGATGATTAAGAGGGGTCTTCCTGTAACATCTGCTAGCTCCTTTAGTACCCTGGGTTGAATCCCATAGGCCCATGAACTTATGAACATTCATTCAACTGACACAACCTGCCTCTTAAAATTTCAGTGTTCACAAATAGAAAGTCAATGCTCCTGTAGTCATGGTCCTCTGACTCAAGACCAGGCAGCCCAAGGTCTGTCAGTACTATTAAAGACTGAGGTGAAGAAAGTACTGTCCCCATTTCTTCTACGTCTCTATTTGTCAGGTGACAATCTTGGACAAGTATCAGTTCAAGAGATCTGTAATTGCAATAGCACTTTTTTCCTCCCTGTCAGCAGTTAGAAAGAGATGTGTTGTTCCTCAAGATGGTGAGGGGCAGGTATTCTCAGTCTGCCAGGTGACATCAGTTAGGTAAACATTCATAGGAAAGCCTACAAATACCTCTTCAGAAAAAAAGTGTCACACTTGAGAAATTTTACCTCCAGGTTTACATCTGTCTTAAGTTAGTAAATTTAGTCTTGGACACTACAAATCAAAGTACAAATGTGAAGTTCTAGGTCTCAAAGTAGGGGATACGAGTAAAGCAGAGAGAGTATAGAGCATAGTAAGTGAAACCTCTCTACAACAGGGTATAGAAAATAAAAGAGCAAAAATTAATGCAAACACAAGTTTCATAAACTAAGAAATGATAAGTTAGGGAAATTTGGTCTGAAAATGTTTTGACAGGAAGTAATGCATTTTAAGGATCTGAATTACTAAAAGCAAAGGAAGAAAACATATCCCACACTTTTTGCAAGACTGCAGTATATTTTATAAGCCCCAAAATCTCACTTCTTCCTCCTTCACAGAATCTGTTTTCAAATGAGATACAAGAAGTGAGAAGACAAACCTACTTTACCTCTAAGATCAAATTTAAGTATTTAACCCTAGTGTTACTTGAGAGCAATTGAAAAGTAAGAAACATTGTGAGACAACTATTTTTTATGAAAATAAAAATATGTTGTCATTTTTTGCTTCTGCCTTTCCATTTATATCAACGCTTGAGTTACATGATCTGCTCTGACCACAGTACAGCAGACTAGGTCGACAGGCTACATAGAATTTATCATAAGCTGTCATATCAGGTTTCAGGCTTTTTGTCAATGTTCATTTTTTAAGAGTCAAATAAAGACCAAAGTATATTACACTGTTGGGTGCATATATGCACATAAGCTCATACTGATTCTGCAGGATGATTTTCAGCAAGTATCAACTCTTGAACACATGCACGGAGTACCCTGAACTAAGTGGATTACAATACCCTGAACTAAGTGGATTACAAAGCATTGTGGAAGGTATCATAATTTAGCTGCTGCATATTGAAAAGAGTAAACTCTGCAGCTCAATCTCTTTTACACTGCACTGAAAGTTCACCACATCTGGCAATTAAGACAGCACTCCAAACTGCAACTAAATACTTCACTAGCTAGAGAATTAGAATTAATACTATGGAAGGCCATAAAGCTACATAAAACTTCACAATAGATCCATTTCCAAAAATCTTACCTCTGTTTCACAAATGAGTGATTCAAAGAATAGAACATAACTGTCAGCAGTTTTGAAACCATGGTCTAATACTGAGACTATGCAGCATCAAATCTCCCAGTAGCTCAAATGACACTTAGATCAAGCCCAGACAACTAATCACCTATTTGTCAAATTAACTAAATTACCTGTCTGTAGCTTAACATTCACAATATTCAAAGTTTATATCAGTTTTTATACTTTCAGATTCCAAGATACACAGGATACTTAACCTAGCAATGAGACACAGGCAGACATTATCAGCAGGCTTTGCCAATAGGAAGTTAACTGTTTGAAGTCTTTCTACACAAAATTTGGAAAGAGAGAGTTTATTCTTGGACACATGCTTGAAATCATCACAACGTTTTTATAGCCACTTTCACTTAGACAGATACTCTGCATACATGTCCTATCTAGTGTGTATTGTCATCACCTAAAAACAGCCTTTTCTAGGATACATTTATAATAACTTAGCAAAGTACATGCAAGAGGAAATTAGCCAATTAAATTATGACTAAAATAAATAAACAAACACCTTTTTCTCAGATTTATACTACACTCTCAATTAATCTACAGTTTAAAAAAATGCAAGAATAAAGTTGAGGTAAGCAAACCAGCCCTCTAAAAGATGTTAACAGAAGGCATGTACAGAACTGTAAGAACATTAAGATGAGAGAACAGGATAACTAGGGAACTCAATGCTGGACGGTTATTCAGTGCATGTGTAAGTATCACTACTTTAAATGCTACGGAAGAAACCTATTTCTGTTTCATTCTGTTTGATGTTCAAGCAAGAGATGGTTTTTACATTTCTCCACAAGACAGCTTTTGTAAAGTGGCCAAAACGAAGGACGGTCTTTGGCAGAAGGCGGATCGCTAACAACCAACTCAGACGACGAAGTTGTAACGACGCCTCCCCGCGCTGACAGCGACCCAGGGAGCGATTTTCGCCAGCCGACCGACCCCGGAGCCTTCAGTCGGCCGGGCCTGCGCGACCCTCCCGCGGCTGCGGCGGCGGGGCCGGTCCGACCGACCCGCGGGACGCCGAGGCCTCCCCGGGAGAGGCGCGGCCCTGCCCCGCCGGGTGAAAGGCCGTCACAAGCGCCCACAACAGCCCGGCGGACACGGCCCCCCCACGGCCCCTCCCCGCCGTACCTGCGGTGAGAGGGAGTCCCCACGTCCCCCCGCTCCGCGCGGCAGCACCTGCTCCTCGCTGATCTTCTGCTTCAGCTTCTTGAACATGGTGGCGGGAGGGAGAAGGGGATGAGGGCACGGCTTGCGGGCCGGCCGGTCAGGCGGCGAGGGGCGCTCAGGGGGCGGCGGAACCCAGCTCCCCTCGCCCCGGCCCGCGGAGCCACGGCCGCTCCGCCCTCGGACCCCTCCTCGGCAGGGCACCGGCAGCCGCGACCGGTGCGCCTGCGCAGCCAACGTGGAGCCGGGCGCTTCGGCCGGCACGGTGTGCGGCGAGGCACAAACTTCCCAACGCAATGCCCGGCTCTACTCCTCCCACAACGCGGGCGGACGTGCAGCCCGAGCGGCCCTGGGCACCAGGCGGGGCGGAGCGGCACCGCCTGGCCTCACTTGCTCCGTCTTTCCCGGCGGGCGAGGGAGGCGGTGCCGTCCTGGGAATGAAGCAGGCGAAGGAGTGACCGCTTCTGTCCGGAGGGAGGAAAAACAGAGCGGTAAAAGTTGCCGCCCCCCTAGCCTTTTGATTCTGTCCTTTAAAGCCCGCCACAGAGAGGCTTGATTTGCCAGAATGCTGATCCTGAAGGTCTGTGAGCCCTCGTGTGAGAGTTCTCCTGAGTCGGTCAGCGCTACTGTCGAGGACAAGCTTTCGCAAGCTGAAGAATCGGGCAGCAAAGTAACAAAAAGGTGCTCGTTCTTAGGCTTATGAAAGCTAAGACTAAAAAATGCCCAAAAGATGCTTTTGGAAACTGCCTGGAAACCTCTCGGCTAATAAGAAGGTCGCGACCTTTTCGTTTAGTCCGCCCTGAAACCTTTTGAGTAGCCTTCTGTTTACACTGTTACAACTAAAGTACCATTGGAGGTGGAGAGGCAGTGCTTGCTACTAGCGGTATTGCTGGCGTCGCCGCGAAACTAAGGCGGAAATGTTCCTGGCTGCCGAATGTTAAAACCTCTGGCTTTAGATCCCTTGTTGAATGACGTTTGTGCATGTGTGTTCAGTGCTGCGAGTGTAGATGGAGAAGGCTGTCAGCAGTAGCCAGCATTCATTCTCCACCAAACTGTCCAAATAGTGGAACTATTTTGAAACGTACTGTTTTGACAGTGACATTGTATGAAGGCTAAAAAATACACCGTGCTGTTTGCAAGAAACGATGAACCACGTGGCCTTCTGTAAAGCTTCCTACTAAGGAGGCTGTACGCAGTAATCACAAATGCCCAGAAATGTTTTCATTGAAATACACTCCTAAGATCTCTAGGTAATTTGAGGGAAAAAGAGTGGCTATGAAATTATTTTCCCATATGTTATTACACTGACTAAAAAAAAATAATCAAGACACATCTACAGCAAAAATAAACCGCTGGTTTTCCTAGGTTTTTTGCTACATGTTTTAACAAAAATATTTTTTAGCAATCTGTTTAGCTGTAGATAAACTGTGACTGGTAGTGATGCTTTTGTTTGTGCGTTCCTGTTAAGACTACTGTGCGTACTTCAGATGCTGAAGTGACTTGCACACTGTACTGATTTTTGGTGAGAACAACTGTTGGCTTCAAACACTTTCAAAAAAGTTAATCTGAACCTACAAACTGTAATATCCAGGTAAGTATCTTGAAGATTTGTAGGATAACTTTTCTGTAGAATGAAACAGAGGTATAGGAAAAAATCTTGAAGACTGAAAGGGCGAAACCATAGCAGATGCGGAAATGAGATAAAATGGGCAATTAAGTTTATTGCATCCATAAAAATTAAACATTTTCTACTTCAGTGAGGTAGCTTCTGTTTCCTCTGAATATGACATTGTCCTGGTTTAGGACAAATTTGGGGAGAAACCTCCAAATGAGGTCCCTCTAGAAAGCAAATTCAAGCAGCCCCTTCCCCAACTGGTTCGGCAAAATATTTTCTTGAAGAAAGGTGGAAAAACCAGTTGATTTAAAAAACAAAGTATTCACAAGCATTAAAAAAAAAAAAAAGAAAAAAAAAAGAAGACTATTAAGCAATAAAACCTCTTGCTGTTCTGAAGAGATGGCAAATTCAGGACGTCCTTGTTGTAGGGTGTAGCTGGGCTCTGTCAGTCTCTTATCAGTCCCTCCCGCACTGGAAAATGCTGTGTCCCAGGCCCCAGTGGACCACAGGTGTAAGCTCCCAGTGTTTTTTCTGGATTTTCAGTCCAGAGCAGGCTAGTCAGTTCCAAGAAAAAGAAAAGCCACAGTCCATGGAACTTCTCTGCTTCAGCTAGCTAAAAGAAACCTAGAAAGCAAAGCAGAGTTATCCAAGAAAAACTGTGCTGCAGACAACACAGTCCATGAGAGAGAATGTGGGAGAGCAAGTGCAGCCTCTGAAAAAAACTGTGGACTTCTCTCTCTCCTATTCACTCTCAGAAACTTAAAGGTACAAAACTTAATATCCAGTGTAAACAGAACAGACAATTGGGGATTATCATAAAGTCACCCCAGGACAGACATGCAGCAGCATGGTAGTAAAATTCAGAGGTTATCAAGTGAGAGGAGCATTGCCTAGTGAATGCATTGAGAAACCCTTTAAAAACCTTCAATAACCTAATGAATCCATGACCCTCTCATATGTATGTTCTCTGTTGCAAAAGCTAGCTCATATTCTCTTTTTCTGTTGAGATTACTCTTCTGATTTAAACCTAAGTCACTAGATGTAGTATGTGAATTTGATGGACAGATGCATAATTGAAAGGTTACTAGCTTCTGTAGCTATCAAATAAAAAAGCACAGCTTTTTTAATTCATTCATAAAATGTATACAACACAAAAGAGGGCTCTGTATTATTTCCTTGGAAAATTTGAAGATTGAAATGGTATGTTCTGAGTATTTCTCATGTACGGATGCTTTTGTAGGACAAAAGGGTATATGTAAGACAACAAATTTGAGACTAGAAACTATGATAATTCATTTTTTCCTACACTAAATTTTTAGTTACTACAGTAAGGTGATTTATTAGTTGAAACTGAAAATGGGCTTGTAATCGTATGATAATTGGATATTTTCTAGAGGATATTTTTTACTACAGCAGGTCTTTTGTTGAGGAAATTTCAAGGTACTTAATCACCTCCAACCTTCATGGGAGGTGCCTAACCTGGGTTTTAGAAAGAGATTAAATAATATTTTAAAAACTCAGTGTGAATTTTTGTGCTTTTGAATTGGAATATTTTGTGATACATGGCTATGTGCCTAGTATTGCTCCAATAATACAAAGTGGCATCCCACATTAAGCAGCAGTATCCAAATTCTTAAGATATGTATGATAACTCTGAAAAACTCTATCATAAGCCTTCTAAATGGGATTTAAATGTTTTAGCATCTGAGCGAGTTTGATTGAAACATATTGCAGCATACAGTGTTTACTCTAAACCCTACAGAAGTTCTGGGGAAAATGTCTCAAACTACATTCTTGCACACAGAATGCCAAAATCCCATACTTAACTGAATGATACCTTATTTCTAGAGGGTTGATCTGATCTTATCAGATTTACTTGTAAAGGTAAAAGAAGTAGTTTAAAGTGAAGATATGTCCCTCCTTTTTTATATTCCTTAAGTACACCAGTTAAAATAGATTAAAAAAGAAATATAACATAATTGTGCTGTCTGCAAAAGATAAATGTATACTTGCAAGAGGCACTGGTTATGGTAAATAATTAAGAATAAAGGTCTGTTCCAAATTCAGTCTATAGCAATCATTAAGGTATTTCTTTGGGAAAGGGTATAGAGCATAAATGTAAAAGACTATTCTCATGCCAGTCTTCACCATCATGCTGTAAAAATACTGTTAAAATAATTATTCCACCTGGATAATATTTGACACTGAGGGAGTTACTTTAAAAATAAATTAACAAGAACTGGAAAGAAGAAAGGAGCACTGATCATGTAACAGGAGTTACTGTCCAGAGCTTATGTGCAAACCACAGTTCTTTACATGCAGTTTACAGAATGTTGCATTTGGTAATATATGCACTTTCTACTCCTACTCATAAAATTCAAAATACGATTGTGGATGTTAAAGTGGTCAGGTAGTGTATCACACACAGTTGCACAGGTAATCAGTTTCAGTTTGGAAGTGTTCTGATCTTTTACTTCAACACAAACGTTACAAAACACAGCACATTACCTGACAGTGAGAATTGTGGCAACTCATTATATCTGCAACCTACAGAAGAGAAGTAGTTGTGCAAAGTGAATTCTTTACAGTGCTGTGATTAGAACCCTAAAAGCTTTAATATAAATAAAAGGGATAATCATAGCACCTTTCTAACCTGATCCAATTGCTACTTTTACTTTTATATTTAGATATTGTTGCTTACAACTACCACCAGATGACACTCTTCTAGGAGATTACGCCTCTGCAGAGCCATTGCCAGTATTACAAATGCAAAACTATATTAGCAATGAGATGAGAGCTTAACACCATTCAGGTCAGGGAACAAACAAAACCCAAAGTTTCTTTGTCAGCTGTACAATCCTTCTCTTTACAAAGTGGAGGTTGCGCTAAGTACATTACTGGATATCTGTTACATATAGGTAAAATCTTATAAAAGAAAGGCCTTGTAAAATCAGGCCTTGTTACTTCAGCTAAACTAACAGCTAGCCTGATAAATTCCTGTGAAAAATGAATTATAAGAATGAGAATCAGTTTGCATAGCAATTTATTCTTGTGAGAAGACAGCTCACACCTGCGGGGAGGAAAATTCTACTCGAGTGAAACATTCACTTCCCAGGAGATAAGAAATGTAAACATATCTAGAAAAAGAAAAGTTTGATAGACATGTACACTAGCCATTACCAACCAATGAACTGATTGGTATCTCAGCCCCTCCGAGAGAAACCATCACATAATAGTGAAGCCTAGTGCCCTCCTCCCCGGAGCTTGGCAACTTCTTTTGTCTCTCTTAAATACACAGTCATTATTGTCTCCTAGCAACACATATGGGAGAAAATTCCCTGAGAGAAAGAAACAAAAGGAAGCATCCTAAACCCCACCAAGGTCGATGGAATGACTGCTTATTTAATTCCTTTTTAGTTGTTGTGAGATACACATTCATAAAACACAACTAGGACTGCTGGGATTTTTCTTATTCTATGATAATATTTTCCCCTAAATAACATTAATGCAAATTATTTTGCTTAGTAATTTCTAGTCAGCAGGGATAAGAATCCATGCAAAGATCTTAAGACATTGAGTTAGTTGGGAAGAGCTAAAAAAACCCTAATATGTGTGATTCCTTTAGCTAAAATACAGAGCATCTAAAACCACATCACTGAAGGTGCTGTACCCATCAAAACATGGCTGAGAAAAGTCACTAAGTCATGCATAGCAGATTCTTAAAGAAATATACTGAATAACTTTTGCCACCATCAAAATAAGCAGCTATTTTAAGGAGAATCAGGAAGTATTTTTCCCAATTACAGTACTGTATAATTTGATAAGTCATTAAGGAAAATGCTCACGTTCCTTCTATGGCTTCAAATTTATGAAATTGCAGAATATAGAAAGATACCATTTAGGAATAATTAGACTACTTCTCTGCATCACAATTTCTGGAATGTATGAAACAGAACTGTTACAGTCCAGTATTTTAAAGTTATTAGAACTGCTTCTGCCTGAATTAAGGTGCAAATGTATGCCAAAGTCAGTAGTAGGGGTTTTATTTAATAGTAAATATGAGAAAGAGAGAGAAGGAAGAGAAAGAAGCAGGAGAGGTGGGGGAACAGAAATAGAGACAGATTAAACAAAATATCACCACTCCGTGGATCCCAAATATATTCTGTTGATCTTCTCCAGCTGATCTTCTGGGTGGTGAGAGTCCTCCCTAAAAGTATAGAATCCAATGGATTACTGTATACTCAGGCCGGGTGGGAATAGCCAGTACCTCCCCTGGGGGGTGCAGTGTGACAGGGTCTCTTGCAGCAGACTCTGGACCTGTTGCATCCCTTTGCATCATGTGCAGTCCTGTGGTGCAAGGCCTCAGGAATTAGTCTGGGGAACACCTTGGGGAGGGTCTTTGATGGATTATGACCCCCCCTCAGCTGCCTCTCATGTGAATGTCCTGTGGATGTGGCCTGTGGGGCTGGGGGTTTCACGGCTGGTTTGTGGACAGGAAGATGGATGTTCAGTGCCTCAGACCAGAGGTTATGCCACACCCCCGAAGCCTCCTCCTCCCCACTCCATTGGGGGAAGTCTGTGTAAACCTGGCCTCTGGGGTCTTTGGTGTTCCCCACACCAAACCTAGCCAGGAATGATTTTCTGCTGTGTTTGGCTTTCTTATGGATGAATTCCTTTCCCTCAGCCTTGTTTGTCTCTCCCTAGACCTGAGATGGTTGAACAATAGCATCCCCCCTTCATCTTATCTGGGTAGCTCAACTCACAGTCCAAAGTTCCAGTCAAACATCTTCAAGGAGGGATGGGCTTCTGTGGTTATCTTTATACAGTTTTTGCTATAGCGAGCAAAACTCCTTCCAAACAATGTTTAAGGCATGAAACATTTCAGTCTGTGACACACAACATACTTTTTGTCCCCGTGTTTGCACAAAGCCATTACAATTTCACAAAGCAAAAGGACAACAGTTTTATGTAGCTAGATCTATCAATTAGGGCTTGCATTCAGGACATAAGGATTATGAAAGTAACAGATCTCTAAGAACACCACTTTCAGATTAGAAACTTGTGGACATTTCTTTGTTTCTTGAGTATTGGCATACTCAATTCCCAACTCCTTATACTTTTCAATGAAATGTTCTGGATTAAAGTGTTTCTCACCCTACTTAACTTCCTTTTCTAGTTCCCACGATTAACTACAAGTTTTGCCACCCACTGAATAGGGTGGAAGAGACCAAAGGCTTCAGGCTTGAAATTCACATCTGACCTACTTCTCAATAAGTGACCCATACGGCACTTCTACATAAAGAATGTAGAAAATAAATGTAGAATGTAGAGAAGAATGTAGAAAATATTTTCAGTTGAAAATAAAGAATACTTCATCACCTCTCCTGAACTACTACAGCAGCAGTTATTATTCAGTATTGATTTGCACACATTATCTGGCTTTCTTGAAGTGCTTTTGAAACAAAATGTGTGGTAGGTCTGATGGCTTGCCCATAAGATGTCATTTTACAGGTGAGTAAATATGTTCTGGAAACCTCAAGATACTGCACAGAATCTTAGTGATGACAATGGAATTGAAGCATGGACTATTTGATACTGTTCTCAGATTTAAGTATTTTTAATCCTTTAGCTAAAAGACACTTTTGTAGCTCTGTAAATACATAACGAAAAGAGATGCTTCCCTTGTTGCATTTTCATGCTATTTTACCAGTTCTAGGAGCTCACCTGTAAAGAGGACATGTGACATGCTTCCTTTTTATCATCCCCCTTGTCCACAAAGAAATACTGCAAATGGAGAATCTTGAGATGTGAAAATGTTTGACTTGAAAAATATATTTAGAAGAAAGCAATCACCAAACTCCGCAGAATGCTCTAACTATGTGACTTTGTGTCTCAGTTTCAAGACAAATTTCAGGAGGAAACTCCCTGGAACGAGTGTCTTCTCTAAAGAGAAAGGGTTTAAATAATTCCCTTTTATTCTGCCATAGAGAGAAATGGATACCATCGGATGAAAAACACCCCAGCAATTCTTTATTAGCAAAAAAAGACGGGGTGCCTGCAAGGCACAGAAAAGGGTTTCAATTTCAAAACCTTAACCCCTACTCCCCACCGGACCGCATGGCCGTGAGGCAAAGGTGGCGGCTGCCCCTCTTTCTTAGGGACGGAGAGAAAGAGTACACGCAGCAGCTGGGAACCTATTGGATTTCTGGCGTGGGTCTCCTCCTTGCAGCTGGTGAACTTGGTAGAGTTTAATGTCCTTTTTCGTGTTGGTTCGGCTTCTCTGAGGTCCCGGGTTTAGGGCGTGTCCCCTCGGTCAGCTGCCCGAATAGACCGAAAAACAAAAGCAGAAAAACAACAACGAACAAGCAAGCAAGCAAGCAAACAAACAAACAAGCCGCTGAGAGGATTTGCTGGTAAAAAACCTCCAGGCCATGGTAAGGAAAAACACCAGCAGCTCCTTGCTTAAACTAGCAAAAAGTAATCCAGCGAAGGCAACGAAGTAATAATCAATGCTGCATCTGACCCCAAAGGTCGAGGAGAGTTTGAATTCGGGGTTCTCAGGCTCCAGCCCCTGGCTCATCTTAGAGCTATAGCAGCCATTTTCTGGGCATAAACCAGATGATTAGGGAATAGAGTATCATAAAATCACCCAGGACACTCCTCTCTTACTCTCCAAATACACATATCTTACTGTGTACTATTCCAAATTAAATTAAAATTCTAATAATTAAACTGTTCTCTCTCAGACTTTGCTCACTTTGTCACTTTGATTCCACAACCCTTTCTCACATATTAAGTCTTTCCCGGATTTGGAAAAGGTCAGAGATACTGGGTTAAAAATCAGGTACAGCTCACAGAAGAGTTATGTTTAATTATTAATATAAAATATAACATCTTGATTTACTAATACAAATATTACTTATTGATGAGTTTATCTATTAACCTGGAACACAATCTCTAAGTAGCAAATTAAATTTTACAACTATTCAAAATAAACTCTGATAGCTATAATTGAAGTATTGCAATGTTACATTTACACAAGGAAAAGAAACACTTTAGAAAAACCCCTTATCACCACAAAACAGTGACAAGTCTTCACATAAGTATTTCCTCTAGTAATTTATTCAAACCACTTGAACTTTTCAATTCTCTTGAAGGGGAAAGGGGGTTTAACTTAACGGTTGCAATTATACATTTTTAATAAAACAAATATGAACTCAAATTATTCTATTATGACAAACTAGGCTATACACAACTTGTCCTGCAGCACCTGAAACTTCATTTGGAATAGCACCTTTGCGAGATGATACAAAAGAGATGCTGTGTTGATCAGGATTGTCTCAGTATTAAACTGTATTCAGTATATTTGGGTCAGACGGAGGTCACAATCAGAAAGTTCAACTCTAGAAAGATATTAGAAATTTCAGAAGTTTTAGTACTATAACATATACTGAACTGGCCAGGCATAAAAAGAACAAGACAACTGTGTTTTAATACTCTGACTAAGTGAAAGGATTTCAGGCAATTTCTTTTTATATTTCCTTTACTGTCAAGTCCTTATTAAACCCGGAACCGTATTGGGAGCTTCTCAATTCTGATTTAGCAGCAATTTGCATGCAGCCAAAGAAACTCAGAATTATGATGGAAGTCACTGCTTACTGAAGAATTTACAGTATGATTTCTATTCTGTGATTTTCTATTAAACATGTGATACTACTTCATTACAGAAGTACACTGAAATATTTACCAGAGATGAAGACCAGACATGTTCAAGCATGCAAAGAGGCTGCTGTGGCTTCTTGAGTCAAAATACACAGAGCTCATGGAAATACCAAGATGTAATTCTATTTACTAACAGTAATGACTAAAATAGTGTTTGAATGGTCTTTGATTTACAAGTGTAAAGTGTCATTTATTGTTTTTCTGTTGTAATCTCAGGCACAGAAAATGTTCCTTTTGCTGTGCTGAGAGGCTCAGACACTCAAGAGAACACTGGGTTTAATCCAAGACCATGGAGAAAACTTCTAAAACGGAGTAGTGAAACTGGGAAGGTTAATGTGTGAATTAGGTAGAATTATGTTAAGTCACTGGGTGAAAAATCTAGAGTTTAGAGTTTGAGATATAGTAGTGAATGGAGGACAGGACGGAGGATTTAAGGTGGTGTCCCTTTCTCCTTCTTCTTCATGAGTTGTGGGTAATATTGTATGATTGGGTAGAAAAGTCCACAGTGCAGAACATGGGGGTCTAGTTATTGGGTTAAAAGTAAAACTTAATTAGTTGGCATCTTGTAATTGAGTAGTTTACACCTAAAAGGCCTTTGACAGAGATAGCTGTGTGGCCATTTCTTAGTTAGTTAGCTTAGTGTGTAGATAAGCTCACTGTCTGTAAGAATGTAATATAGATATGGGAAAATAAACAACCAAGTCTGAATTCAAAAACCGTCTCACTGCTCTTCAACCTGATCCTGGGGAAAAGACTGGACACTATCCCACACTCTAACAAACAAGAGCAGTTCAACAATCTGAGGCACCTTTATATTTTTCTATTATCCTACCCTATTCAGTTCATCCCTGTAACTATTAAAAATAGTTAGCAATGTTATTTCTATGTCATGTAACTCCCTAGACCTCTGTTCACCTCATTCTTCAATATAAAGTGCCACAATCCAAAGCACAAAGATAATCTTGCAGTTGGTACACCAAGAGAAGAGAAAAAGGCTCTTATCATAGTGAGAAAAACTGTTGCTAACAGTTAAAATTTCATTATTATACTATAAATATGCACAGAAATTCTTAAAATGAAGGCATAACTTCCTTTTGGCTCTGTTCAGATACTGGAAGAAAGGTAACTCTTCACATGCTCTCATAACGCATTAACCAGCATCATGTATTATATAATTCTTGTTCCAACCGTTTTTAACAATTGCACTGAAAATGTTTCATGCACTCTTTTCTTCTCTTCCTCCATGTACTAAAAATTGGTTTATTTAAGTTTATCTAATTAGGCACAATAAGAAGTTTTACACATTCATTAGTTTTATTATTTAAAGTAGTTTTCTGGATATTTTGTTTTTTTATATTCCAGCAGTCCAGACTTTTGCTAGTCCATAGGAACAAATAAGCAAATAACACACTATTTTCCTTCTTGCCAACCAAATTAAAACCTTTTAATTTCTTACAGGAATGAACAATGTCAGAAAGATTCATTGGAAAATGTTATAAATAACTGTGTAGTTGTTGGCTTTCACTATTGTGTGTTGGCTTTTGCAAATTTTCATTAATCACTACGGTTTTGATATAGTAGTTTGTAATCACTTTCAACTGCTTTTGATAACAGTGTAATTGGAAAGCTTTTTGTGACCAATGCCCCGGCCCCTGTGTAGCTTGTATCCTCAGAAAACCATTTACTGATGATATTTTAGTTTGCAACCTAAACAAGATTATAGTTTTGGCTTTTGCAAGTATTAAAGTAGATGCTGTGTGTTGTGCATTATAATGTTAACTTTTGCAGAAGTAGCTGTAGTTGTAAAATAATAACTAATGCCTTTATTTTTGTAACTAACTGACAATAATGAGAATAACTCAGATATATTTGTGAAATACTGTGATGCTGATTTTAAGTACTTGTGGAAATAGCAAAAACTGTGTATATGGGTCTGATAATATTTAAAGGACAGATGCAGAGGACCCCTGCCATGGACCCTTTGACGATCAATAACTGTCACCTGCTGAAACCATGGAACAGGGGGCCATTGTGAGGAAGTGACACACGGACACGGATTATTGCACATACTCTGAGAAGATGACTCAGAGGCTGAACCAAGCTGAAGAATTCCTGGAATATATAAACAAGTTCAAAACAATGTCTGAATATGTATAATATTTTTGAATATGTATTTGACCAATGCAATAGAAAAAGTATATAAGAAGAGTTGCTATGATTAGCTGGTGTGCCTCTATGGCTACGTATCCAGCACTGTTTTTGTCTCTTTTATCTCCTATTAAACTCTTAAAAATTGTAAAAAGTGAGCTTCGTTTCTCACAGTAATATACTAACTTCAAACTGTATGGGGCTTGGGGTCTTCTGGTGTGAAGCCCCCATACCATTTAGTATGTGCTGAAGCATTCAGGAGGGTTTGGTATAGGGAGGGAACGGTGACCATTATGAAGTCACAAAACGCCATGAATGAGTACTTTAGCTTCTCTGGTGTCAGTAATGTAGAGTACACAGTGTATACTTTTAAAACATTCTCTTGTTGATATCACTTAAAAGCCTGCAAAACTGCCATGAAGCTATTGAGTGAGTTTAGAAGCAACTTTGCTTACCTATGCAGCCTGAAATACTTCTAAATCAAGTATTCATAATCAAGGGGCTACTTCTCTGGGGTTTAAAGGAGAAATTGCCACTTCAGGAGAATAGTCTCCAAAAAGCAAATTGGAAAAGCAGACATCACACAGCTTAACGCAGTTGTTGTTCAAAAGAAAACTCAGAGCAAAGAGAACAGAGGTGATACTCTGCTAACACAATCCAGAGCAGACAGGTACATGAACAGTCTTCACTCTGTCCAAAATGTCAAGTTCAAAGAAGTGCACTTTTTTGAGCGCAGTTTTGTCTTTTTTTGCACCAATTAAAAAATATGTAAATCCAGTTACATCATTCATGCAGAGAAAAAGACAAAATAATAAAAGAAATAAGTGAAAAGTTTGGTGATATGAAAAGAAAAGAAAGTGCAAAGAAAATAACACAAAGGGGAACAAGAGTTCCCTCATGCCTGTTTGAGAGGATTATCACTGCAGACAAGAAATTTAACTATTAGGAAATAAAATCCACTATTGACAACTAACTTAGTTTTAGTTTTATTTTAGTTAATTTCACTAATTATTAACTAAAATAAAGTTAGTTAATTAGTAAATTAGGTAATTTAATATTAGTTAATTTTAGTTAATTTTAGTTAGTGAAACGAATTTAATTTCTGCAGTCATGGAAGACTGTTGTTCTGTTAATTTAGTCTAACAATCAGACTGCTAAAAGGTGAAAGCTGCTTGAAGATAGAAATACTAGAGGCATAGAAAATTGAAGTTTGCTTCCAATGCTTCCAGCCTACAGCTGGTCTGAAGCTGCACAGATAAATTTGGCTATAATAGAACCCCAAACTCAACCAGCCTAGTTAAAGAGTAGAAGTAAACCAGATAAGGCAAGGATAGGCTGGATTTAAACAAGGAACCTCAGCCAATCCCATTCAATCCTGAATGCAGGCATCCAACTGGCCAGTGAGCTGGGCAGTGCTGAGACCCCAACCAACTAGGTGTTCAAGCATGGGAATTTTGAACCCCTTACAAAAGGAGGCGTCTATGAATAAATGTGGGCTGTTGTCCCATGAACCTCGGACTGTGTGTCATATCTCTGTCTCCCCCTATTGCAACACCTCTAGTGTTTCCAGAGAATATGATTTTTAGGAGGGGAGAAGAGTGTAAATGCTTAATTGGCTTGATGATGGAAATAATGCTTCCTTTAAGAATGAGAAACTTGTCAACCACATTAGTTAACAGAAAATATTTACAGTCCTTAAATAAAAATCATTAATTGTTTACTTTTTAACACTTTTAAACTCCTGGCTGTTTTATTTTACATATTTAAGTATATTTCTGTTTGTTGACATGTTTTGAAATAGGGGAATGTATAAATACTGAAAATATAAACTATGAAGAGAATTCAAACCTGGGACTCAAAATCAGACTCCACAGTGCAAATACAGAAAAAGATCAGAAAATGGCCTCATTGTAGAGGTAATTAGCACAGTATTGAGAAATGAGAGCAGTGGTAACCACCTAAGGATAGTAAGTATTACGTTGGCAGTACCCCAGGGTAAAAACCTTCACATCTTTGGAATTCTGACCTTCCAAGTACTTCTACTACAACAACCTGCAACAAGAGGCTGCAAAGAGCAGCAGCTTTCATTAGCTGATTAGTGGTAACAACTTATGCTTTTGCACCTCCCTCTCTCTCTTCTTACCTCTACTATACCCCTGCAAGCTCCACTCCCTAGTCTTCTCTATGCCAAACCAAGGAGTTCTCAAAACTGGGTTTCAGCCTGGCTTACAGTGGAGAACAGCTGCTTCCCAGGTGGCCAGCCAGCTTGTACCCTCCCTGCTGGGGCACCCAACAGTCCATGGTGCCTCTCACCAGCTCTTGACCTTATACAGACTTAGCAGGGTGCCAGTCACGGGCTGACGTCAGAGCAGCTGGGTGAGCCATTGGCATTACTTTCCAGGGTGTGTGTTGGGCTGTAATCTTTATTTTGTCGTTATCAAAGGAATAACTTCAAATTAAAACATTCTGGATTTTTCACAAAATTTACAGGAGAAATTCTCACAGTGCTTACCTTGACATAGTGTGGTCAAAGGAAGAAGTAAAATAGTTGAGTTCAACTTTGCACTTTCATCCTGTATTAAGTTGCCCAAAGATCGTAAGTAAAATAATTACAACTAAGAGAATCTCAGATGAGTTCCAATTCAAGGTCTTCTTTACAACTTTTTACTTGTCCTCAATTATTTCTGAGCTAAATTTTTATAAAATAACTCCTAATAGCATTTCTGGATGCTGCTCCTTTAAATCTGACAAATACAAGTCCAACCTTCAAATACCTACTTTGGAAGAAGAGTTTTTATTCCTCTTCCTTTTCCAGCAAAGAAGTTAATTTTTTTTCCCTGGGGCCATTTTTCTTATTTCTTTAAGAAAAGGTGTGTTTGTTTTATCAGCAACAACACATAGACAGAAAGCCACTTTTTCTCCTGTTCTAGGTTATACTGTAGATATTACTTCTACACTTATCAACGACAAATTATGGAAACCACAAGTATTATGTAGTTTCAACCAATTAAATTTTAGCTACATTAACCCATACTTCTATGTTTGGACAGCAGTATTCATCCTATTGGTTATGGTTGATAGCATCTTTTACAAGCAGTCCAGCCAAATGTTCTCCCCGTAACACAAAAAGTACACAAATGCAGATGCAGAACTGTTTTTTTCCTAAAGATATGCATGGCTGTCTTGCTTACCAGGAATTGAGAATTGTAATATTTCCTTCAGGAAACAGGCAAGCTTGAAAAGTCAGTATACATCTTACTAATACTTGTCTGGTGTCTATATGTATTTTTTCTCAAAAGTTTTGAGGCAGACATGGAGAGTTAGGAGAATACCATAACATCTCTGGTGAAGGAACAACCTAACAATAAGAAATGATCATTTAAGGAATTGCTTGTCATTAGACACTGGGACTTCTCTGAGATTCTGTTCAGCCTCTATCAGTTTTAATACTTAAATTTATTAGCACATGATGTTCTAGTTTATACATATTGCATGTATCTATATTTTATATATAAAATCAAAAGTTTTAATTTCTGTGGGTGATTTGAAGGACTCTTGAATTGGTGGATTAACTCATGCTATTGTTAACAAATTCTAAAAGTTTTTGTTTTCAGTGCTTGAAGTGCCTAAATAAACTGATGTTTGTAACAAAGTAGCAAAGCTAAGTTGTTGCATAAAAAGCTTAATATGTGGCTCAAAGTATAACTGTGCTCAGAAAAACTCCTATAGAAACAACATGAAAAAAATCCCTATTTGTTTTGCCTTGATTCTGAGATCACATATTCTTTCTGTAGTCATGTCAGAGAGATGGTGTTTGGTTTTTTGGGTTTTGTTTGGGATTTTTTTTGTGAGTGGACAAGTTTTGTTGTTTTTTTACAAAGAAAACAGCCAGATGTACAAAACCAACCTTGGCTCCATTAATCATCCCAGAATTACTTCTTGCTCCCATCTCACTTCCTGTAACAAACGTCCTCCCTTGCCAAACAGGATCTTCATTACAGCTGTGTAATCTCATTTTTTTAAAGTATGACTTTGGCGACATCTGTTAAAGTTGAGCTCAGTTGCAACCATCTCTCAAGTGGATGCTTATTGTGTGTGCTCTCCCTCACTTTTTTAACTGAGCTAGTCAGAACAGTAAGTGCTCAAAATATTCAGGCATGACTCATCACAGAAGTTATTCTGGCTCTCCTTTCAAATTCTACAGAAATGTTGAGCAAGACTGCTATGTCACTTCTGAGAATTAAATCATGCCTGGAAGTAGAAGTACATACTTATTGGGACATTTTGCTTTTATAGTGCTTTTACATTTGTTCAGCCTAGAAACAGCTGAAGACAGATTCTTCCCCTTGTGTGATCTATAGCTTTCTTTACTCTCTTTCAATTGGTTTGACTTTTATAATTCAAGAAGTCTCACAGAACGGCATAGGTACAATTTAGGATGTCCCTTAACAATCATGACAATTTGCAAGATTATCTCAATAATTCCTGAAAAGGCAAATTAAAATCCCAGAAACTGCAAATAATCCTTTTCTGTTCATTCATCAAACAGAATTCTACAATATTAATTTTTGATCAGAACTACACATTACATACAGAAACATATTTACTTTTTACTCCTAGATCAGAAAGGTTGAGCTGCCATAACCTTCAGAAAATTAAACACAAAGTACACATAAAGATAAATTTGCTACAAAAATTTAATTAAGTATGCTCAAGCTCTAAAACGCAATGTATATTTAAGGAGTATTACCAATTTAATTTAGTTTAATTAATCTGTTTAAACATTTAAATTACTTACTCACTTTTCCCTTTGGCCAATATGAACGTTACAACTAGATATTTAGAGTCTCCTGGAAGCTTAATTAATTTAAGGAAACATCTGCATAAGAAGATCTTACCATAAGAATGGTATAAGAATACATCTGTATAAGAATACAGATGGATATGCTGTATTGAAATGCTGTATAAAGTAATTACTAAATTGAAGACAAATTTAATCAGGCTATATTTTACAGGTAATTAAGACATGGTTTAAACTGTATTTTAAATTTATTATAATGAGCATTTCTGAGAACTTTTCACATTTTTATTCTTCCTCATTGATTCCTTTGAATTCCATCAGCTCTGCATTTGTCTAAATATTCTAAATTCTAAACGTTCTAAATTCTCTAAAATGTTAAGAATATAAACTCACTTCAAAAAAACTGCAAAAATCCAACAAACATTTGTATGGTATGATAGCTCTAAAATGTCAAGTGTTTTAGCTATCATCTTCTCTAACAGGACCTGCAAAGCTGGTTTTGCTTTAGTTCTAGACAAAAATTACTTCATTCTCAACCTTATGATTTTCAGTTCAGCAGACAAAATTATTAAACCAAATCAGCTTATTTGGAATGGACTGTTTTTCTCAGAAGTGCTAAGCATTCACAGCTGCCAT
The DNA here is from genome assembly GCA_013399455.1 of Anthoscopus minutus. NCBI lineage: Eukaryota > Metazoa > Chordata > Aves > Passeriformes > Paridae > Anthoscopus > Anthoscopus minutus. The sequence continues at coordinate 35,903 of VWYI01019030.1, read as the reverse complement.
TGACTGAAGAGGCAGCAACTGCTCAGGAGATGTAAAAAAGCTGGACCAGAAGCAATGGTGATAAAGTGTAAAAATAAGATACAGGGTTACCACTGACTCCTTCCATAACCAATAAACAGATTGAACAATCTCAAAAGTACAGCTCAGACCCTGAGATTTAGAATTTAAACTTCAGTGTCCTTTTGCTTCTCCAGTTTAACAGTTCTTGTGTGAAGGAAAATCCACTTTCATCTTCAAATGATGACACAAATTAATGTTAGATACATACCAACAGGGAAATACACTGAAGCTGTGAGCAGCAGCGTAGTCAAAACACTAACAGAATAAGAAGCATCTCTCTCTGGCTGGCTGACAGATATTCCACTTGGTGATTTAAAAAATACATTACATAGCATCAGCTCTGTTGCTGGAGAAAATGAAGGTTTAGTGAAAACTATTTGTGCTATATGAAGAATCTATGAATTTGAGGTTTTGAAGAGAATTGTAAAGGAGTGGTTGCTTCGGGCAAGAAGAAAAATGGGAGCATTTAAATTTTTATTATATTTTCTATAAAATACAAAAAACTCCACAGTACCTATGTCTTAATTATGAAGAATTTCTTCACCTCTGCATACCTGATGGAAACACTGTAGTAGGTGAAGATAATTTGGGTTGTGGGGACATCAGGCATAGAAGAGTTATGATAAATGCTCATTAGATTTTAGTGTGTTATAAAAATCTGTATAAAACGAATGCATTAAATGAACGTATTAAAAATTAATATTTAAACTTTACATTCCAATGACATTTCTAAATTAAGAAATATGAGAATCAGAAAAGTGACAAAGAAAAATGAGTGAGTACATAATAAATGATCCGCATTTACTCACACAACATAGTCACTGCCCCTAAGTTTCACAAGTTCAACAAACTACGTAAGAGCAAGTGATTTCCTCTATGTGACTTGTACATCATCAGTAAAATCAATTAGCATTTAGACAACCCCTCTTCAGGATATATAACATACATAGAATAGATAGAATGGACTTCAGATTGAGCTTTCAGAAATGACCTTAGAATAGGAAATTATCAGCATTTCTATATAGATCAAACAGATCATAAAGGGAAGTATGCCTATCAAATCTGTAGGGATGATGATACTTGGATGTCTAGCTGGAATGGAAAGCCCTACATGAAAATATGCCATGACACACAGTATAAACACCTCCAAATTTTAAAATTAAACTTTTATTGAAAATATTATTTTAGAATATTGTTTAATGTTTTTCTTTACAAATAAAAAAATCTTCATCTACAAACTGTGTTAAGATATTTTGTCATTTACCTTAATCTAAATGGGATGATCAAAATAATGCATCTTCCCCTTAACTCTTAATAATAAACTGATGTTGGAAAACTGTTCAGAAACTCCAGTCCTTAAATTTTTACTATATAACCATGATGTTGGAGGTTAGGATTTTTTTTTCCCCAGGGAATTTCCTCCCATTTGTTACCTAAGAGATGGTAACAACGGTACTTAAGATCTTGAGACAAAAAATACAGACATGAGGGGAGGGGAAGAGTGCAGTGTGCTACCAAGCTGGGCGGCTTTCTCTTGGGAAAGGCAGAGATACCATGAGATTTCGACTGAGTGAGGGGCTGGGCTCAGCTCCTCGCTCTTGGGGACTGGAGGAGGAGATGGGGCTGTTGCTGCCACTGCGGAGTTCTGTCCTTCTTCCTTACCGTAAGTAAGCTTTTGCTCATAGGAGCACCTGTTGAACTGGGACTTTACCAACACCCAATTACACTGGAAAGGACCCTCACCATCTACTCGGATGCCCAGAGGAAAAGCCAGGACCAACCCCTACCCCTTTCCTCCAGCCTTCCTGAAAAACTGTATCAATGCTGAGATTGAAAATACTTATTTCATATGTACTTGTGGCTGTATCTGATGACAGAAATGTATCTTTGTAGAAATTAAACTCTTAACAAAAGGTGGTAGAGGACAAGACTGCAAGGGCCTGCCAGAAGCTCTAGTATGCACATTCAATAATTGTTTTGAAAAGCAAAACAAATCAAAAAGCAAGACTTGCTCCCTACATTACAAAAGTGGTTTACACTTATTTTGCAGTGTAGACACAAAAATTTTCTACCTGTCACAAGGGAGTATTATAACACCCTTTTTGTGGGAACGGAGGAACAAGCAATTAGTAACAATACTGGGAATCTCCAGAAGAGGATCTACTACAGCTGGGGGAGGAAAAACTAAAAATAAGTATGTTACAGTTGTGTCAAATGAATTGCTGAGTGATGGTATCAGAACTGAGGAAATGGAAACTACTGGAAAGGAAGGACACAAAATGGAAATGACAGAAACAATCTGATGAGGTTGTCAGTATTTCTTATAATGCTCTGAATCAATGAGGCTTCATCAGTAAACCAATCTACCAGTTAAATTAACACCTGGAAGTTATTCTTTACACAAATGGAGGGTGGCAGGGGCTAGGGGGAGATAGAAGAATAGGGAGGACACAGAAGGGAAAATACAGGAATGATATCAGGAATTAAGTTACCTTATAATCCTACATGCACGATGCCAACACTTTTACATATTTAATCAGAAAGTGCAATAGTCATGAAACAAAAGATTAATGGGAAGATTAGAAATGCTAAGGTGTTGGACAAAAAAACCAGATATTCAGTACTTCATAAATAGAAAACATTGCAGAGGTACTTATATTTTTTCTCCCATAGAAGTTGTTACAGTGACAAAATCTCTTAAAACTGTACACATATTACTTTAGGAAGTTGACATTGTTCAAAGCATTCCATTTAACTGATTTACGGATTCATCCTAGAAATAATTTCTTAGGTGACAATCACTCTGAAAAGAACTTAAGAATCCACCCAGGGAATGCCACAATTGAGCAAAACAGTTTTAGAGAGAGATTTCCAGAGAAAAGGGAGAGAGTAAATCAGCAAGTCCAATTACATATGAGATAAGGGATCTATACTAACCTACTGTATAAAATTACAACAGTGAAGAGAAATAATATTCAAAGGCAGATACAGTGATACTTCACTAATTTCCTTATTTTTAGCTGTCACTCATTATTAATAAAGCAAGGTTTATATTAGCTTCAGTAATAATTTAATCAAGGCATATTAATAAATAATTGTTCATTTTGTAACTGCAGTCATTTCATAGCAAAAGTTCTAACGTAAGTTTCATTTTCTGCCTTCTAGTTTAGGGTTTATAATGAAACCTGACTCTTAAGCTATTCAGTAACAATGCTGAACTCAGAATTGCTACTGTGCCATCCTGTACCACTGCCTATTTTAACTGCACTGTACACTGCTTTTCAGTCAAGTAAACAATTGCTCTTTCAAGTGACAAAAACACATGCTTGCTCTCAAGGAGACATGCATTTTACTGCATCATTAAAGAAAAATGTGCAGTCTTTGACACCAAAAAACTAGCAGTATGAACATATAAAAACTTCATCGTAGAAAAATGTACAAATGACTGAAAAAAATCCTCTTTAACAGCAATACATTAATAGAGATCCCATACAGACATAGGACATGCCACATTTGAGAAAGTTATATACAAATCCTCTGCTCAAGAATGAATAAAAGACACGTCCCACCAACTAGGGCAAACCAAAACAGTCCAAGATGTTTTTAATGATGATTCTCCACAAAACCCAGAAAATCAGCAGGTAAGTCCTTCTGCAAGAATAAATGTCAAATCAAAATGAAGGTTTTAAGCCAGTACTTTCTTTAGTCTTTTCTATATATGATCCATAAGAAACTTTATACTTCACCCCCCTCCAGTGAGATCATCATCTACTATGACAAAAAATTAATGTGATGTTAAAAATTAAGCATGGTGAGGCTATACTGTATGATCAGCTGAGTAAAGAGCCTGAGAGAGCATAGGGTTTCTCACACAGAAAATTATAAAATACTAATGAAACATAAGAAATATGTTATACATCAGCTTTAATAGATCTAAATCACTTGCATATTCCTTTTTCTTTACTTAATGCACATCCACTTAAGCTTATTTTAGTAAGACATTTTAACTCTGTCTAGTGCATGTTTTTGAGTCTTACCACCAAGCTTGTCATTTTAACAGTGCTTTTTCATTTCTATGTGATTTCCAACATATAAAATGCTATACTCTCTAATTATCTCTACGCTCTTAGAGACACCCTGCACTTAACTACAGAGGTGTTGGAAAGGAAATTACTACCAGTCTGATCCCAAGTCTATCTCACAGTAGAATCTTATCAAGTTTCATGACTGTGTATAAACCGCATACGTATAATGGTATAGCAATATTTTTTTTTCCTGTATTCTATCCTTAGGGATTATGACTTGTATTTAAATTTTGGTATTACAGAAGTCTGGTCGTGTTTAGGCCAGTCTAAGCTAAGGTGACAATATCTGCAAACGACTTTTACCCATAAACTTTGTCTGGCACCCACCGATGCAAAAATCTTCCGAAACTCTTGTGCCATGTGGAAGCGGTGGGAGAGCGGCACACAAACGAGCACGGCGGCTCCCACGGGCCCGGCCGCGGCTGATGCAGGCGGGTCGTGCTGCTGTTCTTCCGCGGCGGCCGCGGTCTCCCGGGAGCCCTCGCACGGCCGTTCAATAAAAACAAGCCCTAGCTAAACCCTGGGAACGAAGCACAAAGCAGGCGGTGCCAGACCTACCTCTACCCACCACAGCACTGAGCAGCCGGCCTGCCCGATGACAAGGGGAGGCGAGGCGGAGAGCGTGCGCTGCAGTACGACACACTGTAAGAGAACGAAACCCCGCCCCCCCCCGCTGCCTGCTGAGGAAAGGAGAAGCGGAGTGAGAGAAAGGCGCTGCTCCTTAGGATCGGCTCCTCGCCTTCCCGGAGCTGAAAGGTCCACACAGGGCGCAGTCACCCACGCCGGCCCGGAGCTCCAGCGGTCCATCCGCCACCGGGGAGGCGGCCAGGACCGTGCCAGGACCGTGCCAAAGGAGCTGGCGCGGCACCGCCCACCAGCGCTCGCGGCGCTCCTCGAGCTGCTCTCGCTCTGCGCACGCGGACGTGCCGCCCTCTTCCCCGCGGCGCTTGCGCGCTTCGCCTCCTGGCCTGCGTGGGGGCTGGACAAGTGTGGTGGCTGTCGGTGCCAGCGTGGGTTGCCGTGCCTCCTGCGTTTCGGCTATCGGGCGCTCGCTCTCTCTCCCTCTGCTCAGCTGTGGTCCCTTTTTCCTTTCGCAGGGCCCTGCAAGCGTTTTGAAATTTACCGCAGTCTCTTACTCGAGTTCTCGATGTGGCCGTAAGCGCCCGGCGCTGAAGGGGAGGAGGCAAGAGCGTGGGGCGGGGAAGAGGAGGGCGGCCTGGGGCGAAGCGGCTGATCTGCCTGCAGCTCCGGTTCCCCCAACCCCTCGCCGAAAACGGGTGGGAGAGGACGGTAGAGAGGGTTAAGTGAGGTAGCAGTTCCCTCCCCGCGGCCCGTTGTCGGTCCGTGTCTGGCGGGTACTGTGATTGCCTTGGGGCGGCTTCTGCCACCGTTCCCCTATCTCTGGGCGTAGGGAGTGAGGAAGGAGCCTGAAGTGATTCCGGGATCCACGAGCCCCTCACCCCCCTGGAAGCGGTGGAGGGAAGAGAAACAATTCCCTCCTCCCTCCTGAGGCGTCCCGTTGCTGCGGCAGGCTGGCCCGCAGGTAAGGTTCCCTGGGGCCCAGGCAGCGTCAGGGCGAGGGCCGGGAGGAGGAAGGGTGTCACAGACACAGAACTCGGGCGACGAAGCGGGGCGGGAACCCGGTTCTTCAGGTTTGGAGGAGCGGCCCAGCCGGAACTCGTTGGTCAGGTCGGCGAGCAGAAGGAGAAGCTTGGGGCAGCAGTGTGCGGCCCCTTCCGTGTGGCCGCGGTCAGACTTGGTGCGGGCGGACCAGGGGAAGCCGAGCCCGGCCTGGCCCGAGCCCTTCCGGCGGCTGCTGCTGCTCGCCCGGCGCGATCCTTCCTCCTGGCCCGCGGGAAGCTGCCGTGCTCCCCTCGGGGGCTTAGTGGAAACGGCGGAATGAGGGAAAAAGGGAGATGTACTGAAATCACAGCTGTGTGTATTTCGGTGCCTTTTTCTTTCCCACTTCCTCGGAGCAAGTTACCGCGGCTTCGCTGTTCCCGAAGCAGTAGGGCGTGCCCCCTTTGCAGCGAGCTGCGTGGGGAGTCGGTCGCTCTTTCTAATGCTTAGTCGTTTGGGTTCTTTTATTTATTTTGGAGCACGCTGTTTTATTTTTAGTATACCCTGTTGCTATAATTGTAAAGACGTTGTTGAAGATGATAAGAGTCACATTCATGAGTTTGGAAGGAGCCTGAAAACAGCTCCGGAGTGTGATCTGCTCCATGTGTTGTAAGCGATCTGCAGCTTCAATCTTAGGATAACCCTTTGAAGGGCAGTGTTATATATTTCATATGTTTTAGTGTTATGTATATAATAAAAAATATTTTCTAGATGAAGTAGTACTGTGTTGACTTTATATAATGTACTCGGTGATTTTCTCATTTTAGATAGACCTACGGGCATTTTTTGCTTGAAATGAGGAAGCTCTAGGATCAATTTTCTCCCTTTAAAGTATCATTATTAGGGTGAAGCATATTTGGAGATGTGAGGAGGGAGTTTTGTTACAAAGTGTAATATTAAATCAACATTTTCTGAGCTTTTTAAATGTTCATTATGTCTTGATTGTTACGTGATGTAATTAAGTGTTTAATTGCGGCCCAGAAACAGTTACCCTTTTAATATACATTTGCTTCTTTGGTTAATGTAATTGCTTAGTGATGATGTAAGAATAGATAAAAGGTGCTTTAGCAGTACAAAATAGGTTGACGTACATGACATCATTTTGGTTTCTGTTACTTGGGTTTGGAGGCATTTGGCTTGCTGTGAAGTCAGTCTTACCTGAATTCTTGGCTGTAACTGGAAACTTGTAAATACGAGACAGTTGTGTGAAGTGTGTCAGGTGTAGCTTGTTGACCTAAACAGCAGTATTTCTTGTGAATTGACTCCAGAGGAGCTTTTTTTAAGTCTTATTCTCTCAGAAGATGGCATAGTACTTTAATACATATGAACTTCCAGAAAGTGCTGTTTAGATTCTGTGCTGTTTAGTGGGCATCTGTAGAGTTTATTAAGGTCTAGATTTTCACATAGTGCACAAGTTGGCATGTGCATATACCAAAAAAAGCTAGATCATTATCATATATAATTGAATAGCTCTGGTATGTAATGTAAGTGGAGGATTAGAAATAAGTAATAGATTTGATACTGTGCTGTTGTTTGTAAGATACTAATGTGAAGATGAGCGGTGATAGTAATGAGTTAGTGCAGTCCCAATAGCATTACAAAAAATTAGAACTGCTTTCTGAGAAAGTAATTCCATTTTATTATCTTAATATCTGGAAACTAGGTGATATGTAATTGTAGGTAAGGGACAGTTTGTGTTTATGCACTACATGCCCTGCAAAATAGTTTATGTAAGTAACACTGTCTGATGGTGAAGGGGATGTTAAAGTTGATATTTCCTTGAGCCAAGCTAGCAGTGTTAGATCTTCTCTAAGGGAAGAGGAGAAAGGGGTATTTACCAAAGAAAGGGTAAGTGAATACAAGTGTTTCTAAGCCTACCAACTTCGCTACCACAGCAGAGAACTAGTCTGCAGGAATGGCGTCAGCAGATAGTTTCCTCCAACTGCTGTTCTAAGGGGTACCCAGGACAATTTCTCTCCCTTGCTGCAGTAGCTTTTCTTCATTGTACTGTAACTGTAGCATAATTAGGAAAGTGTAGGAGTATATTAAATTGGAGAGGGAAAAATATTTTAAATAGTCGCAGCTTGTTACAGAATGTGGGTTGTTACCATGGGGCTCTCCATTTCATTAAAAAAAAGTGGGGCCTCAATATAGCAGCAGTGTTTGGTTTTTTAATGAGCAGTGAATCATTCTTTTGCAAAATGACAGGATACTCATTTTGAAAAAGCTGACAGTATGAAAATCATGGTGGTTTCATTTTAGAATAAACACTCCTGGAAGATCCTTGTGGGTTTTTTTTATTATGCATTTTCAAAATTTTTTATAGTGCTTATTTTAGTACTGTCATCCCCTTATGTTTTAAAGTTCCATTTGAACTCTTAGTTTATTCCTGGATCTCCAGCATTTATAGTAGCACTGATTCTAGAAAAGCCAATCTGTGTTACGCTGCTTCTCTGAAAGTTGTATGTGCTTTACATTGTGTCCTGAGAGATCCTCTGGTGAGGATCATTATAAGAGCTCATTATAATAAAATGAATATTATATAAAGCTCATTATAAGAGCTTTCCCAGATGCTGCATGTAACTGATGATAATATAATATATGTAATGCACTTCATGCAGTAATGATATCTCCAGTTGCAGCTGTTGGCAGCTGACTGGCAGAGAACTCATACTCCATAAAACAAGTTGCCACCGCTTGAAATTGCAAGGCATTTTGGAATTTTGGTAATTTGTGAAGAGTGGTGAAGGTCAACAAAGACAGCTTGGTAGGTCTAGGGGTATCTTGTAGTTCTACAGGGCTGTAGGATGCCTTTAGTACATTGACTATCTTGCAGTGCTTTACACTGCAGTGCTAGCCAGGCACTGTTCACTTACGGATGCATCAGGCACTTGCAGACTCTTGCAAGCTGCATAATGGCTTTTGATTGTCTTAACTGAGGACTTTCTGGTGGGCTCTAACTTCGTAACACCAGCAAACTGAGGGATTTCAACTCCCTCTAAGGAATTGTAATTCTATTGCTAAATACCATGAACTCGTAAGAAATTGTATTTCTCAGATTTTAAACCAGCAAGTAAACTGCAAATATACTGCATTAAGGGGGTGGATTGTGCAGTTGTCTAAAGAGTAGGTTTTTTTCCTGAAAAAGCTGTCATAAACTTGTCCACTCAGAGCAGAAAGTTTGAGCTAACAGTTTTTGAAGTGGGCCATGATTAGAGATGAACAGCTTCTTAAAACAGAAACACTGTTCATCAGCTGAAATAACTTTGCCTCCAATGTAGTGGTAAGCACTTTAATCTTTTGGCAGATTGTAATTGGATGCTTTTCTTAGTCTTTGCATTTTCCCTTTAATGTTAGGTTCTTTCCCTCATAGTAGCGGCTTTTTTTTGGCAATAGTTCTTGTTTCAGTTAATATTCTGAACAAGGTTATTCCGAACAAAAATTCCTAATGAGTCCATAAAATTATTGCATTTAAACTATTCAGTCTATTTCTTCCCCAGTGCATTAAAACCTAATATATTTCTCTCTCATCCTACATGCCCCTTTGTTTGGTCATGGTCACCCTCTGATCATGCAGCCCTTGTTCTTGCATAGGTGGTTTTGCACCTATAAGCATACATATTAATTGCAAAGAGAGTACCCTTGTATGGGGTCTTTCTTCTGAGGAAGACTCTTGTGTCTTTTCTTCCACAATTTTTAATTTTTCTGTCTCTATTTTGTTTCCTTTGAAGCTTGCTTGGACAGAGCACTGAAGATCAAGCAAACAAGACTGTGGTTTCCAGTATGATTATGCTCCTGTTGCAGTACTAATACTTTTGCATTCAGGTTCTGTTTCTAAAAGACATTATTTCTAGAGCAGTGCTGTTCTTTGTTGTTTAATCAGTTATACAGAGATGATGTCTACATAGGTGAATTTTAGTGATCTTGTAGTCTTGCTTGAAAGAGAAAAGGGGAGTTTTGGTCTGTTATTTATAGCCTGTTCACACTAAGGAATCTGGATCCTATGTATGTAATGCCAAGTATGCTGGCATACACCCAGGCGTTTAGAACAGGTGGTGCCATTGAAAGTGGTGAGTGATAGGCCCTGAGCTTGTAGAGTAGCTCATTTTTTTTCCTGTGAGAAAAATCAGGTTTTTTTCTAGGAAGCAAAAAAGAAACAAGGAGAATCTTTAGTCAGAAGGCAGTATGAAAAAGACTAGACAGCAAAGATGTGTGGAAGAGATAAAATGTATATATGCCTGAAGTGAAGCCAAATGAGAGGGCATTTGAAGGATTTCATCACAGGTCTTTGGTTTGTTTGTGGACTTCAGACACTTCAGTGTTTTGGAATGAAATGGAACAGGATGTCACTTCATCAGTTGTGTAATACAGTGGGTAACCATGCCTGTAGAATTAGGCATGTAATAGAGAGGTGACTCAGGAATTTTGAACTGTAAATGCAGCAGATATTACAGTGTTCTTTCCATAGCAAACTGTTTCCTTGGTTGTGTTTTGGTGTTCTCTTCAGTTATTTTTTGTGAAAATCCTAATGTGGTAGCTCATATTACATTCTTTATCCCATGTAATGTAATCCCAGCAATGTAATTTTTGTGTAATCGGAAAGTTATTGAAGTGAAACATTTTGGATGTATTTTTGCAAGCATGTGAAGTATTGGTATCTTATATTTTCCTAAGAAGTAGCATCATTATATGTATAGTATTAGACTAATTAGCTTATTAGCAATATGTCTAGATTTCTGTACCAAACTTTATAACAAGAAATTAAATACTCTGACATACATCAGCTTAATTAAAAGCTAGATGGAATGGAAGAAATTGTGACAAGACCCTTGAAGTAATATTAAAACAGCTAATTAAAGGTTACATTGAGGTTTAGTTTCAAAGTTCATAACAATAGTAAGTATAGAACTGTATTTTTTTTTTAGAAGGATTCCTTGGAGGTCTTCCTTTGCCCAAAAGGAAAATTAGAAAAATTTTCCTTTTGTCTATTGTCTAATTTTGTCTAATTGTCTATTGTCAGTTAGAAAAGATTTTTCAGAGCCTTGTCTAGTTAAGTTTTTACCATCTTCAGGGATGGACATTTCACAGCCTCTCTAGGCTGGTGCTTAACTGTTCTGTTCTTCAACCCTAGGGTCTCCTATTTGCACATGATTTCTGCTGGAGATGGGGACACTCTAGATTTGTGTGTACCTATGCTGTTCTTTAATATGTGCTGTGCTATGTTCTCATGCATGTGCCAGTGAGAGCATACCTAACAAGCTCACATTCACACACTTACTGTGTGTACTGACTGCCTGCTAGCTGGAGTGCAGGATCTTGCATCCACTAGGAGAGATGCTGTATTGGTGCAGCCCGGACAGATATCATGCAGTCAGTGGGGTGAATTCTGACAGTATCAAACTGGGGTTTCACTGATGTCTTTGATACTTTGTTATCCCTCTAAAGTCACTGCTATGGTCGCCTTATGGACTTTCAATTTGATTTTGGTTTTGATTTCAAGAGGACACCTTTACTTCAAACATAATTTCCTAGTTTTTGTTTAATGTAACTGATGATCCTCTTGCTCTTCAACATGACCAGTTTTAGGCCCATACCCTGTCAGATGATTTTGTTTATTTGTTTCACACACACAGATTCTCATTTTCACATTTGTTGTTATCCAGACTGTTCTGCCAACGGTGGGGCTTGGCAAGCACCCACCGCTCTCACCTGTGTCACAAAATGGTGGCCTTACAGTTTTCTTAGTCTTTCTTATGTTCCCAATGTCCTTAGAGTAGCCATTCTCTTTGTTCTTACCTTCCTTTGCTAGTTTAGGCTGCAACTGACTTTCAACTTTCTGAATTCCTCCTTACAGGCAAAGGCAACATCTCTCTATACCTGCATCTGTCCTGTTCCCTCTTGTGTTTGGGCTCAGTCAGGAGTTCCGTGCTCATTCTAAGTGAGAAGCGTGGCAGATGGCTGGCAGGGATGCCACACTTGCCTTCCTCCACTGTGACTGAGATGAAGTGTGTTTTCCTCATCTGAAGTATCAGCATTGAATTTTTGTGAAATTACTATTCTGTAAATTAGTACTTCCTGAAAACTGAATCCGGCTTTACTAAAATTAGCTATGTTTTAGCTATAACCCATTACATTCCCCAAGTCAGTCTGCCAGCTAAGAGCATTTCATTGAGTTAACAAACCAAAGTTCGTTGTCTTTTGGAAATGATATGTTGTTTAAAGGATGTCAACAAATGCAGTTCAAGTCTATGGTATATGTAGTTATTCTGCAGTTTTTACTTACGTGGTAAATACTTTTTAAAGAAATATGGTTTTTAATGTGTCAAAATAATTTGATGCTTAGTGACTTTTAGTAGATAGATTTCTGTTCTTACATAAACCCATTTATTGTAATAAACATTTTGTTGTTTTTCTTGTGGCTAGTATATAATGTTGTTAAAGCATTCTGTAGTAGGGGTAATATTATTTTGTGTTCATGTAACTACCTGCTTTTAATATTTGAAGTCAGCCAATAAGAATTACTGCAAAAAGATGCAGATTTTTTGAGACATTTAGAATGTGGACAACAACCTGTGGCTATGAGATTAAACCTTTGCCATGGAGATCTCAAAACTGTGCATATATTTATCTAAATTTACCTGAGTACATGACATTTACTGGCTTGTTTTTAAGACTGAAAGTACAGACTCTTACCTGATGGATTAGCAATGACTACTGAGCGGATGAAGAGTAGTAAAATACCTGTAAAATTTGAAGCAGAGTGAAAAATTTTGCTTGCAAGGAAAAAAAAGGAGTAGTGGTATAAAGTTACTATACCTATATATTGCACCCTGGAAGGAAAGTGAAAAGGTGTAGAAGCTAAAATATAAGAGAAAAAAGAAAGTCCTGTGATGCTTTTTGTTGTCTTTGAGTGCCAGAAAATACCTCAGTATATTTTGCCTTTGTGATTCCTTTGTAAAAGTAATAAAGTAAAAGCTCCACTTGTACAAAGATACCTGTCACTTTGGGTTTTTTTCCTCCTTCTCCTTTGACTAAATTATAATCAATTACTGAGTCTTTGCTAGTTAGATCCAGTAAGAAAGGTAGTTCTTGTACTAGTTCAGTTTCAAAAGGATAGCCAATGCTAATTCCCTTTTAGATCTCTTCTTCCTGCAAATAGAAATTTTTATTATAATTAAGTTGTTTTCTCAAACCCTGAGTAGGATATTTACCTTGTCAAATAGCTGGACTATTACCGAATTCCAGTCTGACATTTGGGAAGACCTGGATGTCTGGAAGTAGGATTTCTTTAGGATATTTGAAAAAAATTAATATAGTTGTGTTTTCTGAGGGTTTTTTTTTTGTCTAGCATTTTTCTGATTGTGGCTATATAGGGTGTGTTTTGTTTTGTTGGTCATTTTTGTATGCTTGCAATTTATAAGAGGTTTCTGAATGAATTGAGTAAGAGTGTATCTTATATATTCTGGGTATATGATGGTAGTATGTTTCTCACTTCATTTTCCAGTTTGAGAATCTTGTTAGGCAAAAGTGAGTTTTTTTGTATAAAGATGTCTTTATTTCTGCTATAGTTAAACTTCTGCTTTAGAAGATAGCAGTTCAGTTGCAACTGCTATGCTCAAGCTGTGTTCAAGCATAAATAAGCCACGTCTACCTACTTGGATGCTTAGTAAAGTTTGTCTGCTGAGTCTTTCCTGTTTTCAGGAGAACTCTAATGTTCTCTCTCTAATGTTGTCTATAGGGCTTTTTTTCACATTCATAACTTAAAAGGATATATCTTTTTAAAAGTTGCATAAATTGAGCGGCAACAGAGGTATCCTGTTTGAGCCAGAAGTAATTTACAGTTGTGACTGACTTTGAAGCTGCAGGTAAACTGATGGGTTCTGTTCAGTAGAACAATTCTGTATGTGCACCTTGAAGGATGCAGTGCTGTTCTGTAAAGCTGCCATAAGCTTTTGTGATAAAGTTTTACCATTACATTCCAATTGCACATAGATTTCTTGAGTATTACGTAGCTCAAGATAGGAAAACCTAGGACATTTTGGAGTGTAGGTTAGTTGATTGTTTTTAATTCCAGGTCTTAATTAAAACTGAACTTTGTCCTGTCTGTGTTTTCAAATACAGGTCCAGAGAATAAAAATGGGAACTCCTGGATCAGGACGAAAGAGAACTCCAGTGAAAGACAGGTTTTCTGCAGAAGATGAAGCTCTAAGCAACATTGCAAGAGAGGTTTGCTAATTTTAAAGTGTCTTGAATTCAGAAGTAGGGATGAAAGTAATCTCATTATCCAGGAGGAGTTAATTTTTTTAAGATGTGCATAAAAAAGTGTAATTAGCCAAAAATGTCAGTTGATATGAGCTAAGAGAATTATTGATCAAAAAATCACTTTAATGTCAACATAGTCCAATATTAACTATATGACTAGTGTAACTTCACAGATTTACACTTAAGCCTAGCAGCTATTTCTACAGATACTAACATGCATAAAGATAAATGAAAAATCCAGGTGCTATCTCAAGTGTAAAACTAAAAAACATACACATTTATCCTCTTAGAGTATATAGTATTCTTAGGATGGTAAGTATAGTGTATTAGTGTTGAATGTGCAGTAGTCATTATTAAAACATATTTGTAATAGAATCTATTTCAAATTTGAGAAGTCACATTTCTTTCCAAATAGGCCTAATATGTACACGGTACCAGGAATTTCACCACCTAAAAAAAAAGAGGCTGGAGATAACCAGCGAATAGTGCAAATAACAAGAAGTTGATACAAAGGGGAATTTTGTCCCACTGGATTATAGGCAGTTGGAATTTAGTCTTAGATATGTCTGTTTGGACCAGAGTTTTTCTAGGTGGAAATGCCGTGACTAGGGAACAAAAGCCTTAAGACTGTGTACAAGTGGATCCAGGTTCTTTGGGGCTACATTATCTACAAAGCTGCTTGCCCTGGTTGGCATAAATGAGTGCAAAATGCAGATTCTAATTGGCTTTGTAATGTAAATAGTTGTCTGTGTGTGTGTTTGTAAGACAAAATAGGTAGGTGATAGGTCTCTGAAGAGAAAACTTCTTTAGGCATTTTCAAATGTATCTGTAGGTAAAAGATATGCTTTGTCAGTAAAAAAGAAATTTAGTTGGTTACTTTAGTTGGTTACTTCAGAAAGTTATGTTCACAGTCACCTTCTAATTCTAATGGAAGGTCTCACTCTATCAGCCAAGTTCTGTGTGGCACTCTGGATCATGGGTGATCTCACTCATCAAGTTCTGTCTCTCATTTTCTGGGGAAAGTGGTGAATAAAAAAAGAAAGAATATAGCCTTAAATTTCCTTGAGAGTATACATGCTTCCATTACTTGTCATTTAACTTAGCAAAGGATCTCAAAAGCAAGATGTAATACATATTATCTTAAAATTAGTGTTGGGCTTTGTTCTTTTACATCCCATCTTTTTAGAAGACATTACTTGCTAGAAAAGAATTTAGTCCTGTAATCCACATGTCTTGTGTGGAAAATCTTCCTAAAGGTGTTCTAGGTGTTAAGAGAGGGTAAACAGTATGTGGAAGCAAAAGGCTGAACTCAGAATGATCTGTGTGGTGAAACTGCATAAAAGTGCTCTGGGATTCACTGCAGTCACAAAATGCCACTAGGAAGTATTGGAATTTGTAATACAAAGAACTCTAAAGTTCTTTGTATTGAACTGACTCTTTGTATTGAAGTGACTCTAAATGTCATGTATGACATTTCAGGGTGGTTTTTCTCTAAAAGTTCAGATTTCAGAAAGTGCTGTTCTTATTCTTTGTTACCACTTTTAATTTGCTAAAAGTGTGATTACATTGTTTTATGGCAGGTGTCAAAAAAAAAAAGAAATCTTCCTTTTAGTACCAGTAGACATTCCTTTCTAGGAAATTTGCTTTAAAGAATTCTTTGGCACTGATGCACTAAGTTAATTTCCATATAGTCATTTTTTGTTCACTGGTTGAATCTGATGTAATTTTGTATTAAAATACTTAATGGAACATAACAGCACTATTGTAGGATCTCAGGTCAGACTGCTTCCTCTTTGATACTTTAATTTTTTCCATCTTTCCTCTGCATCAGAAAACTTTTCTTCTGTTGGCTGTCCCATCCCCTTTTTTCTTGTACTTAACTTGTGTTATGTAGAGAACTCTTCCACATCTTTTCCTTGGTGTGGGACTATGCATTGAGACAAGAGTTTTAAAAGTGTCTCTATGTTACACACAAATATGCTGACACATCATCACTGGAGTGAATTTCTGCCTTATTCCAAGAACTTTTTGAGTTACTAAACCTCTTTCTTAGGGACATGCTTTTTATACTATGGTGTATTATTTTTCCTGGCATTGAATTGCCTTGCTCACTGGAACCGAGTAAGAGTAAAGGTGATATCCCTATCTAGGGACCCGGATCTGTCTATGCATCCTTTCCTGGCAGCAATGCGCACTCCCTGTTTCACAGTGTTCAAAGTGAGATTACTCGCAGTTCATCAGTTTGCCTGTCTTATCTTGATACAACAATTTATCATGCTTTTTTCAAAAGCTGCAGGAGCTGGTGTAGCTATATTATCCATGTGTTCCCTGCAAGGAAATAAAGGAGCTGTGGATGTAAAAGTACCCAGCTACATTAAAATGGAGTAGTGATGAGTGTATTCTAATTATAGCAAGGTTAACTTGAAGTCAGCTTATCTCTTAAAAGAAAAACAGAAAGCCTATCTCCTGAAAATAGGTAGTTCTTTTATATGACCTTTTGGTTCTTTCTTTAGCTTTTGTAATGGATTCTGAAGCTGTTAGCTTTCTCAGATTGACATAACCTGTTGTAGAAAACAGTTTAGTATATCTTGTGAAAAGTTTGAGCTTCCCAGAGTACAGGTAAAGATTGTCAAGTGTAACTTCAGGCTCCTGGCAACATTATATTCTCATTTGTTAAACAAAAAGGGTTCCCACATAACTAGATAAATGAAAACTGAGGTTCATATTCTCAAGGTTATGTTCACAGTCTACATTGAATACAGCTGATATGATCTCAAGATGTTTTCCCTATTTTGTTGTAGGGATTCTCTGCTTATTAAATTCTTTTACAGACAGAATATCTTTGGCTGAGTTGTGCATCACTGCTTCACTTGTCTTTGTAGTTTGCAGACAAATCGTTCATTTTAAATATTTAGCAGTAACCTGTCATCGCCATCTTTTAGGATTACATGAGACCTCTTTCTCCAAAACCAGTCTGATTATGTGGGAACAGAGGTTTCAGTCACTTCTGTGTTCTTGCACTGCCTGTGGTTCATGCTTAGGTACAATGAGTATCACGGCAGAGAGTGAGAAGAGTCTCATGTGTCATCTCACTATATCCTTAACCTTCCAAAGAGGACTTTGAAAGTACAATCAGGAATTACCATTCACAGCCTTTTTTTGGATATTACCATCAGCAACTCTCATTATTTGGGGCTGTCTAGCTAGATGACAGAGAACTAGAGCTTGTGGACATGAAGCATTGCAACAGTGTTCACTGGATTTCTGCCTTGTAGAGTGTAGTCTCTGTGTTTTCGTTTGGTGGGTTTTTTTTCAGGAACTCTTCTCATGACATTTTCATTATATATCACTTTCTCATGATATTTTCACTATATAGGAAGAGCATGGAAAACTCTTACTGTGTTTTCTCATGGGAGAGAATAAAGTCTCATTTTGATTTAAAATTCACTTTATTATTTGCTCAACTTTGATTAGAATGTGATTGTTCTTACTTTGATAAAGATGTAATGTTACTGAATTTCCGTGGTAGAAAAAGCTGAGTTTAATATTTTTAAATGTTTGAGGGTATATAATGAATTCAGAAACAGTTAACAACAGTCTTTGTCATATGAATCTATTTAAATTTTAGTGCATGTTTCTTCTCTTCATGTAGGTTCAGCTTCTGTTGAGAAAACAAGCAAAGTCCCAAAGAATTCCATCCTCATGTGTGTTGTCTTTGTAGATGCTAGGTGATTTTTTATTTTGCTTTAGTAAGAGATCACTAGATATTTTTCAGCTGGCTATTTCTACCTTTGTATTAATTCAAAGTCTAGTTTGCTTTTGTTTTTAATAGTGGTTAAGGATATTTTATAGGATGGAAGATATTCTAGAGATTTTATAATATGTATATGAATCTGTACAATAAATGGAAAAAGCATGAGATATCAGAAATAAAGACTCTTAAACCTTAAGTTTAAGACCTTTAAGTCATGTTAAAAAGTAAGATTTTGTTGTTTGTAGGCAACTGGGGCAGAGACATCAGAAGTAAGTGGAAAAGAGATTTCTAAGGAGCCATAAGAATTATTTTTGGCACATAAGTGATGGTGTTGCCTTGATTTCATGAGACAGTGTGGAGACAAGGGCAAAAAGCATGGAAATGGGAGTACAGAAGAATTGAGCAATGGAAGGAATTGTGGAATGGTTTGGATTGAAAGGGAACGTACAGATCATCTAATTCCAACACCTCTGCCATGGACACAGAATCCTATGTTTTCTTAATGAGAAAAGATGAAATTAAATTGCTATACATAGTTATCTATTAAGAATTAACAGTGGGCATTTTTAAAATGCTCGCCGTGATGCTTAGCCAGAGTTGGCAGGGTGTCCTAGTGCTGTTCCACATACCCGTGGAAGACAGGGAGCAGCGGGTCCCGCAGCAGGGGCAGTCAGTTCCCTCACCAATGCCATCTGGTGGAAGAAGTAGAATGGTCCTTGACCGGGCTTCCTGCGTTAGAAACTGCAGGACTGCATATCCCTTGGCAGAGAGAGAAACCAGTTCTATGTTATAGGTATATATCAGCCCATGATGGCAAAATAATTCTAATTTTTTCAGAGGTGAATAACATTTTAGGATAGCCTATATTTTAACCTTATGAAGCTTTTATGCTGGATCTGAGCTAATTAAAGAATTACCTTCTCCAGAGTATAAAAATTAAAAATAAAATACTGTTGCTTTCTAGTGAATTCCTTCTTGCAGGAAAGGGAAGGAAAGAGATTCCTGTCTACACTATGGAGATAGCTGTTATGCTTTTTTTTGCTCAACGTGGAGGGAAGCCTCTACTATATCAATTCTGGTTTAATATCATACTGCTTGCCTGGGAAAAAACATGGTTGTTGCTATGAAGAGACTAAGAAAAGTTCATCAGAAAGGAGAGACTCCAGACGCAACCTTTACAAAGGCATTCAAGTTAAACTCTCATCTTCTTTCTTTTCATCTTCCTTTTTTGCCAAAAATGTATTTAATTTAATTGAAGAACTACCTATTTGAAGTTTAGATTATAGTTTTCAAAAGATTGTGGCAGAATATGTATTTAAAAACAAAGATGAAAAAGTTGAAGAAGTAGAGATGGCTTTCTAAACGACTATAAATAGTTTATAATAAATGGTTTTTAGGTGAAAATCTGGAAACTGACTGTGTCACCTGCTGGAAAAAGAACATTGTCTTGCTAACTCTATATTTACTAAACAAATGCTTTTTATGCAGGTATAAGGAAACAGTGCTATTTTTTTTGGTTCATGTAATGGTTTTTGGTACCTATTTTGAAATGAGGAATTCCAGAACTCAGTGGTGAACTGATTGTTTTGTTACTTAGGCTAGAGCTAATACCCAAAGGCATACAGATTGGCTTAAACCCACAAATTTTTCCTAGAGTAGAAGATAAATATGAATAGTAGGAATGTGTTCATATACAAAAGAGAATTTGGAGATGTAATTATAAATTAATAGTTTATTAATTAGTCCTTATTTTCTTACCCAAGCAAAGTCTCGAGGATATCTTTCTTGTTTTCCTACTCAACTTCTTTTGTTACAAGGATCTCCTCTGTAGTCTTCTATGTCCTTCTGAATTCTCTGAATAATTTCCATGCTGAATTATTATATCTTTACCTAATGGCTGTTTACCCTCTAGATTTTATAACATTATTTTCATTTAAGCCACCAACTTAAGTTTACCAGGTTTAAATAGCTCGTATCTTATTTGCAGTTAGAGTCTTCAAGAAAATTCAGCTATCCCATTTCTTTTAGTAAATTAGAAGAAATGGAGCTTCCCTTTTGCTGTGGGAATTTAAAGTTAGGTCTCTGTATGTAGGGCTAGGAGAGAGTGGTGAAATATGAATTGATTTTTAGCATGAATCAGCAAACTAATTAATTTTGTATCTTTAACAGTAAAGCCTTGCCAGAGCATAAAGGCCAAATGCATCTGTCTGCTATTTTATAGACAAAACTAAACCCAAATGTATCAACTCCTTTGAGTCCTTTTTTCTTTCTGTGCTGCATACCTGTCTATGTGACAGAGATAATGGGTTGCAAATGGAAGTACTTCCTGTTACATGGCAATTTCCTTGCTTTTCTTGTGTGATTTCATCAGGTAGAAAGAAGAGTGGTTTTATGCTGCTTTGAAAAAAGATTACATTATGGCGGTCAGGAGTGTTGACACAGCCTTGGAATTGGTTTATCTGCATATGCAAATTATAGAAAAAATAGTCTTCATGAGTCATTTGGAGTTAGGACAAACTATTTTGAGTAATAAAGCTATAGCGAGTCTGCCTCCTGTCTTGTCATTATTTGATAAGATATTTTTGTGCCTGTAGTTTAATCATAATTGGAAGTTAAACTCTCAAGTTACATACCTGTTTCATTTTCCTGAAGCACATTAAAGTAGTTTTATAGGTTTCCAGTGTTCTGCATAAACATTTGCTGTGACAGTGGCAAAAGCAGGGAAATTTTCCATTTTAAGAATTTCTGTAATTGCTACCATAATTCTACTGCTGCTGATTCTCAAAAGCTTTTAATAACATTGCAGAGACAACTGGAATCTTTGGTGGAAAACCTCTCTTCAGATTTTTAATATTTAAAGAATGTAAGAGAATTTTTTGTCAACTCATTATTCAAACACGAAAGAACTGAGCTTGTGCTTTCTTCAAACTTGAGCTACATGGCAAAATTTATTCCCTCCTATTTCCAGGGCTCTTTAATACCCTTATGACACTGTCAGTGGGACTGAGTGTACCCTCAGCAGATTTGCAGGTGCAGTTGGCACAACAGGAGGGTGGGATGCCATCCAGGGCCACCTGGACAAACTTGGGCTCAGGAGAACCTCTTGGAGTTCAATAAATCCAAGTACAATGTAGTGCACGTCAGTCTCAGATGCTAGTCCAGACTAGTTTGAAAAGCTTGTTGATGGCCACAAAGGTGCTCAGAGTACTGGAGCAACTTATCTATGAAGACAGGCTGAGAGAGCTGGGGTTCAGCCTGAAGAAGAGAATGATATGGGGAGACCTCACTGCAACCTTCCAGTCCCTGAAAACAGGGAGAGTGACTTTTCTTGCACAGGCAGATGGCGTTAGGACTTAGGGGAAAGTATGGTTTTTAACTAAAAGAGAGTAGATATTGATTAGATGTTAGGAGGAAATTCTTACTAGGGGAGTGGTTAGGAACAGGTTTCCCACTGGAACAGGTTTCCCAGAGAAGTTGTGGATGTCCCATTCCTGAAACTTTTCAAGGCCAGGTTGGATAGGGTGCTGAGTGACCTGAATTAGTTGACAGCACCTGATCTGGATGTTGTAACTAGATGATCTTTAAGGTCCCTTCACACTCAAGCTGTTCTATGACTTTTTTAATGGACATCTAATTCTTTCGAGTAGCAATGCTATCTTTAAAGAGTTAGGTACATACTCTTTTTGAAATTTTATTCTTTATTACTTCTATGTTATGATGTTAAAATCTTAATGTGTACTTGTGAAGAGATTGAATACTCAAACCATTATTCAAAAAAACTTTTTTAAACGTTAATTATCTTCCTTCTCCTTGTAGGCAGAAGCCAGACTTGCCGCAAAACGGGCAGCTCGAGCAGAGGCCAGAGATATACGTATGAGAGAGCTGGAGCGACAACAAAAAGAGGTAGTGTAACTCACCAGGAATTACTGCAAACCTTTACAAAAATTCATAATTTTATTTTCATATTTTCATTCATATTTTGTTTCTGCATTTCCATAAGATTTTGTCATTTAGTGTAATTCAGTTTTGTGCAAGTGTTTTCAACATTAGAATTGGATTATACTGAAAGGATTCACAGTAAATATCTTTTGTCAAGATCTTTATTTTTAAAAAAGTATTAAAATGAGGTGATATTTACACATACAGTTGTGTGTTGCTCCATACGTTTCTCTTAGAAAGTTTGCATTTCTTGAGAAAAAAAATCCTAGAAACTAGGTTTTCAGCAGTCTAGTTACTGCATAGTTGTTGCATTTAATTCAGATTTTGACATTGCATGTAAAACATTGAGAATATATTATTTATCATGATTACACTCAAATCCATGTAATGCTTACACTTAATTGTTTTGGGGTTTCTCTTCTGTGGTAATAAGTGAAATATGCAAAACATTTTTTGTCTCAATTTTATGTGGTTTTCATTGTGCCATGTTTTCAGTTTTTGAGCTGCTGTAGATACCTGCTATTATTCTGAAGATTACGTGATAATTTAATGTTTCACTGAGTTGTCAATTTAGGAATCCAGGAATCCAGTCTTGTGGTGACTATAATTTATATTGTAAATATTTTGTTTGATTTTCTTTTTGCATTCTGTAGTTTTCTCAGCATTCATATGATAGAAAATGGGCTCATATCCAGAAATGGATGGTAGGCTAAAATCATCTGCTGTGCATGTTTTTGCCACTCAGAGAACTAACATAGGATTTTGGAAGAAGTAATTTACTAATGGTTTGCTGTGTGTTATTTGAAAATGCTATGTTATAAAATAAATATATATATACACACACATACATACATATAAACTATATATGTACGTAGTGGAACCCTCCCCTGACTCACTGTTCCCTTGGGTCCTGTCACTGGTCACCAGAGAAGAGATCAGTCCCTGTCTCTCCAATTCCCTTGTGAGGGCTCCAATACCATAGTGAGGGCTCCCCTCAGTCCCCTCCAGGCTGAACTGGCAGGGTGACCTCAGCTGCTCCTTGTTCAGCTTCCACTCCAGCCCCTTCATCATCTTGGTTGCCCTTTGGGTGTTCTCTAAAAGCTTAGTATCTTTCTTATATTGTGGCACCCAAAACTTCTCCCAGCGCTCAAGGTGAGGCTGCACCAGTGCAGAGCACAGCAGGGCAATCCTCTCCCTTGTCCAGCTGGTGATGCTGTGCCTGATGCACCCCAGGACACGATTGGCTCTTCTGGCTGCCAGGGCGCTGCTGACTCACATTCAACTTTCTATCAACCAGGACCCCCAGGTCTGTTTCTGTAGTGCTGCTCTCCAGTGTCTTGTTCCCCAGTCTGTGTGTACATCGAGGGTTGCCCCATCCTAGATGCAGAATTTGTCACTTGCTCTTGTTACACTTCATATGTATTGGAGGTTAGAATTTGTTCAGTTTTTAACTTTCTTAGGGAATTTCTCTCTGGCTTGTTGCTTAAGAGACCAGAACAAATCTCTAGAGAGAAACAAAAGATGTGGCCAAGATGAGGGGAAGGGTGCAGCTGGCTGCAGTGTCTTAGATGGGGGGCTTTGTCTTTGGAAGTGCAGATAGCATGAGAGTTTGGTTGGGGGGTGAGGGGCTGGGCTTGTCCCTTGCTCTCTCTCACTCTTGGTATGGGAGATTAGATAGTTGGGCTGCTGCTGTGGGGAGAAGTCACTGTCAATGCAGAGTTCTGTCATGCACTGCTTTTCCTTACCATGGGTGAGCCTTTGCTCATAAGAGCAGCTGTTGAACCGGAACCTTTTCAATACCTGCTTTCAGTGGGAAGGATGCTCATCATTTACTCTGGTGCCCCAGGGGAAAACCTGGGACCCTGACTCCCACCCCTCTCTGGAGAGTGTCTCTTGGGTGCTTATGGCAGCTGTTTGCAGAAGGCTGTCTGCCGCTGCCTAGTGCTGCTGTTTTCTGCTGCTGCCTCAGGCTTTTTGCTACACTTCAAACGTGCCTGCAGCTCCTGGCACAGTTCTGGAGTTTTCGCTACACTTTTTACTACCCATGGTGTACCTGCCTCTGCTGTTCCAGCATGCTGCTCTGAGGTTCCTGCCTGCATTTTGCTATCTGGAGGGGACCAGCTGCTCCCCGTGAGTTTGTCAAGGCAGCCCCGCTCTGTCTCTCCCGCCGGCAGCGCCGCCATTGCCCATGTGGAGAGAGGGGCCGGGCCCGCGCCACAGCGCCCCCTGCCGGCGCGGGGGAATCATCGCAGCTGCCCTGCCCGGCCGGGAGCCAGCAGCGCCCCTGCCGGCCGTGCCCGGAACTGCCCCGAAGGGGAAAGCGCCTGCGGCCCAGAGAAGGCTGTGCTGGGTTTGTGGTGCTGCTCCCGGTGCTGCCGCTGTGGTTGTTTGCTTGCCTTGCTATGCATACACACACTAGTAAAGAAATGTTATTTCTTTTTCCATATCTTGGGCTGACAGCCCTGTAATGTCAAAGTCATAATAATTTGGAGGGAAGGGGTCACATTTTCCATTCCAAAGGTTCCCACCTTCCTTGGAAGGCACTTGCCTTTCAAACCAAGGCACTACAATTGGTGCTTGCCCGTCTGTCTTTTTTGCCTAGTTTTGCTGTGGGGCTTTCCTGCCTTCAAGCTCCTCCCATTTAGTGTCATCAGCAAACTTTCTGTTCCTTGAGATCTGCATCCAAGTCACCTATGAGGAGACCTGGGCCTAAGATGAGCCTGTGGAACCCTACCAGTGACCCGATGCCACCCCATTCACTAACCCTTTGTGCCCAACCTGTGAGCCAGTTGCTCATTCATTGCATAACACAGTTATCCAGCTGTATGCAGGTCACTTTGTCTAGGAGGATCCTGTGAGAGACAGTGTCAAAAGCTTTGCTGAAGTCAAAAAGAGTATCATCTACTGATTTTCCTGGGTTACCTGGGTAGATTACTCTGTTGTATAACAAAATTAGGTTTGACAAGTGGAAGTTTTCCCCTCATGAAGCCATACTGCCTGTGGCCAATGACTGAGTTGTCCCCAGGGTGTTTCTCACTACCTCCTAAAATAGGATTTTCCATTATTTTACCCATCACTGGAGTGAGACTGACTTAATTGACATGTTTCTTTAGAGGATTCTGTTCACAAACTTCATGAGCCTCTTCGAAGGGTATATGGGAAATGTCAGGGGTTTTACTGGATTTAATGAAGGTGTTCACTGTGGGAGTGTTTTGAATCACCAAGATTTAAGTAATATGTGCTGAGACTAGCCATCATTTCAAATAGTTAAAATTAAAATGGCAGTTAACCTCCATTTCTCCATGGATGGAGAAATCCAAGGACTGTCATTAGAAGTTTATTTGCAAAGTTATATTGACTCTTTATTGTCTCTTTTCCTATCTGATATTTATGTATACATTAGTTCTCACGTTCTCAAGATCAACATAGTTTCTGTATTTTTTGGCAGAATATACCTTTGAAGGTTTTTCCCTTGAAATCAAGGATTTCCAAAATGTGGAACATAGATTGTATTTGCGAGGAATCTCACTCAAAACTAATGCCGCTCAACTGAATGCCACCTTCCTTTCGCAGTTCTAATAGGTACATCTGATGCAGGAGAGTTTGGAAAAGATGTGCACTCCTTTCCTGGACTGAGATGTAACCTCAGTATTGGATAACATCATAATTCAGACTTGGACTATTAGAAAACAAGCTTGATAGATAGCAGCAGCAGCTATTCGCAATACATACTGTAGTACGTAATCATTTGACCTGAATACGCTGAACACTTAACACAGACTTTCTATTTCCTGATGAAATGTCAGGAAGAGACTTGTTACCCACCAATTAAGAGGAATCTTATATAAGTTGCAAACTCTGTTCTTGCCTGCTGCAGCTGTTGCTAAGAGGTACTTGCCCGTTTAGACCAGAGATACAAAGAATATTTAAAATTGGAAATGATCTAACTGTATTGTGTTGAAAAGTTAAATAGCATCAACATTTTATTTTAAACCTCAAAACCTATAGCATAGAAAGGAAGACTAAAATGTCATTATGAAGTGAACCGACCCTCCCCCCATGGCAATTATCTGGCAGAGTTTTAAACAGGCCTATGGAATACCGAATAGTCGTAAAATAGTTTTAAACAAATTAATGCATCCAGTGAAAGTGCGGGTGATAACCATGTGACCGTAAGCAATATGAAAACTGGTTTTAGTCTTTAGATACCTGTTTATGATCTGGAGACAAAGCCTTTAATTCTATAAGTAACTGGCTTACAGTCTTTAAAATCTTTAGTTCAACATACTGAAAACTGTAGAAAATAATTAAGTAAAGGAAGCATTCTTACTTTCAGAATTGTGTTGTAGACTCCAAGTGGAATAGTTTTAAAATTAAGGTTATTCTTAACATGTTTTCATACTGTAACAATTTGAGATGCTTATGACATTTGAAATATGTTTTAATTTTAAATTATTTGTGTTTTTTGTCTTGCTTCTTCTCACATATTCTCTTATGTGAACCAAAATGAACATTCTCTCATCTTTCAACAGAACAAAAGATACTAAGATGCCGTAGCTAGTTGTCATCAATCAGATTTTATGAGTTGGATTTGTTATTTTCACTGTCATTTTAGAGCAAAGCTAGCTGTACAACTTAAAATGGATCAATTTGCTCTAAGAATCTTTGTTCCTGTTGTAATAGAGAAGAACATGCAAAATACATATGACACAACTGAGAATACTAATTTCTGTTATGGCTAAAATAACTTCATAAATTACTTAAAATCTGAATGTAGTAATTATACAGTACATTTCTTACTAGTGTACTTGTAATTTTGTAAAGCTCTCTATTTTTCCTTAAATTTCTTAATTTAAACGATTTTGTGCTTTTCTCTGCATTAATATATTAATAATAAGAAAGACTAGCTCACTACTGAACACAAATTATTAATTACATTAACCTGCCGTGTTTACATCCCCTAATGTAATATCTTATCATACTTACCCAAATCAGGTGAAATGAGCTCTTCTGGTTTGAATGAGTTTGCTTGCCACCATGGATTATTCAAAATGACACATAGCATTGAAAAGTGCTGACAGCACGTTGCTCACTTTGGCTACCTGGTATTGTGGCAGGCTTTTTTTTTTTCCTTGCTTATGAAATAACTCTTCATTTCTTCTTTCTCAGGAAGATGCAGAGAGGGCCAGATACTCTCACCAGTCCAGTCGACATTCACATTTGGTTTGTGTTCAAACTGCATACTTTTACTTTTTGATCATGGCCTTCAGAAACCAAACCAAAGGAAAAAATGGTTTGGGTTCTGGTTACTCTTTCTAATGAAGAGAATAAAGCTTCAAGTCTCCTAAGTATTTGCAGTTTTAGTAATTTTAAATCACATATGATGTTTAAGTTCAACTTTATTTCCATAAATGTTTAAAAGATAGTTTATTTTCATATGTTTCAGTCTTCCAGTCTTTTCTTGCACTTCGAGTATTACTGTGTTTCTATAGTATTTGTGAAAGAAAAGGTATAGGTACCTTCAGATACAATTTGAAGATCAGTTTGGTATAATGCAGGATTCTCTTTCTTTGAGAAGATGGGAATATATTAATCATTAATGACAAAAAATTTACCTGAATGATGTAAGGTATCCCAAAGACTGCTAACAGAAATATTTATTTTATATCATCTTTAGGTGATATATATATTGCTAAAGATCAGTTTTATTGAGGTTATGTTAACATTTTCCTGGTCTTGGATCTGCCTAGAAATCAACTGGTCATTGATCTGGATATACAAACTGGGAAAGGGACAAATCACTAAAATAAAAGTGTTGGTTTTATGTGTTTTGCAAGCTGGAATTAGCTGTTTCTTTGTCTGACTTTAAAAAAAGGTGATTGTCACTTCCTAAGAGGTCTTTGCAATTAAATGTAGTTTTGATTAACTGAATTTTGTGTAATGTCATGCAAGTACTAGTGTTAAGTTTCTGCAATTTGCTGCACACGTATTTTTACCAAATAATTTCGAAGAGCAAATTCTTTATCAAGAAAATATGTAAAATATGCTATGATTTGCTCAGATCTGCTCTTGTCTTGGCTGACACAGTAAATGTGCTGAGATGGGGATTAAGTAATCGGCCGTTGTCTAAACAAGAGGGGTTGAATTGGGCAGATAACTAAGCTTAATTTTTGGGGGGTTTAGAATTTCTTTGACTGTCTTAGTTATTTTCTGTCATTCAGTGAAGAGTAATATAATTAAATTTTAAAATTTATTTCATATCATGATATATTTTTATAATTTCATTCTCAAGAATTCCCCAGATGCCAGTGCATCTCGCAGGAGCAGAGCAAGTACCTCCAAAAGGAGAGATCTTTTGGTGTGTAACCTGGAATGAGCATGCTTTTTATTTAGAATGTGATGTGTTCACATTGTAACACTTTCTGTGTCTACTTAAGGAAGTAGTAGTTTGGTGAAAGCATGCTTAAAGAAAATGGCATTAATGGAACTGCTGTAATGATTGATGTAATCAAGTACTTTGTGATGACAAATGTGAGAGCTGAAAGAAAGTGCTAAGTGAAGTTATCTTCAAGACAGGACACTTACAGGTGTGAAGGGAATTCAGCTTTCAGTTGCTCTCTCCCAGTGTCCTCAGTAGAGAGGTAAAATAATATGGAAAAAGGTTGTCCATCAGCCTTGATAGGTACAAAAATATTGTTGAAAGGGAACATTTTTCTCTTTTATGTGGTGATTTGAGAACAACAGACAAGGCTGAAATTCAGAAATTTTGCTCTTTCAGTAATGGGTATTTCTGTAAATTTGTGGTCTTCCTCATTTAGGCAAGTTAAACATTTTTTAGTGCGTTGTTACACTGTTAATAGTTAAAAAAGGTATAAGTTAAGTGTCGGGATAAGTGTCTGACCTGTCATTCTTTTATTATAGCAAGGTTGCTTATTAGAGGTAATAATTAAAGACAGAAATTGTTTTAAAAAAAGAAATAGTTAAGTTGATTAAAACAGATACAGTGACCTTTATGTCCTGTATGTAATACTTTTAGTAGCACAAAAAGGGACTATATAGTCTCTAAGTTACCTCTACAATATTAAAGTATCATTTAATATATTGTTAATATTGGATATATTGGAACTATTGAGACAATATGAATACAGTATGAAATAGTATTAGCTAAAGCTGGGCTATATTAACTTATAAACAAATAGAAAATCTAAATCTAGGGAATTTCTTGAGTTAATTTGATGTCTAGAAGACATTTACAGAGATAACAATAGACAAAATTATTTCTTCTTGCAATCCTCTCATTACTCCTCATTTTGAAAATTACACTGAGCAATACTCCAGCATGCTACTACTGTATAATGCAATATTTTTAAACTACCTTCAGTTTCTTTTTTCTATTGTGTAACAAGTAGGCTTAGGTTAATATTAAATTGTATTATATTTTGTATTGTGCAAATTGTATTGTGCATTGACTGTGTTACCTACAGTCAAAATACCTGTGAAATTTTTTAATGAACTGGAAAAAAACAAGCTTGTTGTAAAAATTTAATTTTTCCAAGTTGAAAAAAAGAAATATAAACTTAACAAATTTTGCTGTTACTGAGTGACAAGAAACATGAGACAATGGCTAAACCATTTTTACAAAGGTGGTTTTTATTAGTCTCCTTAAGAATTGCCAAGTCTGGTTGACTCCCATTCTCTTTACACACACCTGGCCCTTTCACTGTTCCTTGTTTTTCATGCTTGCTCCTCCCAAAAACACTTAGTCCCTCTAACTCCACCTTTTATTCCTCCCTGATCACAAAATACTATTTCTCTTTCCACCTGTGAAGTCTTTCATGCCCTGTACCCTGTAGGCAGTGACCTTCCTGAGCCTGTAAGGTGCCCTGGAAGTCATTTCATCATGATGAGTTGCACAGCTCAACAGAGGAGCTGATGATCCTTTAGAGTGCTTTGCCTGTGTGGAGATGAGCCTTTTGTTACATAACATTGTAAATACTGTCTCAGTTTAATGAAATCTACCATGAGAGAATTGGCTTAATTATTTAAAATTCTGTTCTTGAAATCACATTAAATATTACACAGGGTGTAGTGCTGTTCAAAATTATCTCACTTTTCATAAGTTGGGCTGCTGTTTGGGAAAATATTAGTTTTTATTAAGTGGTTGAGCCTCAGAAAGCACTTCAGATCTGGATAAATGGATATTCCTTCATGTTTAAATTTTCCTAATTAGTGGAATATGTTTTCTTGTAGTTTTTCTGTAAGTCTTTTTAGCCATTCTTTGAAAAAAAAAACCAATTTTTTTTAACATTGTGACTTTCACTTTATTTAATTTTCTTTTGCTTTAGTATGACAGCACTATAAGGATAGATCTGTAAGATATTTGATCTCTGTATGTTAATACTTTGCATGTTTTTGAGTGAAGACTGTTTTTGTGCTTTTTTTCTAAGGTGTAATGGTACTAACAAGTGACTTCAGATTCTTGAATTTAAAAAATATATAAATTTGTTATTACATGTTCAGACCTAGAATAATTTTAAAATTCTAACACTTTCTGTAGACTACATGTATAAATTTTTTCAGGGAGAAAAGACAACTGTCTTACAGTAATTACTTTCTAGTATTTAGTTATTTCTAAACATTGTAGTGAAGTGACATACAGATTAGAGTTGAAGGACATCCTTGGGGGAAAAAAGTGTGTATGCATCTATTTCTTTTCTCCATTACTGCACAGAACCTTTAATTTAATCTAATGGAAAGTTAGTTCAGAGAAAAAGCAGCTGGTTTGTATAACTTTACTTAAAGGACTTCTTTCATATTTTTATGATGTGATAGTAAATTGCATCCCATTCTCGGTGGTATTATGCCACATAAGATCTGTGTGTTTCTTAAGAAAAGGCAAGCATCAAGGACCACCAAAAGGAATATGTAAGTGGCTTAAAATGCTGTATTTTATTTAAACAGCAGTATTATCTGAATTAGATAGGAGATAGGCAAGCATAATATAGTGCTTAAATTAATCTGTATTCTTAAGCTTTATTACTTTGTTTAATGGTTTGAATTTTTTTGTGAAATGTGAGCACTTGCTTTAAGCCAAGGCTACATTATTGAGACTAAGGTTGATTATAGATTCACTTACCAGTTCTTTTTAACACAGTGATAAAAGCATGGCCTGTTTTGTTCTAATTATTTAGTTAGAATTTCTTGGTTTGTTTCTGTTCTAGGTGATAAAACCCTTAAATCCTTATGTCTAACTTCTTTATATTTTAAGACTGAAGATGCTTTTATATAATAGTATAAATTCTCTAAATTTTATTCTTAGAGTCGTGCTTACAATTAGCCTCAAACTTTAAAGGGGAAAGCTCTTTATTCCCCTTAAGGTTTATTTGTTAGTTTTCTAGGATAATATTCATTATAAATATACGAAGTATATAGTGTCATGTCAGGTTTGTTAGCTTCCTGGCATTTGCATAAATATTTTTAGGAAAAAAGAAACCTCATATTGATCAGATTCTGACATCAATTAGTGTTTGAAACTGTGTTCATATCAGTTCAGTCAGTGGAGTTAATCAGTGGAGTCAGATGAATAGAAATCTTGTTCTGCTGTAGGCCTGGACAAAGCTCTTGGAATTATTTAAAGGACATACTTCTCTGGATTAAAGTTTATTCAGTCAGGATGGAAATACGTGTTTTATTACTCCCACTTTGTCTCCTGTCAGATACTTAGAAACATTTGAAATGAAGATGTACAGCAAATTGAATTTGCCATAGACCTTGGTGTTAATCCAGTGATTTATTGAGAAGGGCATGGGGATTTATTGTGATTGCACAGAAAATATTCCAGAAAGTTTAGTGTTTAACATGTGAATATAGTGGCAATAAATGAAATATTTTGGTGTAATTTTTCTGACAGTTTTTGGTACTGATGAATTAGCAATTGCCTTAGGGGTTGGGGGGGTCAGAACAGTGGATGTTTGTGTTAAGACTAGGCTGAAGTAATTTTGTGTTTACTTATTATTGTATTACAGCATTTCTCTGTGTGCTTTTGAAATGCTATTTTCCTGTTCCTAAACAAATGAGTAATATGAATGTTTCTGCCTTCTGTTGCCTTGAAGGCAATTGAGATAAGAAGTGCTGTATTCTGCAGGCACTACTTTTTGCCATGTTTTTATCTGTCTGGTTTTTCTTTTCTGTGTGTGCATGAGTTTTTTGCCTCACATCTGCATATATATGCAATTTGTGTTGAGTGTCAAAACCCAACAGAAATAAGCCAAAGTATGATAGACTTCCAGTAGGTGCACTTGTTGTAAAGAATAATGGTAGAATACAGGCTGTGCTGGCATCACATAAACATCCAGCCCCAATTCAATTATTAGGGATTTCTGTCCTTCTCTCTTCCCAGAATGCTTTGATTCATGATATCTAATGGAAAAAAGATAAAGTAAATAATTGTACTAATTATTAGCAAGTCTTGTCCGTTGTTGTTTTTATGTATTTCTTGCTGCGCTTGTCAAGCTTTTGGAGTTTTCTTACTTATTTTGGAAGGAAAATACCAAGATAATTTATTATTTTGTTTAAGCATGGCTTTAGAAATAACAGATAATGCTGATATACAGAGTACCTAGTAGTTTTGGGGCTTTTATTCTTTACTTGCTTCAGAAAGTTGCAGGGATTTGGGGTCAACAGTAGGGAAAACTTTACAGCTTTCTGCACTAGTTCTAAGCTTGGGAACACTTGGGCAATCTTAAGATAAAACTTTTGTTTGCAAGATCTACAGACACAACCTTTATTTTCTCACATCTTTCCTTCCTCACCCCTCAGAGTGGAATTTACTATGATCAAAGAAATTATAGCAGCCTTGGATATAGTAAACCGGTTCCTTCCTACCATCTTCGGGTCTGTCTCCTCTTTCTATATTAATTTAATTGTTTATATAAGATATGTATATATGG
Source organism: Anthoscopus minutus (assembly GCA_013399455.1). Taxonomy (NCBI): domain Eukaryota; kingdom Metazoa; phylum Chordata; class Aves; order Passeriformes; family Paridae; genus Anthoscopus; species Anthoscopus minutus. The sequence continues at coordinate 3,234 of VWYI01019030.1, read as the reverse complement.
TTTTGCTTACTTATGCCATATGATGCTAACTTAGCTCTTTATGAAACTTACAATTATTACAGTTTAAAGTGCTAACAGTTGTATTTTTTGCTTGTAAGCATTGTGTTTCATAAAATTAATGTATAACATGCAGGTTACTTTGTACTAACAAAACAAAATATCTTAGATGTTTAGCACCATTGCAGTAATTTTTTTCCCATCTTAATAGAAATGATAAAACACTGATATGTCACGAGACAAATAATATTTTCTAGTACCTGCAGCTGTGGTCATGGCCAGGTTTAAATAACTAGCTAGAGGAAACTGACGTGCTATTTGAGAGCTACTTTTCACTCTCTTTCACAAATCTACTTGCAAAAATACTAGATTGATTTAATAATGTTTAAATTGATTTCAAAGATAATGGGTTTTCCTGGAGGCTCTTCCACTCTTTTCTGAAGACTGAACTTTTCTGAACATTTCTGTCTACTATAGATTTAATATTTAAATCTTTAGGAATTTTGTGGGATATAGAGGATAAATAAAGAAATTTATGCATGCAGAAAAAGTATTTCTGACTTGTTCTGTTCTTCACATTATAGTCATCTTTATACAGTGATCCCGTGGCACCAACTAGGAGTTACAGGGTTAGTACAATTTAAAATGATATCTTACGTATCTTGAGATGTTTGAATGGCCCAATATAAATATAAAATTACACTTTTCTTCATAGGTGTCTCCTTTAAGCACTGGTTTGATAAGGCGTATCAGTTTGTTTTGTAAGCACCATTTGCATGGTTGCCTTAAGTTTGCATTGTATGGCCATGAGGTTTGACAGTATTACGTGTGCATTTTTTGTATTTTTTTTTGAGTTGTATTTTCTGTGTATCATTTTTCTGGAGGCATTCAGTTTAATTTTCTTAACATTGTTAAATTGGCTCTTTTAAGTATTTTAGTAGTTGCTGTTTTACTGCTCTGTTTACAGACATGCATAAAGTTTGTGAATGCAGCAGTGATGTTGAAGAACACTGGGGTTAGAACAAATTAATTTAAGCATAATAACAACTGCATGTATAATGCTAAAAAAGTATTTTAAAAAGTTAAGCATCAGGAGATTACTGAAGTTTATGGTAAATGCACCTTGGATACTTTAAAATTGGATGCCATATTTAAATGTAGTAAACATTAAAAAATGTAATAGCATGAAAACCTGATCTGCATCTTTACAAAATAAAGAGTAGCTAGTAGTGCCATAAAAATTGCTAAGATAGCGCTACAAAAAATTATCTTTAAAAAATGACATGAACATCTGAAACTTTATGGCTTTTGCTGCTATAGTTGTTCAAATCCATCTTATGCTGCCGTTTAGAGACATGCTAAACCTATGTAAAAATCATCAAATATTATGTAGTATTTTTAATTACTTAGTGAGATCTTCTTTTGCACTTGAATTACAAACAGATGATTTACCTTTTTTTGCTTTGTGTATGTTGTCAAGTAAACTTCAGAAAATTCAGTAAGAGAACAAGACCATAAACTGTTATTATATATAACTCTCATATACATATAATTCTGATTTCTGCTAGAAGTTTCTTCATAGGAAGGAGCGAAGTGACATGAAACAGTAATTTTTTTTCTTTTTAAGTTGCATTTCTCAGAGCTGCTTTTATTATCCGCTGCATAAATAGATTTCAGACTTGCACCTTTAAACATAATTCTTTCAGGAGAATGTGCATGGGTGAGTGCAAAATAAAACCACTAAGTGTACAGCATAGTTTCAGTTCTCAGGGTGTGTTAAAACTTCTGCAGGCTTCAGAGCAGTTAAAACCAAATTGCAATTTAAATGTATAATTTAATTATGCAAATAGTTAAGATTTGATTTTTTTTTTTAACTATTTGGCTGTTTTTCAAGGGCATTCTTAGTGACACGTGGAAATAGACGTGCCTAGTAATAATAGTAAATGCTGCTGAGAATCTTTAAAAATTTTTCTTTTTACACAAAAAGTGTGCTACTAACGAAACACGTAGGATAAGCGAGTATGTGACTGTGCATAGAAATTGCAGTGTATGGGAGTGGCATGATAATGGCTGAGACTGGATGTACATGGTACTTAATTCCTTCTTTCTTGGGCCTCATTGTGTGGTCATGATTGATATAACTCAAATAGTTGTTGCATTCTCAATGTAATAGGCCTTTGGTTGTTTCTTTCATTGTCTTTGTTTTCTACAGACAAAAATGTATAAAAGTTGTGAAAATGTCCTTCATAACTTTTCTTTAGCCATCTGCATACAGTTATTCTTCAAGAGCAAGCTCAATCCGAAGTAGTCCTGTGGTGAGCATTCCTATGCACGATTTGCTGAATATTTTGATATTAACACATCAGCAGTTACGAGTGTGTCCGTTTGGGATTGTTTTACTGACCAACACACAGATTTTGTTTTTTCCATTCCCCATAAGAAGTTTTGACCTGCCAGTGATGTGCTTTTTAGCAAGATGTACATTTTTAGCAGTAAGACAGCAAATAGAAGGAATTTGT
>VWYI01019029.1:84890-109044 GCA_013399455.1 Anthoscopus minutus | reverse complement strand
CTAAATTTTAGGCCAGAAAAACAGACCATCAATTTAAAATTAATTATTTTCAGAAGATTGTAAGTAAATACCAGTGACAAATAATGAAATCTAACCATTATAAACTTTTGTTTGAGCCTTCACTCAATTCACTTGCTTCAATATACTGGAAAAAAGTAGTTAAACTACACTTTTTAGGCAATGCAGCACAATACAGTGCCACGCAGAGAACAGCATTTGTTTATTCTAGTTAATATTTTCTTCAGTAAATGGTAAGTGGAAAGGTTATTATTGCATATCCTGTTGTTACAGTACTGTGATTTGCCTTTAATTTCACTGAAGGAAGAGTAAGTAGAAGTGATGAGAGTATAAGAATTATCTATGATTTTATGTTGATTGGTATGAACTTCTTGTCAAGACTCAGTCTTACCTTAATTGAAAATGTATGCTCCCCAGAATTGTTAGAAATTTCAGCAATATCATTGATTTATAATTTCCCATTTTTTATACTCACAATCATGCTCACCTTCCTTTTGTCCTATTCTTTGATAATCTTGCTCTTTCACTTCCAATAATTTATTTTATGTTGGTGTCACCAAGTGGTAGGGGTGTTGTACCTACCAGTTTTACTGATTGCGCTTCTGAAAATTCATTTTCTGTGTCTGCCAAGGAGCTCAGTAGAAATAGTACTGAAGTTACCTCTGAAATAATCTTGGCCAATAACATTAGGAGTGCCTTATAATGAAACAAATGCCTTTCAGTAAGTGCACATAAGATTTTATCAATGAGAAGGGAACTGAATATCTTTTTATCTGCAGAGCACTAAGTTTTAGCTTACTGGTCTTACTTGTGAACTTAAAATTTGAAAAAAAGTATTTCTTTAATAAGTTGAATAATCTAAAGGAGTTTATGAATTACTACAAATTACTGCAAATGACTAGTCAGTAAAAGTAGTGATGCTACATAACAAAACCATTTTTATTGTTGCTTCTTTTAGTGTCAGTTGTGATAATGACAACTGAAGTTGGTTCAGAGACTGAAGTAAAGAAAGATTCTGAGCAGCTGGGACCAGACAAAGCCAAGGACAAGCCTGAAGAAGCATCAGAGACTCCAGGAGATCAAAAGTCCAGGGAAACATCCTCTGGAGAAGCTCAAGATTCTTCTGTCCCAGCACCAACTAGCCAAAGTAGTCCAAGTAGCCAGAAGAAGGAAAAATCTTCACCTGAAAGCAAGGGTATTTCTCGTTTCCTTCCCCCTTGGCTTAAGAAACAAAAGTCATACACCTTGGCAGAGCCCAAAGATGAGCCCAAGAAAAGGGCCACGGGGGAAGAGCAAGTAGTTGAAGAAAGTGAAAGCCAGGCACTAGAGGGGGTGGCTCAACCAAGAAAGAGCTTGGAAGAAGCAGCTGAAAACCAGAAGAATGCTAAAGGAGACAACAAAGAAAAACATTCCATTAGTAGTGCTGAAATACAGGTATGTGTGGGGAGGCTCATAGATACTCAGCAGTAATTTTAATGAAACCTGATTAATGAATTATGTAATTTATGTAAAGCTTTGTTAGGGTCATACTGGGGAAAAATGACAGCAATTCCAGTCCTGCTTTTTGTGAAGTTGCACATTGAATGTGTACATTCAAACTTTATATTCTAGGGTGGTGAAGACACCTAGAGAATGTTTGGTATGGGGCGTGGGGGCTGAAAGTTGACACTGGTCAGACTGGGGAAGAGAAGGAGGAAGGGGAATCTTCAGTGTGTATTGATACCTGAATGGAAGGAATGCAGACACGCCAGAGACCCTTCTTAATGGTATGCAGTTAGATGATAAAAGGCAAGGGACCCAAATTAAACCCATGAAATTACATTTCAAACTGCAAGAAACTATTTTACCCTGATGGTGATAAGAGTGGTGGTGGTGCAGATGATAGGCCTCCTAGGGTGGTAAAAGAGGTGAGCCAGACATTGAAACAGGTAGACCAGAGATATTGTAGAGTCTTCCCCTATGAAAATATCCAAAACCCAACTGGATACAGTCCTGGTGGATGCAGTCCTGGGCAAATGGCCCTGTGTGGCCCTAGGGGCATTGGACTGGATCTCAAGAGATCCCTTCCAACCTCAACCATTCCGTGATTCTGTATGACTTGGCTCTCATAAGTGCTGGGGTTTAGTTTAGTATAATTCCTGGAGCTTCTTAATAAATTTGTTTCTCTTTGGAAGAAAGCCTATAACTCATATTAAAAAACCCCAAACCTCATTTCAAGGAAAGGGAAAAAAAGGCACCTTCTCTTGAGACCAAGAGTAGCTGGTCCTTAATAGAAGACCTTAATGCTTATTGTGTTTCCAGTATGTGCATAACTTCAATGAATGGTTACTGTCTTATTTAGTAGCTTATGAAAGGAATAAACAGGTTAAAAATATCCTCCTTCCTGAGTTTAACTGTATTTTATATAGCCTTCCAAAGAAGATGGTAAAGAAACAGAAGTAGAGGAACTTGCAGAGAAAAAGGAAGAAAAACAAGAAGAAAAGGAAAAAAGGGAGACAAAAGAAGTGCAGACAGCTGAAATTAAAATAGATAACATTCCTCAGAAGTCTCCAAAGAAAATCAAAACTGTGCAGTGTAAGGTGATGCTTCTGGATGGCATGGAATACAGCTGTGACATAGAGGTAAGGCATCAAGTCATTATATAAAGAGCTTTTTCTACAGGGAAAACTTGCTTTCATTGTACTGAATGTTTAATGCTATTGCTAGGAGTCAGTTTATTTTCGGTTTAAAATTCCATCTTTAAAAGCCTATCAGTTTATTCTTAAAAATGCCCTCTGGGGTACACTAGCTGATTATTTGACAGCTCAAACTTGAGTATTTTTCTAAAACATTACAGTTTTATTGAAGGTAGCATGACATGTGCTAATAAAGTTTTCGTGGGTTCATTAAGTTTTTTAAAGCTATCTCAGCTGGAGATAACTTTAAACTTTAAAAGAAATTTTCTTCAGAAAGAAAAATTCCATTACAGTTATAAAACATGTATTTATATTTAAAGTTCTGTTCTTGTTCCACATTTTCACAAAAATTGACTGCAGGATAGTAACCCTGGAGTAGTAGTTGATTTGGTTTTTTTTTTCCCCACGTAAATCGAGATGTTTAAATCTGAATGGTATCTTTGCTTTAATTAAAGCCTACATGAGTTTTATCTTCCAGGGTTTTTTCCCCCCATCCTAAAATGAGACTTAAGTGAAGTGGTAGCTTGCTACAGATCTAAGAATATACCATTTTGTATTTATAATTGCAGTATTCTAAGTCTGTTATGATTCAGTTAAGTAATTTGGCGAGAAATAAGTTTTCTCTTTATTTGCAGTAAGAGTTTCCTGTAAGAACAGTAGTAAAATTAAGAGGGGGAAAGAAGTGATGAAGAAAAAATTTGGTTTATATGTTCATTTGAATTATTTATAGGACATGAGCAATGCTGACTGCAATTTAATGGATGAATTAATGTTCTTAAGTGTACATAGAGCTTTTTATGATCTACTACCATATAAAAATGCTTTAAGTCTCAGAAAGCTGTATCAACTGATAACTTAAATTTCAGTTTGTGCTTTCTGCAAAAGCTCCTAGTGGATTTCTGATACGCTTTTTTAGTCTTCATTCAATAGTGTTTGGGTAAATGTTGGTTTATTTCTGCTTTTACAAAGTTACTGAAATGATACAAGAATTAAAAAGCTAAGAAACAAAATTTTTGCAGTCAAATCTCAGTTTACTTTGGTTGACTTTCTAGTAAATCAAGTTTTAGTTTGGGGCAATTGTCATGATTTTCACATTTCTGATGCCTCTTCCAGTTTACTAGGGACGGTAGACTACTTTTTATTTAAAATATATATACTTGCTAATGGCAAAGTAAAACTTAAAAATACCTTGTTTTCATTACTGTTATTTGACAGTTTTTGGTAGAATCCTGTCTTTTTCTAATAGCTATTCTAAACCTTCATGATAATCAGTAATAAAATCTGAGCTAATCCACTATTGGGGACTTTACTCTTTGGCTTGCAAGCGTATTTCTTTTTTCTTGTAGAACTGCATCAGTTTGTATTCACATTAATTAAAGGGAGTGTGAAAGAAAACAAAATATGAAAACAAAACCCCATTAATTTATTATCTGTTACATTTTTCCAGTTGTTCATTCATACACTGTATGTGTCTTTCTGTAAGGCAATACCAGGCAATAACAGGCATAAAAGGAAGGAAAGCTATGATGCAGTAGCTTCAGTGTTAGCACACAGATCAGGATTCTCAGCAGTAACTAAATACTGGGAGTTTTGTGGCCTGTTAGTAGATATAATATTATACAATTAATTAGTAACAGTGATGAATCATAATATGAGGACTTAATACTTGAGCTCAGCTGTTATATACCTTAGATCCACTAGAATCTAAATGGAAAATCTGGAATTAATACTAATGCTTTGTTTCCTAAAAAAAAAAAAGTGTTGATGCATTATTCTTAGAACATAAGCTGTTTCTGTCAGAAAAATGTTGCTCTTCTAGCTTGAGTATGTCCTGATCAGTAAATGTTTAATGGCAAAAGCTTGAAAATGTGATTTGGAAACTAATGGAAAAAGGCAGAGTTTTGGTTACACGTGGTAATATTTGAGATAGAGAGACAAGTCCCATGGGACCTTATAGGACACAGCCACCAGCTTGGAGTGAGCTGGCTGGTGTTGCTTCAAGGCCAAACTGGACCATGTTGGAAATGTCCTGGCAGTTAGGGGAACTACCTGGGATTTTTTGGGGGAGGCAAAAAGCAAATGTCATTCCTATTTTCAATAAACTTTTTTTTTATGCCATTTTAGCCATTTTTTATGCCATTTAAAATCCATCATTTTGTGTATGGCTCTTCTAGCAATATCTCACTTATTTTTGCTTGTAGGAAAAAGCAGTTCCATAAAAACTCACCTGTTCATCATGGTTCTCCAAGTACCTGTTTTTTCTAGTTTTTTGGTGTGTATTTTTTGAAGTAAGATAAATCCCTAAATAATTGAGAACTCTTAGGCTTGTTCTGTACTTGTACAAGCCTGTACTTTAAGACTTCATACTGTTTGGAAGAGCAGATGTGTTCAGGTATAATATCCCTAGCATTTCCTAGTAACAGCTTCTAAAATAGCTCTTTTGTTACTGCTCATTGAATTCCATGATATATGCCAGTCATTTGGTCTGACAGCTCTCTCTTAATTTCTTTCTGTTTTCCTTTATTTTAAAAAGCAGTCTTAGTATAGATTCAGCTGCTAGATGTGGAGTTCTGACAGATTTTTAAACTTTTTTTCCATTCCTTTTTTCTGTCCATCCTGTTAGTAATTTTTCCTGAGAGAACAGAATATCCACTGACAATAGTCTGTGTGCTTAGGAAGAAATGCCACTTCAGTAGACCAGAAACTGCTCTCTAAACTCCTGTCCACGTGATAGCTAGATTTCTATCCTGCTGATATTCCCTTTTGCTTTGTGAGCTTAATTTAGTTGTAGACATACTTGTGGTTATATTTCTTCAGCTCCAGTGATTTAAAACATTTCAACATACTTAATTTTTTATAACATGATTTTGAAATTTGAATATGGAAGAAAGGAAACTTTGTTTCATATAATGTCTCGTACAAAACCTAGTTTTTACACACACACAACCACCCCCTCCCCTGTATTCTGTTCCCCCCAACACTGAAGCTGATTTTGTTTCTTATTCTGCAAAGTTACATTTGGTACAAATTAAATTAGAATAATTTCTCAAAGATTACTCAGATTTTTTTTCAAGCTTAAAAAAATTGATAATTCAGTAAAGTGTTAGTGAGCTTTTACAGAACATGTAAAACAATTGTATTAGAAAAGAGGCTGCAGGTTTTGCTTAAGGTTGGTGTTTAATGGCAGTTCATCTGGAATTAGTGTTTGTAAAAATGCATCATCTCTGAGATAGACTAGGCAGCAAATACTCTGTAGAGGTTGTTCTGGACCAGGCTCTCCATGCTTCACTAAACATTTCTAGAAATTTAATATTTACCAAGTGACAGGTGGATATCCTAACTTGCTCTAAATTGAGTTCAGCCATATTCTGAAACATTTAAATTCCATACTATGAAGCTGAGATAGGCAGAGGGATTAGTTGAAGTGACTTTTTTATTATGAGTGAAGTCCCATAATTGTAATGTGGCTATAGTGAATTTGTGTCTGTTGACATACTTGTTTTCTGTCCTGGCTACCACAGGTTGGTTTTTGTAATAATAATCTTTATATAGTCTCAAGGGTCTCCTTGTTTTGGTAAGGCAAGATCCCCTGTAAGCAAGAATTTAATGCTACATTATTGTCAGCTGAAAAGGACACTAGTGGAAGTATATTTTGCAGAAGGGAATCATATATTGTGTCACTTTTTGGGGTTTTTTGGAGCTAATATATGTAAGAAATTGAATATATATATATAGATGTACTATTTAAGAAAAAAATTATAAACCTGCAAAAATTGCAATCTAGTTATAAATCTAATTATAGCGCTAAAAATTTGCATGTATCTGTATTTTGTTCTAACTGGAACTAGATCTGTTTATTTTGGATGGATTAGGTACATGTGCAAACTTAGCATCTCATGTTAATGAGAAAGGGATTAATTACAATTTAAAGTCTAGTTAATATAAAATTGCTATAACATGCCTAATGGGGCATTTTCTTGGAATCTGTATTGAGTTAAAGCACCTTTTGGAAAAAAGAAGTATATGTGACATGCAGGTTGCATTGAGAAGTACCTCAGAGTGAACAAAAACTGGTTTCTGTGACAAAATGCTCTGGAAGTGAATTCCTGTGTGAGTGGTACAGAATAGAAATGGGTGGGAGATGCTCACTTGGGAATAATATTGCTTCAAGGTGTAGAGATAGTATACTTATGTGTGAAACTGAGGAAAAAAAGAAAGTCCTGGTGAACTAGCATGTTTTTAATGGGCTATTAAAACATCTTTGCAAATGACTGTAATTTGATGCTGTTCTTCCATAGTTCAGAGTTTGTCATCAAATGTTGTAGGAGTACAGGCACATTTGAACCTTTCTTGTTTCTTTGCCACTTGGGTTTTGTGTATTGATAATTACTTTAAGTTCTTTTTTGCATCCACAGCAGTGGAATTATTTCTTCTGGCTTGTTTTTGCATGTCCTTCCCATTGCCCTGGGCATGCCTGACATGGTTGATCTTTAGATTTCAGCATAAAGCAAATCTCAGATATTTGTCTTTTTTGATGTTACCTTGTAAATTAATTTATCACCTCTGAGAGCCATCTATTCTTTTCCCTGGGAACTCTTTATTTTGCCTTAGTAATTGGTTCACTGATGTGAACTTGCCAGTTTGAACTTAAAGTCAATAATTCTTTATCTGTGGAACTGTTTGAACAGATATTTCAGTTTCTTTTGTGATTATTTTCTTTTTACTTCTCATCTGTCTTTGTACTTTCATTACTTTTGAAGATGCAAATTTAAAGAGCCTGGTTTGTAATCTTTCTGGAGTATAACTTCTCCACATATCCTTGTCTGAATGCCAGTGTAGATACAACACATAAGGTACTCCACTGTTGCCTAGAGAAGTCCATGACGTGAGAGCATCATTAAGCTAAACCTTGTGCTAGGTGAAACCTGCTTCTCACTTCTTTGTAGTTTGAAATTCTCACTGTAGTGTTTTGTGATTTTTGATCTTTCCCAAAAGCGAACTGCGCTCAATTCACCAATGCAGAGATGCTGATTGTAATCTTGCATGGTTGATTAAATGTGGTCTGTAAATAATTACCCTTCATCTTGGCTACTTGTTCTGGGGGATTAAAATTTGTGTGGGAGTTGTGTTAGGAGCATTTGTACCAGCCACTCTTCAAACTTGCTTTATATTGTTATTTTGGAACCTGTAAAGCTTTATTAGGCAACAAAATATCCTTCATGACAACGTTATATTAAATTCCTTTAGCTTTTAGTATTTTAGTTCCTTAAGTCTCTAGGTTTCATATTAATAAAATAGATTAATTTTCTGTGCTCTGTTGCTTTAAAGGAATATTTTTAAATAAATCACAAAATAATATTGTATGCAAGTATTGTACTAAACAACATGAGTTACATGTACCCAATATTTGCATTCCTAGAGCATGAGCAATTAATTATTTTAAGCTTAAAACTACTGTAACTCTTAGATAACACCTACTTAGCCTCAGAATCTTCAGAGTAATATGTGAATACCTGTAGAGATGAAAAGAGGAAGAAGCTATTGTTGAATAGTTCTGGAGGAGCGCGACTTAAAACAACTTTCACAGGCTGTTAAAAAACTTTCAGTTACCTTTCATTACTTTAAAGAGAGTTAAAGGAATGACAGCCTGTTATCCCTTTTTTATCACAGACAGTTGTCAAGGTACTAAGGGTGAAAGCTAATGAGTGCTATTTGCCAAAAACTGTGACTGAACCTTTGTGCTTACTTGGAGTGATAGAACTATATTAAAGGATAAAATAACCTTAATTCATGATTCAGTAGCATATATTTGAGTTGTAATGACAGTTGACTTTTAAGAGCTTGAATGTGCAGACTATTGGAATGTTTAAGACTTAATTTTTAGGAGCAATTTAAATTTTTTTCAACACAGTGCAAATGATATAATTTTGACCTACTCCTTTCCTGATAATTGATCTCTCTGAGAGGTATAAATTACTAATATATTACCATGAACTACATGTATTTCTTGCTTTCATGGGGGACATAAACTTGTGTTTTTCCCTCTCATTCTGTGGTTTTGTAGATAGTTGTGAAGAAATTCTGTCATTGAATTTGAGATCTACAGTAAAGACTAGTTCAGATTTTGTTTTAAATATAAACTGTGTTTTAGTAGAGAATAACACAGTTCAAACAAACAAAAAGAAGTGCTAAGTGCATAATGATTACTAATTAGAAGCAAATGAAGATCCTATTGGGTTTGTTTACTGCATTCAGTCAGTGTTCTAATTAAATATTTATGACAAAAGGCATTTAAAGGATGCCAGCACTGACCATATTTTATGCACGTATGAACAAGTGAAATGTATCAGAGTTGACACAGACTCTATGGTTACTTGCAGTTTGCTAATACAAAGTAAAAATATGTTTGCTTAATGTACAATTAAGATCAGTCTTTAACCCTGAATTAAGAAAACTCTGAATGAAGCTGATATGGAACAGATGTTTAATTGTAGCTGAGTTGTGATTTGCAAATCTTTTTTTCTGACTGCTCAGATGTCTAGTCTAGGTTTGTTCAAGCACTAAGTGGTCTGTTTAAAGTATGACATCTTTTATTTAGAAAAAAGAAAATAGGGATGATGTTAAATTTGGCTCATTCTTAAAATATTTGTCTAGATTCAACAGACACCACTGAAAGTAATTTTTATGTGTGAAGTCATCTCAGCCCCTGGGGATTTTTTGCCTTACTCTGCAGCATTGAGCATGGCCCCTTGCCAAGGGCTCCTCTGGGCCATTCTGCCTATGTTCTCTCCTGCTGCTTTTACACCTCTAAGGCACCTCTCATTCCCTTGTTCTCTGTCTTTCTTTGCCACTCCAAGTTTGTAGCAGGAATGAGCTCCTGTATTTCCTTGCTTTGGTTTTCCCTAGGGTTCTTGTTTGTACAAGGCAGTCTGGTTTGCTGCAGCATCAGGAGCTGGCACTTTTCAGCTCTCCCTGCATGCAATAAAAGTGCAGGCCAGGCATGAGAGCACTTTTCATGCATCACTGGCCAAGAAGCACTGCAAAGCAATTTTTTGCAGCCAAAAAATATGCTTGTCATGGATATGTATCATACTTTTGAAAACAACCCAGGCTGGTTTATATCTCCTCCTCTTTTTTGTGTGACCAGTACCAATCCTTATTCTTCAAGTCTCAGGAAACAGAGATTGCTTGGTTCATATTCTGGCTTCTCCTTTCTGTGGCCTTGCCTTTGCCAGACTGCAAGGGATGTTTTGATTTTTTTAAACAAAACTGAAGAATGCATTAGCCATGGCCTGGCTACAGAATTGCTTTGTGTATTAACAATGCCTGTGAGCATTGGCTCTTAAACCCATACAGAAAAATAAAATTAAATCCAATCCTTTTTCCTCCTGTAAATATGTCTTTGAAAATGTTTTTGGAGCTGAAAAAACCGTGGCATTTCAGGCAAATACCAGTCTCATAGTCAGTCAGCTCCTGGGTACTGCTCCTGTGCTTGCTTGCCTCTAGATATTTGTGGTTAGCCATTTTGGAGATGAACCCTTGCTCTGATTGAGCACTGTTCTCAAATGTAATAAAATGTTTTAGTACATTTCTCCAAGGGAAATGACTCAAGCATTTCTAAAAATGAGTACAAGAAGAAAAACATCTCTGGGGAAAGAATAGGTTTTGCGCACTTCAAAAAGTCACTCAGTTTGGGAGCATGTCCTGCATTCAGCTTAGGGTTTGATCTCTGAAGAGGTATGTGGAATTCTGCCATTCTGTGGAAACCCAGATTAACTGAATGAACACAGAAGACTTTTTAAAACTACACTTGTTGTTGACTTTTTTCTTTTTTAACAAGTTTCTTGAAATGGTTCAATTAGTTTGAGATAATCTGCATCTCTCACACCCATCAGACAGTACATTCCTCCTTCCACACAGAGACACTCAGTGCCTAGGCTGGGACATGATTTCCCATTCTATCCTTTCTGCCAGTGCAGGGCTGGGAAGACATTGAGAATTTCATCTGTGTGTATTGCTAGAGAAAGGAGAAGCAGGGATAACAATAGGATAGACTGTTTCAGGTGGAAAGGACCTCCAGTGGCCATCAAGTTCAGCTGCCTGATAACCAGCCCTTTAAGGGTAAGGGGAAGTATCCCATGTCACAGGGGCTGACCTAAAGGTCACATCCAAATGACTTTTAAACACTGACATGCTTGGGGCATCAGCCACTTCCTAGTAAGCTATTGTAGTGGTTGATCACCCTTGCAGTCAAGAAATGCTTCCTAATGTCACATCTAAACCTTCCTTGGTGCAGCTTTGAACTGTTCCCACATGTCCTATCACTGATCCCAGGGAGAAGAGCTCAGCATCTGCTTCTTCACCTTCCTCAGGAAACTGTAGGGAGCAGTGAGGTCACTCCTCAGCCTCCTTTTCTCTAACCTAGACCTAAGTCCAAAGTCCTAAGCCAGTTTTCATAGGACATTCCTTCCATCCCTTTCCCCAGCTTCGTTGTTGTCTTCTGGACTTATTCAGGGACCTTCACATCCTTCTTCATTTGTGGGCCCCAGAACTGCTCACAGTACTTGAGGTGTGGCCATACTGAAGCTGAGTGCAGCAGGATAATCACCTCTTTTGTCTGCATGGTTGAACAGAGGGTTTGCTACACCCCAGGATGGGGTTTGCCCTCCTGGTTGCCCAGGCTCTCCCTACTGGCTCACACCGAGCTGCTGCTGACCAGCACCCACAGATCCATTTCTGCAGGGCTGGTCTCCAGCCACTCCTCTCCTAGTTTATACCTGTGCCCAGCATTGCTCTGTCCCAGGTACAGAATGTGGCATTGGCTAAATCTCGTGCTACTGATTGCCCAATGCTCTGATCTACCCACATCGCTCTGTGTGGTTTCTTGTTCCTTAAGGGAGTCAGTAGCACCTCCCACTTGAGAATCATCAGCAAACTTGCTAACAATTCCTTGCATTCAACTCCTGCATCCCTATCATAGATAAATGTATTGAACAGAACTGGTAGCTGTGAATGTTTATATTCCATCAGTAGTTGGCAACTCTTACATAGCCAAACAGATCCATGATATCCTAATTCCCAGTTGCATAGACATTTCCATTGTGTATGTCAGCTGCAAGTACTTTGCTCTGGTTTGCTCTTTTGTTGAGAAGGAGGTAAAGGACAGAAAAATGCTACCTCTGGTTTTATGAAGTGGTTGCATTATTATGAGGTGGCATCTGTAATGTTGAAATTGGTACTAGAATAACCTTAGTTATATGTGTTCTTTTTATGTTCTCACTTAAAAGAAAGCATAACTTGGCAGCAATACAGAATACTGCTGATCTGAGTACTCTTGTGTTTTAAACTGCTGGCTCTGTCAGCATCTCCTCACTTCTCAGCCTCTTGTATAGCAAGGTTGAATGTGCTCCCCTTCTTTTGGGAGCAAGGATGGACTTACATTTTTACTGATATCTCTGCATTATAATTTGGAACACGAATATTGCCTTGTTCTCAGTGCTAGTATTTGTTGTGCTGTAAACGTATATGTGTGTATATATGGATGCATAAATGTGTTTGTATGCATACATATAATAAGAACACTGATTATAATTTACACATGGGTTGTGGCTAGCACTTGACATCTCGAATGCCCAGTAGAAAAGGAAATGGAATCCATTTTTAAAAGTAAGAAACTGCACAAATCATGATGCTGCCTTCTTAAGAATGCCCTGTTCTATTAAAATATTTCTAACTTCTGAACTGACTGGATCACAACGTTTATCTTCAGTTTATGTTTAGAGACATTCTACTAGAAACATGAATTTTTCCAGAGAAGTTATGTTATCATACAGTTTAAAGTGTGTAGTAATGCCTCTCCACAAATAGTTTACAAAGGAATTGCACTTGAAAAGTTTGGTTTTATAAATTAAATAGTCTTTTATAAAACTATATATCGCTATATATATAAATAACTCAAAGTCTTTCAGTTTTACAAGTGGGATCTTATAATGAAAACCACTGCTGGTACTGACAGGCTTCTTATGCTTTTCTTATGCTTTTGAATCCATAACAGAGCTCTATAAATACTATGCTCTATAAATGCTGATGGTACAATGTCTTTTCATTTTGCTGCTCTCTAGAATATAGACTCACAAACTTGGGCTTTGTGACATGGTGGTGTTTTTCCTTATGGGGGAGAACCATGAACTGACAAAAAGATGTTTAAAGATACAGTGGATGCTGCTAGTGTATCCAAGCTCTTTGTTGATTATGTCTTCCTAATAAGAAACTGTGCAGTATTTCAGTTATTCTTGCAATATATTTCCTGTTGATTTGCCTGCTTAATGTTTCTTTATGTCAAAGACTTTATATTAACTGTGGATTTTAGTATATAAACTTAATAAAAAAGCAGCTGATTCCAGATGTGGGCTTGATATGATAGCATATATTATTTTGCACTTGTCTGTAGATTTCCTTTACTGGAATTTGTATAACTGAAACTTGTATTTACAAGGTGTGATCACTGACCTTGGGAAAAAAGTGGTATCTATTACGTGCATCTAAGATTATTTGAACCCCGTCTTGCTTTTATTTTTTCTGCTTTCAATTTACCACTTTTCTAAATTGGTGATTTTTCTTATTAAGCTGAAGGTGAAACTGTCAAGCAAATTAAGTGGTTACTTCAGATGCTTAGAGGAGGTAGTCATCTTTCTTGAGCAGTAAGATTTTTTGAAAGTACCAAACAGACTTAAAATTCTCTGCTCCCCATTTCCGAAGTCACTCTTCTACTTTCCACTGCCTTGCTACTTGGGCTGCTAAATGCTGTCATTTTGTAATTTGCGTCTATGAAAGCTTTCTAGTCTTCCTGAGTAGAATGTCTGCTGGACAACGCGATTTCAAATAAAGCTCTGGATTCTTGGGGAATAAATCAACAATGCCTTCACTCTTTGCTCAGTGCATACCTTCTTCACTCCCCTCTCTCTCCACTCTTGGCCTTTACCGCCTCGTGCCGTGGAGCCGAGCAGCGGGAGTGCTGGAACGGGGCGAGTGGAGCACTCCGCTCCGCTGCTGTCTGCAGGGACAATGGCAGCAGTGTCACTCGGGCCTACACGGCGGCTGCCCGTGGTGTTTCTGTGGAATGGCAGTGGTGTGGGGCATCCTCTGAAATGTGTAGGATAAGCAAATGCAAAAATTCCTCTATGCTGACAGGCCTCTGAAAAGGCCGTGTGGTGGCCTCTATGATAAATGCCACAAATAGCAGAGCTGTCACAAAGGAGTTGGTTCAAACTGGAGACTGCATACCAGTCATAGTCAGATTTGACTATTTGATTGTGGAAAGAACTTCTCATCTTCCCACCCCTTAGCATGTGGTGTGAGCGATCTGCTCTAAATCTTTGTCTCCCGTCAGGAGGAGACAAAGATTTTCCTAAAACCTGGCGCACAGAAGCAGAGCCTGGACCTGCTTTTCATTACTGGCACTTACATATATATGGAATGTTTACATTCCCTGTTTCAGGTACAAGAATCACAGAATGATAGAATGGTTTGGGTTGCGAGGTACCGTAAAGGTCTTCCAGTTTTTAAACCCCCTGCTTAGGCCAGGACACCTTCCACCAAGCCAGGTTGCTCAGAACCCCATCCAACCTGGCCTTGAACATTTCCAGGGATGGGACATCAACAGCTTCACTGGGGAACCTGCTGCAGTGCCTCACCACCCTCACAGTAAAGGACTTCTTCCTAATACCTAATCTGCACCTACTCTTTTTAAAGCCATTACCCCTTGTCCTGTCACTACATGCCCTTCCCTTCTCTCTTGAGCCCCCTTTAGATGCTGGAAAGGTCACAGGAAGAACAGATAAAACTTCAGGAATTACTGCCGTTTGCTTAAGCTCTAGTAATACTGAGCTCACCAAGTGAGCTTGAACGTGGCCATTTTAAAACACTTTTTAAGAGTACATTAAAATGATGATCAGTCTTCAATTACTATATTTATAAAGTAGCAGACTGTGATACTGAAACTAACCTCAAATAAAACCTTCAGCTTTTTTTCCTTTGTTGCTGACTTTCACAAATAATATTTTTAGGAAAAATAAATTTCTTGAAGATTTCTTATTTTTGGGCATCCAATGAATTTGTTGGGTACTGAGATTTCAGAAATACACTGATAGAAAGCAGCCATCTTATTTTCTGCCCCTCAAAACAAACCACTGCAGTATAGATAATGACACATGTTGGATATGTTCAGCTTTTGCTTGCATGCTGCTTTTGCTGGTCTGAGCATCAGCTCTTTGTCTTTTGAAGATAACACACTTTATTATTCAATGCAACCTGATAATGTGATTCAGATATCACTGAGATGTATACCAAAATGATAAAAATGCTAAAGTTAATGTTGCAGAAACTATATTCATTTTTAGAAGGTAATATAGAAACAGTTGCTCTAATAAAGAGATCTTCTGTTATTTTAAAAATAAAGATCTAGAAAAAGCAAGACTATTTAGTGACACTTAATAGTGCAAAATATTTAAATCTTTTAGGTACTGGGGATTTGCCATGTTGTACTTATGTTGTTGTTTCAGGTTTTTTTGATGTGTTGAAAAAAAAAAATTTCTCTATTTTTTGTCAAGGATAGCTTTGAAATATGGTGAATAGTCTTTGTAAGAAAGCTTATAGTTTTATAATCTGCTTTGTGCATATTTTAAATTTTCCTGAAGAGTATCATCATATAGCAGTACCTGTAATTAAGTACCTTACTGATTTACTTATATTAATTTTCTCTTTTTTCATATTTTCCCTTATTTTTTTCCTTTTTTTCTTTCCCTCCCACCCCTCAGAAAAGAGCAAAAGGACAAGTGCTGTTTGATAAAGTATGTGAACACCTCAATTTACTGGAAAAAGACTATTTTGGGCTGTTGTTTTATGAGAATTCAGAACAGAAGGTAAGCTTATATGGAGGTTTTGTTTGGTTTTCATCATTGCCACTCACTCCAATAATTCAGTGAGGTATATTCTATTAAATGTTTACCATTTCGAACACTGGAGTAAATTTTGCTGCCTTTTCTCATAGATGTGTAAGAATACTTTCTTCATGAACATGAAGGGAATCTAGTCCATAAGCCTGTAGCAACTAGGCCTTTGAGTTCCTTTATTATTAATTTTAAGTTTAAAGAAAATTTTTGTCATTTGTAAAGAGTCTGAAGCTGGTCCATTACTGGTATTGGATGCTAATTTTACAAATTAATGGTGTTTGAGATGCATTTGAAAGGATTTCTTAAATACCATTTGGGAATTTCAGTCTTCTTTTGCACTTGCTTTTTTGTTGGATGGTTGAGCACATCTAGATTGCTCAGCTGAGGAAAATCTTAAATCAGTGACAAGTGCTCCATTAATTACCAAAACCCGATTTATCTAACATCTTAACATTTACAATTATGGCCTGGCCTGCCTGTTGCTTGAACTAAAGATCTATGTGTGGTCATTTTCATAAAAAAGCTTCCAGATGAATAACTACAAATTGAAGCAGGAAAAATTGTATTTCTTTTTAATTGGTATTTGTAGTAGAAGCATCATTACATCATAAATCTGAATCTCTGACAACTTCCTTTCTGTTAAAGCTGTTTGCTGGAGTTATTTGCTTTGCTGAAAAGCAATATTGAGCAAAATACTCAATTCTTCTATATTAAAAATCCCCATATGTAAAAGGAGCTTGTTACACTATTACTTAGATATTTAATCTTTGTTCTTGATTTGTAAAGCATTTCCAGACATAAGAACTGCTTCAGTGTAATGATGAACATCTTCTAACTGATATCGTAATCTTAATATTATCTGTTATTTTTGCTTGTTGCTTTTTTTGTGCTTCTCACTATTGAAAAACTGTACTGTACATAGACAACAAAGTAACATAAAACAGCAGTCTGATCTCTGGCAAGAGAGAAAAGAAAAGGTTTAATATTAGACCTGGGATCCTTGACCTGTACCAGAAAATAGCTCACCTGAGTAGATCTCAGGATGTAAAGTAGGAAGCCTCAGGTTTTTGAAATTTCAGGAAAAAAATCTTGATTGGTGTAAGGTTATGTCTTTTTTTTTTTTTTGACTCCTCTCCTCCCCCCCTTTTTTTTTTCCACTAGTTTAGACTAAGATTTTCTTGGTATGCTTCAGTCATTTGAATAGAGAAACAGAGATCCACTCTTCAAAAATACTCCATTTTTTCGTATGTTTTTTTCCTTGGAGATAATAAAATCTTGGCTGGATATGAACCTGGGCCAACCTGATCTAATTCAAAACTGGCTCTTGAATCACACTTGGACTGGTTATGTCCAGAGGTATCTTTCAGTGTGAATAAGTCCTTGAATTCCTTATCCATTGTCTGTGAAGGTGGTACTGTAGCAACACTTATTAAATATTTACATAAATTAAGAGGTATTTACATAAATTGAGAAATATCTGATAATGGAGTCCATATTCAAAAGTAGAACAGATCACTTCTCACCTGAGTTATGGACAGCAGCAGGCTTTTATTTAAAAACTTCTGGAGAAATCTGGTCCTTTTTGTTATGAAGATTAAACAACCAGAGTTGCTGGATTTTGTCTTCTTTGTACAAATACATTCCTGGTGTTATTTGGGGAAATTTCAAAAAAACCTCTTTCCTAGGAAATGTATGTTTCACACCTCCTACTTTCTCAGAACTTTTGCTGGGTTTAGGACCCTCTTTTTTGTTCACCTCTGTATAAAGTTTGAGTTACTTTTTAATTTTGGTACCAATTCTTTCTGATGCCCTTTTTTTTTCTGTGATGACTGTTGCCTTTTTGGATTAAAATGCCCCAAATCCCTGACCTCCAGGCCAGGCAGTACTAAATGCTGAATGATGTATTTTTCCCATTCTTGTGTACTCATCACAGCCACCCATTTATGAGCCAGCTGTGGCATGTAGCAACTGAATGCCAGGCACTCTCTTGAATTAGAGCTGATCCCCAATGCACCATCGAGGTACCATAGGAGGAGGAGTCCCATTAACACTTTTCCGTGGGTGTTCTGTGCAGCTGGGAGAGAGGTTATATCTTCCAATCAGACTGATGTTTGTTGGCCTTAATACACATTTTAAAACTGTTTAGGCCAAATTAGTAATTAATGGTTTCTTTCATTTTTTGCAAATGTTAAATTTATTAGCCTCAAGTTTAGTTAGAGATTTCATTGCATTGCACCCTCAGAAGTTCTTGAATGCTCCATTCACACTTCGGTCTGCAGAACTGTCAGAAAGCTTCTGCTCTTATGTTTTGGGTGCCAGCTGGAAATGCTGCTTTTCTAGATATGTACAAAATACTTTTGTACTGGTAGAGAATATTTTTTTGTTTGACAATACATTACTTTGTCTTATCCATAACCTTACCATTCACAAATTAAACAAATAGATTTCTGCCTACTGGAGCAAAGTAGTGTATATACACTTTGTCTTTTGTTTTGAAAGACAGACCTGTCTATTCTGTGTTAAGAGCTCTAATTTAGGGTAGATTCTTTTGTGATGTTTGTTTTTATCCATGACAAAAGACACAGATGCAAAAAAAACCCCCACCCCTGTAATTATGCCTATAAATGGAATATAAGCATCTGATTTTATTTGACAGAGCAGTAATGAAAGTTGGTGGCTAAGTCTGCTTCCAATAAGCTTATTTCAGGCTTGGAAAAATCAGAAAATGAACCGTTTAACTTGTGTAAAGAAGGGATTATTCTTATAATCTTGCAGCATCCTCTGTATTGTATGTTCTTTTCTCCTGCTTTGTAGTGATAAAAGATGAAGCACTGAAAGTATTATGTACTTAGAAATCGTATTTTTCTGTTGTAGTTATTACATGCTATATTCTCTATTTATTTACTTGCTGCTATGTCTAAAATGTAAGGACTACATTTTATATATATATATACACAAGATACTTGTAGTTATTGTAGTTGCAAGAATATGGCTGTGGGTAATTTCAGAATGGAATTCTTGCCAAAACTGAAAATCTAGAATGATAACTGTAGCTGAAGTGAGTCTCAGTTAAAATTATTTGAAGACTTACATTGTCTTCCAAGGCTGTTCCATGTCAAGGTTCTTCTAACAGAAAGCAATTTTTCTGACTTAAGCATTATAAATGGTATCCAGGATTTTGGAGAAGTGCTTTATAACTCTTTCTGTGTAGAAATGTTACAGACTTTGCCTTTCTGGAAAAATTATCATAACTATGGAAAGTAGAGATCACAGACAAAGCAAGAAATGTGAAATTATTGCCTTTTTTTTTAAACATTACAATTGTAATAAATTATAAATATATATATAGCTTTTAATTTGTAAATAGTATTAATCTAATATATACATGGTGCACTTGTGAGGAAATTGACTTGCACCAAGGTCATTTACAACAGGTAACTTGGTGTGTTGGTCCATATTTATAGGAGACACATTCTCTGTCAGCATGGGTGATCTGTGTTAAAGATTTGCACTCCTGCAGAAATGCAGTTCCATGTTCTCCTAATTCATACAGACCTGTGAAACTAGACTAAGCATTTTTGTCTTCTTGAAAGAAGATGGACTTCGGGTGCAAAGGCCCCTAATAGAGACTGAGGGATATGGTACTGGGAAACAATGTTGCACCTGGAATTTGTATGCTACCATAGACTGAAAAAGATGGGTCACCTTATACCCAGGATGCTCTGCTTTACTAAGTTAGGTGAGAAACATTGGTAGAAATAAGCCTTTGGCAACATTTGTGCTGGCACTGAGGTATTATTCCTTCAGACTTTAAAACTGCAAGAACCTGCAGTGGCCTGTGAAAAAGCCTTGAGATTTTCCTTGGCTTCACAAGGCAGTATCTAACTCTTCCCTGCATTTCACATTTGTCTTTCAAATGTTGCAAAACCCGCTGACAGGCTTGGCTTTATGTGTTTCTTCCATGAATTTGCTTGTGTGGCCATGGGAGGTAAAGGTTCAAACTTGGCAAAGTCTCAGTAAATGCAGTTAAAATGTTTATGTTCCTAGTCTCTAAGCCTGTTTATTAACATGTATGGGTAAAACTAGAAAACGGGATTGTCTGAGTTACTGATGAATATATGTTACACATTCCTTGGTCTCATTTCCAAGAGCTAAATTTTTGGGTGATCTGTCACAAAACAGTCTCTTTGCACATATCAGTAGTAACTGAAATGCTAAAAGCTATCTAATAGGTTGCAAAGATTATATAAAAATACGTTTGGTATTGAGGATTTTAAATGTTCTGTGGTTTGCTTGTTCTTTTTCTTTTTTTTTTCAGAACTGGCTAGATTCTTCAAAGGAAATTAAAAGACAAATTCGAAGTAAGTACTTCTGTCTTCAGATGTTATGCTCATTGTTTTTCCTCACAGAAATATCCTTCATAAATTTAGTAGCCTGGATGTTGATTGCTTACAGCTTTCAAATAATTTCTATCTGATAGTGATGTCTTCACCTTAAAACAGGAGACAAATCCTCTGTTTCCATCCTCTGTCCAAGTAGGGAAGAGGGAGTCACTTAGCATTATTCTGTGGAAGTTAATGAATATACTATATTATCTATTATTATATAACTAGATAATGATTAATCATTATATTATATTAGAAATCGAATAATCAAATATATTATTGCCCCCAAAATTCCCCTTGTTGTGTAATAATCAATTTTTTTGCATCCTGAAACATGTTTTTCAACTTCATGCTGATAATTGGTTATTGCATGGAGAATGCGGTCATGCAAAGATGTTCAGGATTGTTGCCACAGGACTTCCTCACTTCAAAGATTCACCAGAAGAATATTAAGCTACAGAAAGAGAATTAATATGTTTTACAGAAAATGTATATTCTTCAGTACTCATCAGTCCACCATTGACTTTTTTGATAATGTCCATCATTTTCAGAATGGAGAAGGAGTAGAGAGCATAATCTCGGAAAGTCTCACTACAATGCTTTTCAGACTGAATCTGCTTGAAATGCCTTTCTACTTCTATACTCAGTACATGATGAACAATTCATTTTGCTTCGTTTGCATAAAGCTCTGTAAAAGCTCTTCACTAGCTGGGTAGCTTTTGTAGTAAATGCGGAGTGTATGGAGAATAAAGCTGGGTGATACTTTGCCGGAGCCTACAAATCATAAATTAAGTGGCCACTAAACATGCTAGACAGCCCTTGCCCTTACTGAACTTATTGCCATTGCTTTACTTATTTCTGGCCAAACCAGGATTTTTTGTTGTTGTTGTTTTGTTTTTAATGGAAACCTTTTGGTCATACTGGGTAGGAGGGTTGGGAGAAGAGGGTGATGATAATATTTACAAGCCTAGACTTAAAACGAGAGTTTAAGCTCAGAAACTGACTGCTTGTAATTAAGAACAGCAGTGTGTTATTTATAATAACAAACAGATGGTTTCTTTACTGCTGTTAACGCCACTGTTTTAAGGCAATACTCTTTTTTTCCAGCAGCCGTAGTTGTGTTAATTCCTTTTTCTTCACATCTTTGCCTGTTGATGAAATCCTTTAATAGGAAGATGTGATTTATATTTTCAGTATAGAAATGAAAGTTACAGAGGCATCCTTGGCATCCAACAGTCTCTTGTGTAAGCAAACTGGACCTATTAAAATGGTGAACGCACTAATATGCAAGTAGCAGCCATAACTTTAGTTAAGAAAAAGTTACTGGTATGGGACCTTCTGCAGGACTTCAGTGAAAATCTATTAGTTGTCCAAATATGCAGGCTAAAGGCTGCATATTTGGTTTGGTTTTAATAAATGACAAAGGATAGAAGATGTTGATACTTTTTCTATCAACAAAGTTTATACAAATGTTGGTATCATTTTGTCTTCTGTACCAATTTGCCTGCTATCTAGCCAACTAGTTAGTGTCATAATTTGAAGTGTAAGAGCTGACCTGAAAAATTTTTGGATACACTAGATAAAGTTCTTTTTAATACTGTATCATATGCACAACAAAAAAAATTAAGGGAGTTTGATTTTCCATACAGAATGAAGATCTACATTTTTATCCTAGAGAGCAAGTCCGATTATTGAATAAGTAATCATGACAGGATGTTTCTTTATTTCCCTTCTGGTCTATAGTATTTCAGAGTTGATAGGCATAATAAAACAAACAGTGGAGTAAGAACATTATTTTAAAATGGCACTTGCTTATACTAATGTGCAAGTAATTAGCATACTGTTAGTTGTGTTTCGCATCATTAGTCTATTAAAGTTTCCAGATATTGGAATCTTACTGTAGGCACACTTAATCCTCCAGATACATAAGTATCAAGTACTAAGACTTTTTTCTGGCTTAATTCTAAATATATTTGTCTTTAATCAAGAATGGGAAAAAATGCTCGTTACAATTAGGATACCTGTAAAACCAACTAGTCCATTTTAAAGTTGGAAATGACAAAACTCTTGAACCAGATATTAGCTTAGTTGGATGGAGCCTGGTGCTAAAAAACAGCAAACAAGCCAAGGTTGTGGGTTCAATCTCCCCTATGGGCCATTCACTTAAGAGCTGGTCTTGCTTATCTTTATGGGTCCCTTCCAACTCTGAATATTTGGTGATTTCTTTTTCTCTTGTATAGCACAAATGGAAGGACTAGCGTGCTAGATAAATGTATTTGGACAAATACATTGATCTGAACACACAAAGGTGACATTTTCGGAAATGCAGTTCAACACATCAGTTTGCAACATAATATTTACAACAATCTCTGTCTCTCTCTTAAATGTGAGCAGCACCAATACTCTGCACATTGGGCGTGTATATACCACCTGTGACTGGGAGAGACAAAATAAGAATCCTGTTGTCTCCCTCAAGTCATGTTCTGCAGGCTGTCCTCTTACAGTGTCACAGTCCTCATGCCCTCTGTGCAATCTCTTACTTGTACAGGTTGGCCTTTGGCTGGGCAATTATGTTGGATCTCAGCAATTACTGATACTACTTCAGCTAATGAACATGATCCACAAATTACTGTCTCTGTTCTCAGGGCTACAAAGGTGACAAAAATCTTGTTTGCTTTCAGCCAGCCTGATCTCTTCAGGAAAATGAATTCTTGACTTTTTTTAACTCATGTACTTGGCTATCCACTGGCATGTGTTAAAACCTCTAATTACTTCTTTCAGGGACAGGTAGGTAATTGCATTTCTGTCACTATCTTTTTAAAAGTTGGTACATCTCAAGTGGATTCAAGCTTTTGCAAAACTAAGAATCGCAGCTAGAATATTGTGATGGTACAGGCAATAGCAATTGACCTTGAAATAGTCAAATCCCAGACTACACAGAGGGTGTGTTGGGTCACCCTTATACAAAATTCAATTTGAGAATTTATTTAAACCAAAGGTAATATTATGTCAATTTAATCTTTTTCTAGCCTGCAGCATGGTTAGTGTTTTTACAGAATTACATCACATATTTCGTGTTCTGTATCTTGTAAGAAATGAAAGAGTTTAGATGTTCTGAGGACAGAATAGGCTGGGGTAGTAAGAGCTGTTTTAATTAGGAAAGATCTTGTATTTTAGGTGCACAACTCTGGCTGTCTTATTTTAATGCTAACAAATAAATGGGTATGATCAGGCATCAAAATATCAAAATATGGTGGTCACTTTATGCAGGTTCACTTCATTTAATATCCATCTATTTTATATATATTTAGCAATGTATCTGTAATAGTTGTAGCTAATTTTGATCTAAGCAGATTACATTAGAGTGTAGATTGTTGTTATTGAAGAGAACTAAGCACCTATGCCAAGGGAAGTGTTTTCTTGCAAAAGCTGACATACAAGAGATCATGAGTAAAAGCCAGAAAAATCCTTTACTGGAAAAAAAAACCCCTCACTGATTTTTCCCAATTTAAATGAGATGAATCATGTTAATTGTATGCTGCTAGCTGGTTGGTTATATTGAATTCTTTTTCTCTGAGAATGTGCCTAAAGTTGCCACAGAAGCATTTTTGATGTAACAAGCTGGCTAGAAAAATTTTTGATATTTCTGTGGCCCATACTACTGAACACAGAAACAGAGAGCCTTATCAGTGACAGAATGCTAAATATAATTTTAAATCAGCTTTGGGGTTGCTTATTTTTTTGTCTTGGCTACCAACTGTATAAAGAGCCAGCAATAATGTGCATTATTATGTGAGGACAACTATCATTAAATGCCTCGTTTGTGCAGCTATAAAAAGAATACTTTAGTGAGAAGTAGAAATATAGACTGTGCACATTGTAATAAACTTGCTAGTCTGTATTTAAGGAATAAATGTGCTTTCAGTAATCAGGTAAAGTACATGTTCACCAGCTGTCCAGAAAATATTAAGTACAAAATCAACTTCAGTATTTTTTTCAATAAATTGGCAATTTAGTCAGTGTGAGTAGAGACATGAATTTTTTCACAAAGGCTTACACATTCAGAGGATTTATACACTTTTTATAGAGAATATAGTTTTCTCAGGTTTTTGTTTTTTTTTTTTCT
>VWYI01019029.1:19476-84855 GCA_013399455.1 Anthoscopus minutus | reverse complement strand
TCAAACCATGCCTATGTCTCCTGGCTGCAGTGCTGTCTTAACATTAACTGTAGAAATGCTGACAAGATAGAGCAACAGTTAAGCAGGAATGAATATGTGACCAGTTTAAGTGCAATTTGAGACCAGGAAAAACTTGAAGACTAGTTTAGTACCGGTGTGGAAGGACACATCCTTCATCCATTTCTCCACAGCTCTATTAATATGACAGCTCTCCTTAAATGCTTTTTGCATAGATATTTTGGCCCTATTGCTCATATTCATCACTTTGGTTTACCCAATATCAGCATCTTCTCATTAAATTATGCTGATTCCCTGGGAGATGATTGAAGTAGGTTAAATCTATTCCATCTTTAACTGTGTTTGTTATGCTGTATGTATTCGTTACCATTAGACATTTTTTCCCAAGGTAATTTTGTCTTAATTCTGTTTTGCACTGCATTGCAGTAGACGATGCAATGATAAATGAGACCTCATTTAAGGGTCCTGCCTTATTTTGTACACAAAATTGTACAAAAACTTGATAACTGGGAATGTTAAGATACACTAAAGCCCTGAGCTTTCAAAGAGAAGTAGTGGCTTAGCAGCCAGGTGGAGAATGAGGTTTACTCTTAAACAAAAATTGAAGTGCTTCAGTGAATAGCCATGTCTGAAAAACCAAAATAATTTTTTTAATGTTGGGAGACATTAGAAATTCTGACACACCTCTTTACCTACAGGTAAAGAGGTGGAATTTCAAAATGGTTTAGTTTTTTTAAGAAAGTGACCTTAAATAATGTCAGCACTTTTTTCTAGCATTGTGTTGGAAGTGGCATTTCAGTCTTTTTCTGTGGCTGTAGAAAGACACATTTTTCAAAGCAGAATTTATCTGCTTTGAAAACACATTTAGAAAATAATTTACTGTTCAAAATTCTAACATTCTGAAAATGTATTTTAATTATTGATGTGTGACTTAGCTTTCAGATCTTAAAAATATATTTGAAAACAGTGCTGTGGCTAAGGACATTTTATGCTTTTTCAAATTATTAATTTAGTTTTAAGCATACTTTTACTTAAAAAAATACATGTTTTATTAATGATTCTAACACATAAGAATTTAAATATCACTGCTATCATGGTTGTTTAATGCAGTGTTTACCAGAAAAATATTTTAAAGTACGAATGGCTAATATTTTAGTTTTCCACACATTCTCAATGAATAATTTATTATCTTTCTATTATATAAAACGTCACAGAGCTCATTTTGATATCTCGTGTTTACAGTTATTGTACAGTCTCTCAGACTAAATTTATACTGGAGGAGACTGACTTGGAGAAGTTGGAAATAAACACAAATTCAATGCAAGTGCCTTTGAACAGACAATATCTTAAGTGTTAATATAGTACGGTCATTTTCAAATTAAAAATGTCTTCTCATATTTGTGTAACTTACTGTAAAACATTATTTAAAAATAATTTTTAACATGCTGATCTTTCATTATGTCTGTGGGTCTCTACCTGCTAATGAAAATAATCTATGCCTCTTAATAATGCACAGTAAAAAACAGGAAAAAATCCTTCTAGATTTCAGTGATGAAGATTTATTCTACTTTCTAACATTTTTCAGTAAAGATTTTTCTTTGCTTACTTGGAGTTATTTGATATTAACAATAAGATATTTCCCATGTTTAGGTTTACCTTGGATATTCACCTTTAATGTGAAGTTTTATCCCCCTGATCCATCACAGTTGACTGAAGACATCACTAGGTATGCACAGATCCTAATTTTAAACTTTAAATTACTGCTAGTAGCATTTAAAAGCCACATAGAATTTCTTCTTCAGTTTCTGGGTACTGTACATTATAGATATTCTTGCATACATCAACTGCTTTTTGGAACAAGGTTGAAGAGGTAAAATGAAAGCTTCTGGAAGAAATCTGAGCAAGAAGAATTTAATGATAAGTGAGGATATGATTTGAGCAGCAGGTAAGGTGTGAGTGGTGTTATGTGAAAGAAGCCAGTGGTTTATTGTCAGACTGCTGCTGTCAGAAACAAATGAGGGCATAGCGATCTTGAGCAAAGCTCAAGGGTTCCAAGATACTTCAGTAATAATCTAGACTAGGTTGATGAAAATGTGGGTTTACACATGTTTTAAATAATGCCGTAAAACATAAGAAAACCTGAAAATAATTATCTTCCAGTCTTCTTAGATAGAAAATACTGGGAATGCAGTGGATACTAAGCACCTAAAAATAGCATTGCAAGGCTGGTAACTGGGATAGAGTGCAGGGAACTGATTCATTTTTCTCACGAGTTACAGGAAACCTAAATAGTTTGGTTTGGATTTAGCTGACTCTGCTGGGGCAGGATATATGTTACTACTACATGTTGTATTGCATCAGTTTTCTGCACAAAATAAAATAGCTATGCAATCTTAGTGTGCAGCTACTATATTGCTACAGATAGTGATTTGTAGCATCATAAAAGACATTTAGTACAGAGTGCATTTACAAGAAGCTGCATGTGTTTTCTTTGAAAATTTTCTGTGCGTTGGTTGGTTTTTCAATTGTGCGTTCAACTCATAAAAACATCTTTTGGTTATATCTTCAATCTAAGTTTCACTAGTAAGACTTTTTTTTCCACTTGCATTTAGAAAAAAAATTTCTGCTAAGGTAGGATGTCTGCTAATGTTTAACTTGTTAAGTTTGGTAGAATGCTGTATACAGTACCTGACAGATTGAATTCTAATACATACATGGTTTAAGAAAGGTAATTATACTTTCAGTTCTAAACTGGATTTCTTTTGTGTAGTACATGACATGATTAGCTTGTGGACTATAGGGGATATAAAAGTTAGAGTTTCAAAGCCAAAAGGAAATGTCAAAGAAATGCATAGATACCTACAAGCTACAATGCGAACTGAACAAGTTCCTAAGTCAGCTTTTGTTTAAAACTACATAGTTTTTTATTCATTTCTATTGGAAATCTGAATTTTTCCTGCTTTTCATATTTTTTATTAAACTAATATTGACTCTTAAAAATCAAGTGAAATTTACTGCGTGGTAATAATGCTCAAATAATATAAAGTCATTATTAATGCATTCGCTTACTTTAAAGCATGCCCAATTGCATGCATCTTGATAATTCTGCCATATTTCTCATTATTTGCCATAGGTAACCCTTTCTGTGCTGTTCTTTCTCTTTGGTTGTTTTTTTCTCCTTTGTCTTGCAGGTATTTCTTGTGCCTACAGCTTCGCCAGGATATTGCATCTGGCCGACTGCCCTGTTCTTTTGTGACTCACGCCCTCCTTGGTTCATATACCCTGCAGGCTGAGCTGGGTGATCATGACCCAGAGGAGCACAGCAGTGATTATATCAGTGAATTCCAGTTTGCACCCAATCAGACTCAAGAAATGGAAGAGAAAGTGGCTGAGCTGCACAAAACACACAGGTATGTGAGATGCCCTGGGATTAAAAGAAGCCATCAGGCTTTGTCACATTTTTGTCCATTCTCCTAGGAGTATGTGTAAAACT
The DNA here is from genome assembly GCA_013399455.1 of Anthoscopus minutus. NCBI lineage: Eukaryota > Metazoa > Chordata > Aves > Passeriformes > Paridae > Anthoscopus > Anthoscopus minutus. The sequence continues at coordinate 81,344 of VWYI01019029.1, read as the reverse complement.
GTTGAGTTAAATTATTTTTACATTGGAAATGGTTTGTTATGTAACTCAAAGCTCTTACTTTCCTATGTTTAGAAAGCTGAGTTTGAAAATAGTAGTTGCACTAAGGTCTTGGTAGAGAACTTATCGAAAAAAGTATTTTTATATGAATTAGTTTAAACAACATAGAGATAATTTGAAAGAGTAAAGGTAGAAATCTGCATGCAAGTAAAATAATATGCCCTGAAAGAACACTTTTCCGGTAGAGTAAAAATACTATTGATACCTTAACTGATATAAACTGAGGCTTTTGTATCAGTCTGAATTCTAGGACTCCACTCAGTTTTGACGCTCAGTTTTTTGCCAATAAACTGAAGGTTATTTCAATGGTTTTAGGGGCTTGACTCCAGCACAGGCGGATTCCCAGTTCCTAGAAAATGCTAAGAGACTCTCCATGTATGGAGTGGATTTACATCACGCCAAGGTATTGGGGATTGGGTATATCTGGTTTGGTTTTAGGATAGACATGCTAAGTATTAAAGAAAATATTTTATATATAGATTATTTTTTAAAAAGTCATATGCTTAATTTTTGTTTGTAAGCCTTTATCTCTTGGTTAAAATAATTACTCAATTTACAATTCTAACATCAGTAGAATTTTACAGTAAATAGACATATGCAGCTTGGAAATAATATTTCACTCATAAGAGCAAATAATACATTTAAAATGTCATATTTTCTATGCCAAGGAGATACGGGGCCATTAAAGTAAACTCTAAAGGAACATGTAATTGTTTTCATAGTACCATGAGAGTTAAAAAAATATAGGGAGAGATCCCTGGGGGAAGATTTTGGTGCTTTTTCTACTTTCCTGGGTAGGTCAAATCAAATTTTCATTTCAAGTGGGTCTTTTTTTTTTTTTTAAAGTTAAAATTTCAAAAGACAAACTAATAACTTATTCCCACTCCCTCTCATAAATCCAGAATCTAAAATCATTAGGAAATTTCAGGTATTGTAAGCATATCAGTCTTGCATTTTAAAAAGAAAACCAAGACTTTTAAGTACTGGAGAAACATTGTTGAATTTTTTTTTACTTCTGCCAATGAAGCAGTTCCATAATGACAGTGTTGGCATTTGCTGTAGTTGATCTGTTGTTGGGGAGGACATGAGATTCTCCTGTATCGTGTAGTGAATAGGTAAGTGATTAGTTTTGTAGCCTGTAAAACTTGCATCGAATGCTGTCAGTGAAAGAGAATGCTCAGAAACCTATCCATTACCTTCTCTATCTTGGCTGGAATAGTACGTGACTGTAAAAGATCACCTTGATCACCAGCTTGCTCAGACTTTCACTGACTGCTTTAAGTGGGACAGGCCTGGTTTTCATTTCTCTTTTTTTAATATTTGTTGAAATTATTGCTAGCATACACACTGGCCATATCTTTTCTGCTTTTAAGTTGTTAACTTAGTCCCTGTTTCCAGAATATTGAAGGATTTCCCAGAACTGTAGCATATGAATGCCAAAACGATTACTTAGAGTCCAGAGTCTTTCCTATAAAATGAATATACTTGGCTATTTTTAATTTAAGAATCTCATTGTCAGAGTCAGGTTTGAATATGAAACATGTCCCAGTTACAATATTCCCTCAAGGTAATTCAGCATTAATTGCTTGCTTGGAATGTTACTGAAGTAGTTTTTATGAAATTGTCTCATACTTGGTAGGATTCTGAAGGTGTGGATATCATGCTGGGTGTATGTGCTAATGGTCTGCTGATTTACAAAGACAGACTCCGGATCAACCGCTTCGCTTGGCCAAAAATTCTGAAGATTTCCTACAAGCGAAGTAATTTCTACATCAAAGTTAGGCCAGCAGAAGTAAGTAGCACCTTTCAGTCTTGTTTCTTTTGTGAGATCATTTCTGTCCAGCAACAAGAAAACATCCTCTTTTTTTCCTATTCAGATTCTAATGATTGTATTAAACACTTGATTAGTAGAGGCAAACCAAGAAGAAAATCTATTTTTTATTTTTTAATAGAAGCTATCTAGTTATTTGGATTGGATTTTTTTTATGCAAAAGGCTACTTACATTGGCCATATTCTGACTCTGCAGACTTGCACAGAGAGAGCCAGCTGCTCTTCCTCTTTGGGTATAATTGTTCTCTAAATGTCAGCACATTAAGTTTGTGGCTGTAACCAAAGGCTTGAGTTGTCCTGTAGCATGTTACAACTTTGTTAGCTGCTGTGGAAGTAGTGGATTCAACTTTCTGTAACTTCAGTTACAGCTAAAAGTTTCTGGGAGTTGCTGAAGGGAGTGTGTGCGTGTTTACATTTTGAACCCTTTGTAACAGGAAGTTTAACAAAAGCCCCAAAATGTCAAATACTGTAAAATGTTTAAGGTGGCTTTAACTGTGTGAATAAATAAAATGAGACATCCAAGCACCATTTTTGCAATACTTACATTGTAGTTACCTGAGTTTTCTAATGCAGATGTATTGTTCTTGCATTCACTGAAGTTGTGCATAGATTAAGTATTTTTGCTAAGAAAGTATTTTATAGTGATACAGATCATATAAGTTTAACACTGCCATATGAATTTCAGACTTTCAATAAATCCAAGCAAAGTGTAAAGCACAACCTTCAGTACAATTGCTTCATGCAATTTATCCATCATGACATAGCCCACCAAGTATAATTCTTTTGAAAGTGTGGAAATTCTGATATTTGTAAATTTTTTTAAAAAAAATCTTATGAAGTCTTATGACAGGAGTATTACAGCTTGATGCAGTAATGGAATTATCTGATCTTTACCCATTGATTAATAGCCAGCTTAAGGAAATTGATTAATTTATTTGTGGATTCTTTCTAGCTGGAACAGTTTGAGAGCACTATTGGGTTCAAACTGCCAAACCATCGGGCTGCTAAAAGGTTATGGAAGGTTTGTGTGGAGCACCATACTTTCTTCAGGTAAATGATAATTCTCTCCTTCCCCCACTTTGCAAGGTATACTAATATCTTTCTTTTAAAGGATAAGAGGAAAGTAAAGATTTCCCCTTCTTTGCCCCTTGCAGTGTCACCTCTTAGACAGAAGATACCCTGACAATAATTGACCCCAAACTGCCAGTTCCTAAAGTTACAAGTACAATTAACTGCTTTATCAAAACTTTCAGAGTGCTAAGAGGATGAAACCAAACAAGTGGTCATGGAGGACTGGAGGTCTGCAAGAACTGTCTGACCTCAGTCTTGGGCCATGTGCTCTAGGATGACCCTGCTTGAGCAGGGAGGTTGGACCAGATGACCCACTGTGGTCCCTTCCAACCTGACACATTCAGTGATTTGTGGTAAGATTTCCTGAGAGACTGACTTTTCAGAATAACCGTCTAGAAAGCCCTTATACATTGTTACAAGAAGCTCTTAGAGCTTGACAGTAATCTTCATTCAATTAATTTGAACATTCTGCTGAGTGTAAATGCTTCTGGCTGAGCTTTTCCTTATTTATGAGGCTGAGTTCAGTCACTCTTCAAGGAACAGAGAATCACTTTAAACAGACTATTTGTTTATGTAACAATCAATAACATCCTCTGCATTTTTTTTCTCCAGCAACTGAGTAACAGAATTCTGAGTTGGTCCCTGAAACTCTGATCTACTTGTAAATGAGCACCCTAACAAGAGGCCACAGAGTTGTTCCTCTGTCTACTTCTTCCACCGAAAAGGATTTTGACATAATTTGAATTTTATAACACACATTCCATTAGGGTGTACATGTGCCCCCTGTAGCCCAGGAGTCACAGATTTAGGTTGAATCTCCTATGAATTGGATAGGGATTGAATCTGAGTGTTTTTCTTCAAAGGACAGTACCTAGGGTGTGTAAATGGTAATCTTCCTCCTTCAGTAGCTTGCTTGTTTTTTAAAAATACTCAGTTTATTTTAAAGTAGAAGAAATCCTGTTGCTGAATATACTTACTAGACAGAATTTCAGAGAACTTGGGGACCAGAGGGCCTAAGTAGATAGAACTGTCTCATTGGATGGTTTTTAGTACTCAGATTTTCATTGAATGTAGCATGTTCTTGAATGCAAAGGTAAAACTTGGGCTGAGATTGCCCAATCTCAGTGTAAATCAGTCTCCATATGCTTAATTTAGAAGCACTTCTTTTTAAATTCTGATCAGAGATTTTTTTCATGTTGATAGAATTCATTTATTGACACAGTCCAGCATTCTATTCTTCTTGAAAATTTGAAGTCTGCTTCAGCTGGTGGTGTCTATTACCGCAAATAGCATGCACTTCTGTCCATAGTGAAAAGTTTATTAATACTCTTCAAATAACTCATGCAGTGATTTTCTGTGTTGGTAAGATGCATTTCCTAGTTTTATAGTAATAAAATAGACCTGAATAAGGAAAAGGCAAATCTTATGGAAGTAAAAAATCCTAAACTGACAACTCTCATTTGCAGTTCTGAAAGCTTTCAGGAGCACTAATAGATATGAAATAATCTTAATACAAAAATTTGTATATAATAAAAATAATTGGATTTTATTCCAATCAGAAGTGGCTTTTCCTAACCAGGAATGACATTAAAACAAGAATTATATAACAAATACTTGAACCATTCTGTAAATCCATATACTCCACTGATGTCATCAGAGAGAAAATCCTCAGAACCTCTCATCCTGATTTAAAAACAGTAAAATAAAGCCAGCTCTATTTTCCTTCAAAGATAAAAAGCAGAAAGCAATTGCTACAGTCCAAGAGACTGTAGGTCATTCAGAGCATGTGTAAAGCTTGTGTATGATGCCACAGTAAATTGTATACAGTTTAGATGCATATTTTTAGCTTCCAAATCTCTTACCATGTTATATAGGGCATGCTAAGATTCCTTGTGTTGTCTTATGTAATGTTTCAGTTTGTCTCAAATAATCACATTAAGATCCATTTTCTTATAATGTATAGGAAATTCACCAGTATATGAAGTTACTTATAAAAATTGTAATGAACTGTATTAATGAATGTACTACCAAAGGGCATTCTATTCACTTGTTATCAGCTCAAAGTTAGAGGATTCCAGTAGTATTTTCAAATCTAGCAATCTACTTTAAAAATACAGTCAAACCATATATCTATTAAAAATTTTGAGGTAAGCTTAGTTGGAAACTCTGGATCTTAACCAGTGTCTGCAGAAACGTGCTTAATTTCTGCTTTTTGATGTTTTATTTGATAAAACATCATTTTACCATTTCAGGTTTTTTTCAGCATCTCTTCAGAATGTCTTAAAGTGGTAAAAGCATAGTTTTCTGTTATTTTACATAATTAAACCTGTAATACAAAAATCCATTCAAATGCCCTTAATCAGGAAGTAATTAGTTCTCTTGTTTTTTCCACATAAAAAAATTAAAAGTTTATCTCAGCAGGGTGGAAGATAAAAATGGCAGTTCATGTTGCAACCTTGCCAAGGCTGGAAAATTAAGAACTGAAGGAATCTTGGAAAAACCCTTTTAGCCTTCTTCCTCTTAGTACATAATGCATTCCCTCTTGGAAATAATGGGGAGAAATACAGTTTTATAGAAGCAATGAAAGTGAAGCCTTAAGTTCATAAGTGGCCTTAGTGCAGAGGAGTGGATTCATTTGTCTTGAATTGTTTTCTTTATAAGTGTTGGAACAGATTAAGATTCAGGTGCATGCATATCCATCTTAGACATGGGGAATTGTATGCTTCTGGTTAGTGCCCCAATAAACATCCCCTCTTAGGGAAAAGAGGGAAGGTATTTTTAAGATTTAGATTTACTTCTCATTTCCTACTCTGATTTGATTGATAAGAAATTAAATCAATTTGTTCCCAAGTCTAGTCTGTTTTGTTCAGGAAGGCAGTGACTGACTGATGTCTCCCTGTCCTTATCTCACCCATAAGCTGCTTGTTACATCTACCTCTCTCTTTTGTCCAGCAGAGAAAGGGGAGTGTCTTTGGTGGGGCCATGGTGTCAAGCCAGGGCCAGCCCACCAGGTTGCTATTCTGTTTGCTAGGTATCTGAAAATTCTTCAGTTCTGCTGAAACACATTTAGAATGACTGTTGTAGTCTTCAGAACCCAGTACTGGATACTGCCTTAACATATGTTGGATCGGATTCTGCTGACGCGGATACTTCTGTGCAAATGCTTCAGAAGAGGACAAAGTCAGCACAGTTTGAACTCTCGCTTGCCCATCTGTGCCATCCTCAGTACAAATGGCTCAGAATTGCTGGTTCTGCTTGAAAGAAGTTGATGTTCAGTGAACTGCTCATTCTTTGCAAGTTGTCAGATCAAGAAGCTTTGTCTTTAATAATCTGATAGTTTTATAAACAGAGAGAGAGTAGGCCATGATGGGTAAGCATGTATTTGTAGCTTTACATTGATCCAGGAAACAATTTCAAAGGCCTTTCCAGAGAAGTGAGGACTGGGAAGAGTTCTTGCAATGATGACTGTTTGCCTTATCAGCAAGGATGGCAGCAGACCCTCAGTGTTTCAGCTGATGGTCAGATTTCAGAAACAAAGTACAAGCAATAGGGGTTAGATGAGTATGAACCTGAAGTCCTTATACTGCAGGAAATTCAGGGATGTTGAGTGGACCTCTCTTCAAACTCATGTGATGGTGGTACAGAATCACAGATCCAACCAGGTTGGAAAAGACCTTGGAGATGATCAAGTCCAACGTATGATCTAACACCACCTTACCAACTAAACTGTGACACTAAGTGCCACATCCAGACTATTTTTAAACACCTCCAGGGACAGTGACTCCACCACCTCTCTGGGTGGTATCCATTCTGGACTTTCTGACAAGGGCTCCAACACTTATGGTGCAAACACACATACCCACCATTAACAGTACATGCAACTCTCACCCCTTTCACATTATGCTTCTTCCCCTCACTCCTTATATCCAGCGAACATCAGCCTATATAATTTTATAAATTTTATTGTAAAGAAACTAGAGTCTGAATGTAGGCTGTTAAATTTGTTGCTGTTGGGTAACAGCTTCCCAATCTTCTTAGTCTTTTTTCACTTGATACTCCCTTCTGTACAGCTTTGAGATATTGTTCCCTAGCTTTGAGGAAGAGTAGCTGCTGTATTGGTACCTCAGAATACAGGAAAGCCAGTGGAAGTGGAATGTATAGCTTTTACTATAAGTAGCATTCTAAGAGAAGATCGGAGAGGTATTCTACATCACCTGTAATGGCTTCAGCTTTCTACAAAAAATTAAAATTTAACCAAGATTGCACTAAAAGATAGGAGTCCCAGATGCTTAGTCATACTGTGGAAAAATGTGATGGTTATCAGCATCACTTCAACTGCAAACAATAAATAATATGCATTGTTTTAAAGGTCTTTGAAAAGCTTACAGTAGAATCCTTTATTGGAGAGCACAAATTATACACTGTGAACTGAAGTTCCAGAACAATAACTAGCTTCAAATAACCTCATTAAATACTTAAAATAAATCCTTTTAAGCCAGCTTTCCTGATATTTCCCTTTTAGACTTCTATCACCAGAACAGCCTCCAAAAGCAAAGTTTCTGACCTTGGGTTCCAAGTTCCGCTACAGCGGCCGTACGCAGGCACAGACACGACAGGCCAGCAACCTCATAGACAGACCAGCTCCGTACTTCGAACGCACGTCCAGCAAACGTGTCTCCAGAAGCCTTGATGGAGGTATGGAATTTGACTTATTTTTTCAGTGTTGTGATTACATTGTGTATTGTCACTCTGACCTGACCAACATTCAGAAATGTTAATGTTACGGATGGCCAGAAGGTCATTTGACAGATTTATGAATTTCAGTTTCTGAAGGACCTTTAGGTACTTGCCGGTGTTAGGTGACCTAAACATTAAGTTCAGTCACTGCTTAAATGGTATGGCACTGCTGTGAATATATGGAGTTCTCTGTATTGGGTATGTAGCATCTGTGTACACTACTCACATCTTTTTTAAGGCATAGGCATACACTACAGGCTCTTAATAAAATTGTTTGGTCAGTGGCATCTTCTGGAATCTGGGTTGGCCTGAGCATCTCTAAACAGAAAAAGCTGACCAAGTTGTTTCTTAGTTTTTCCATCATGTTCTTCAGTATATTGCTACCTAGTGTATTTATTCAGTACTTCAGTGTTTAGTTAAAAATTTTTACGTTGAGTTTGAATAGCTAGTGAGTTTTATTGTTATTACTGGTATGTGGTCTTTTTGAGCAGAAATACCTTCTGGTTTCCTTTTTTGGAAACAGGCACTCTTTACAAAGGCAGGTATAGCAATACTACATGTGAGAGATGTAAAAGCATGTCTTACTCAAAGTCACATCTGCAATAATATATAATAGTAAAACATTTCAGCAAGATAATATGAAGCTTAACTTAGATTAAGGCATGCAGAACTTCACTAGAATAAAAGTGAAGAATGCCAGTGATGTGAGTTTAGCTACAACTGAGCTGTACTAAAAACAGTTAGTCCTGCTATGCTGAGTCAATAAGATATAATTTAAGGCCTTTCACTCTCTTGTGCTTTAACTATATTCAAGTGTACATGCTTAGTATTTCCTCCTTCCATTTTATGCAAGCTTATAGGGATGAAAGTTCTTTCACTGAGCTGTTTGTGCGGTTTTGCTAAGGTTCCAGTGAAAAATACTGTGACAATTATATGCATTGCTATTTCTGGATTGCATTAAAGTAGTCCTTTCAAATAGTGAATTTTCACAAAATGCTCTTTCATATTTCTCTCTCTTTTTTAAATGGTGATTTACACACTCAAAAGAACAAAACCTTCAATTTATCTTCCAAGCCTAATCAAGAAGTTGATAAATACTTGTCTGATACTATGAGGGTCTTTTCCATACGTAGTAAGTACAAGTTTTATGGCAAGGATGCATTGCTGTTCACATCTCTGCAATGGCAACCACAGTCTCTTTGTAAAGCCAATAAGCTGAAAAATACTGTATCTCTCAGTAACTAGCTTGTACTGATCATTGCTGATATAATCATGAAGTGCTTTTCCTAAGAAGATTTAAAACCAAAATGATTCAACTTATCCAAATTAATGAAAATTATTTTGTTCTCTCATAGCTCCCATGGGTATTTCAGACCGAAGTCTTCTAAGAGACTTCTCTGCTACTGGAGGGCAGGCGGCTGGAGATAAAATCATTGATCTTGAAGCTGCAGATCAGGCCAAGTTAAAAGAAGGTGGCAGAGAAGAAGATGAAAGTCCACTCAAAACTCCACAATTAGAATTGACTCAGGATGGAAAGGTATGTCTGACTTTCAGACCAAAATTATTTATTCATGTGATGTGTGTGTCCATGTGTGGTTATTTAGTGTCTATCAGTTCTGAATGTCTTACAGAACACTATATTAAAATATTAAAGGAAAATTGTTAAGTGCTTTCTGTGTGTTTACCTTAATGTACACGTATGTAAGCAAAGTAGAATACAAACTGCTAAATGACACCGACTGAGAGTTTCTTTTATTGCTATAAATCTAATTTAAATGCTCAATAAGCTTGCATGAGTTCTTGAAAAAAATGTTTCAAAGGGTAAATAATATTTTACTCACTTCCTTAGTTTGTTTAGACTTGAATAAAAATGTTAATATACCATGGTTGTGTACACTCTACAGTTAAGTTGGGTATATTATGATTGATTTTAATTACCATTGGTAACAATTTTGTTTTATATGTAGCCATTGCAGAATTATTTCATCCTTTAAAAACTTGTATGTTGACTAAGGTATAGATTTCTGTGAAAAGTACTGTGATCTGTTCCTGTTGCAACTGTTTGCTTGTCTTGTTTGCTTGAGCTACAGGGGGAATAGGTTAAAAAAATTCATTTATATTTTGTATGAGTTGATGTAAAAATCTCCTCCCAAAGTGCCAGGTAAAATATGCTGCCCTTTCTCTCTTGGAGGTCATTTCTATTTCAGCAATTTTCCAGAACTTAGTTGAATATTTAAAGAGTAATTTTGTCCTCAAACAAAAATTTTTGCAAGTTAGCTACCCATTTTATTCTTAGTGTGACTGCTGAGTTTCTCTCCGCAGTTCATATGTTCCCACTGCATTCAAGTGTAGGAAGAGAACAAATACCACAGCTGCCTTTTTTTTGTTTGCTGGCAAGTTGAAATAATTTTGAAACAAATAAGGAAAAATGCACGCACAGTTTCTTTATGGGAGAAAAATGGTAAAATAAATTACTATGTTTTGCCTTTGGGCTTGGTAAAATGGTGATTCTCTCTTTAAAATGGTGATTCTCCCTTGTTTTCAAAATTTTCAACATTTCAACCAAAACAGTGGTGGAGGAGAAGTCAGTATTTCAGGAAGTTGTTCCAGGAAGCTGTTGTATGGTTTTGTTACACATGCTTATTCTGTGAACAGCTTTTTTCTTTCCCCTAGTGCAGATGCTTCTTTTCATTTCTATTTCTCTTTAAGTCTTAGAGAAAACAGTCATAAACCCAAGAAGTGCCAGCTTGTCTTCTGTGTACTGTGCTGTCCTCTGACCTTTCTGCCAAAGCTTTGAATGTCTGTCTGCTTCCATCTGTTTTAAGTGACTATTAGAGTTCAAAATTGCAGTTTTTTACAGCCTGAGAACAAAATGTCTGTAATGGGTTCCTTTCATAATCCACAGAAGTAAACAAGTTGGATACTTGTAAAACACAGCGGGATTTTTATTTCTATTGTGTTAGTAAAGCTATCTTTTCTTCTAAGTAAAACTTTTCACTAACTAATAATTTCTCTTTTTTCCCCCTCTTCATGTGCTTCAAACTTGCATTTTTGTTGTGCTTTCATTTTCCACTGTGCACAGAATTTTTTTCTTCAGCTCACTCACCAGTCACCACTGCCCATCCATTCCGTGTCATCCCATCTCACAAACTTGTCACCTGTCCCTGAGATTGACATGCTTTCAGATATTTCAGAGGAAGATCCCTTTGAAGAGCCCCTCCTTATCATCCCAGACATTTCAGAGTGCAATTCCATGGAACAAACATCAGATCATAATAAAACCAGAACAGCTTCACCAATTAATACCTTTGAATCTATGAGACCTCTAGCTAGTCGAGGCTCCCCTGCTGTTGAGGGAAGAATCCATACAAATGACTACAAAAGCACTGAGTTGTGCGTCTCATTCAGCTTCTTCAGATGCCTTTCTTTTAGTTTCCGTTCGCTGCTTGATGAGGATGGCTATATTACTTTTCCTAGCCTTCCTGATGTTTGCATTTCTTTCCTCCCACCTGGCCTTCAGCACTATATTCCCATTACCTCTCCTTCCTTCATCCCCTCTTTTCTCCTTGTCTTTGTCCTGCTTCTGTCTGCTTTCCAGTCTATTCCTTTTTCACTCACATTTTCCCTTCCTCTCGCTCTGTCCCTCTGCTACCTGGAGCCTAAGGTGACTTCCTTTAGTAGCTCTAATGGCAATGACCTGAATGACAAAGCAGAGGAAGAGGAGGTGTGTAATCTTGCTGCTTAAATGTTGACACTTGCACATTGCATTTATGCTCGTTCTTATGAGGCTTGCTCAGTTTTGCACACTTCTTAGTTTAGAGGTGTGTCTGTGTACATGCCTGTAAATACATATATAAATACACAAATGCACATGTGTATATCTGTGTCTTATTAGCATTTCTCATTTGTGAAAAACTGCCATTGTGGAATTTTTAGTCAATAGATAGCTCATGGTTTTTCTGCCTAATTTCCTACAGCGTGCATAATTTCATTGAATTCCACAGACACTGAGCTGCAGGTGGACTTGCATTGTAGTTCCAAATGTTAGTGAGCACATAAATCTGAATAATGAAAGTACTGCACGTAACAACAGATATGTTATTTGATACTATTTGCAAGTTCAATTTGCACTGTCAGTTGGTTTTAAAATGCCTGTGTCCTGCATGCATTAACTGGAATGCACATCTCTGAAGTTCTGTTCAGATCTGAAAAATGAAATTCCTAAAAGTTGAATTCAGAAAGCTGTGAATACTTTAAAATCAGTGTTTTGTTATTCTCGATTTCAGATGTTTCAGCTATACAAGTGTGTGTGCAAAGCTGAGCCCGTCCAAGACACTTTTTCTTTTTCTACATGCTTTGATTAATCTCTAGCAGCAGTTGAGACTGATTTCATTCATTAGCTGGGATTGCAGGTTATGTCAGACTGTTACCACTGAAGTCTGAGCATTCTTTAGGAATACATTCCTAAAGTGTACAGAAGCCTCAGCCACACCAGTGTGTTGCTCTGATCATCTGGAGTGGCTGACAAACTGCCTCCTTTCCTTATGTCTGCTGCACATGTTACAGCAATACCACTAGAAAAAGGTCTTCTATTTTGATCCTCAGAATATTAAACCAATTACTATAGAACCAAAATAGAGGAGGATCTGTTTAATGTTGCATTTAACAAAGTTTGCTAAACCAATGTACATATTAAAGACATGGTAAATATGACACAATGTCATTATAACACCAGCCTAAGTACAAAATAATGAAAAACATTACTTTAAGGTTTTTTCAGTATTTCTGTAGCCTAATTCAATCAATAATTTGCTGTGTAGTTACAGAAAATAGAGCCCCAGATGAGTCAGAAATTAAGATGTTATATATGCCCCATCATTCGCACAGAATCCAAAATGCAACAGTATAAGCAGTAAATCCGTCTTCAAACTTAGAGACTTGCACAGCATTGACTTGTAAATGCATCTTTTCCTAGTTGGTATTTGTACTTGTAGAAAGACAACCAGGAAGTGGTTCACTTCTTAAAGAATGCTGTTCCCTAAGGCATTCAGAATACTTGGAGATGAGAAATGAAGATTAGCTACAGAAAATTAACAACAGAATGAATTGCAGTTTAAGAAAAAATATATTCACTTAACAAGAGGTAGGTGTGTATATGTGCAAATAGTTCATCCCAAGACAACAATGTCCCTAAAATTTAAGGCTGTTTGTAAATACAGTGTTTTAAGTGTTTGACTTGAACCCTAAACACTTTTCCCAAAAGAACTGGATTAGATTCTATTTTCCCATCAATTTGTTGCAGAATTTAAGTTGCTTACCATAGAAATTACGCATATCATTTTTCTTTGTTACTCATTCGTAAATTTTCACCTGGGAAACAATAAAAAGTGCAGCGAAAAAGGGACACAGTGTGCAACTTTCATTTTTCATGCCACTTATGCCAAAAATTACTTCAGCCATTCTACAACAATGTAGGTGCAAGAAGACCCAAGTTGCTTAATTTCAACATCTGGGGCCGAAAAAGTAAAGGTCTGTAAAATCCAGCACGCTTTGCAGCATTTACAAAGAGATGAAGCCTCTGTGTTAGTCTGTAAGCCAGTGTTAACACTTCCTTTTCTTGATGATTTGTCATGCGCTCGCACAGGTGGAATACGAAGAGGAGGAAGCACAGCAGAAGGTGCTTGGTTGTTTTACAATTGAACCTGGCTGTGGCTGCCTGCCTTGTTAGCACGCTAAATTTTCTGTGGGTTTTGTCTGAATAGTGCCTCTTCACCTCACCATTTTATTTCCTTTATTTAACTGTCTGATTGTAAGGGTCTTTTTTTATTTACTTGCTGGTCCATTTTATGTTCTTTGTTTTTTGTTTTTGTTTTCTTTTGTTTATGTGGCTCAATTTCACAGATCAGTTCCTTGAGAGTAGACGGGGAAAATATTTATGTCAGACATAGCAATTTAATGTTGGAGGTTTGTATGTAATACAAAAAGTGCTCTCCATTCTCACGGGCTGCCAGGCTGCATGGGATGGGAGGTCACCTGCAGGCTGTTATGGACACACTGCATGAAGTGCATGGGGAAAACTAGCTTGGAAATGTTGCATGTTACCATTTTACTCTCTGAGTTTAAACAAAAAACAAACAAATGCAAAATATCCACAACCAAACCTGAGATTGAACATTGAATGTAAATTTGTGTATTTTTGCTAAATGTTTTCAAGGTGGCAACTGGGAATAATAGCCCTATTTAGACAGAGCAGGCGCATGGGTGCAGGTCATAATTCTTAATGGATTTTTGTACATTGCACCTCAATGTTTGCATCTTCTGTTGAGTAGTTTCCAGCTTTTGCCAGTTTAATCAACCTTCCTCAAATACATTAGCTGAATAAGTAGAGTTAGTAAGGGGCAACCAGTAGAAGTATAGAAAACTAATTTTGGTTCTGATACTGGTTTTAGAAACATTGAGAAATGATGCAAGGATCAGATATTCAAAGGGAATGTTTGGATATCTTCTGAAATATTTGCTTTATTTTTTCCTTTTCAAATGGAAATAAATTTTGCTTCTTGAAGGTTGGTTTTTGTTGCAGATGAGCAACAGCAAAGAGCTGTGAACAGTTTGTTCATGTGTAGCGCATTGTCACTGAAGTAGAGATTTTTATTATAAGGATTTTCATATAGATTACTAATCTTAATTATTTTATCAGAGACTGCCTGTAGTTATTATCAGCGTCATTTAACTTGTGCTTAATAACGTAAGCTAATAACTGAAGATTTAAAAAAATCCTACTCTTGTCTTTATTTTATTCATCCAGATGGGGCTATAAATAATTCCCTTTGTCACAAAAACGTGGTTTTTTTAAGTCATTGGTTTTGTTCAGTAGTAAGATGATGTGTGGATTGCAGTAACCCAACTAATGTTTTATGGCTTTTTGCAGCTTTTGATCACTATTGAAACTTTGCTTGTGTATAACTCGCTGAAGCACTGAATGTGTGCGTTGCATAACTGCTTTGATCAAGTTCAAGAAATGTGCCTTGTGTCAAGCCAAGACAGGTCTTAAAATAATGACGGGATTGTTACGAGCTTCAGTTGTATAATAGAATGCCTTTGGCATAAAATTTTACATCACTCAGGAAATACAAACTTTAGGGGGACATATTTAATGTCTCATTTGTTAGTCCAGGATGAAAGGTGGTCCTGTGACAATACAAACCTACTGAGTGGCCAGAAAAGGAGAGGTTCAAATGTTCAAAATATATGCAGGCTTATCCATAAGGTTAATTTGCAGCACCAAACCCTAACTGGAGCTGAACATGCAAGTGGAAAGAAATCAGAAACTAATGAATTTGGGGTGTGGGTTTTTCATTACTTAATATGAAGCATCTTTGCATTGGGATCACTGACAATAAAAACCCTAACCTAAATGGTAGATTTTGTAACATTCTGCTAAAAATTATTTAAAATCCTTGTAAAAAAATCCACATTCTTTACCTACATTATTATTTCTGATTACATTCTTTTGACAAAACTTCCTTAATAATTATGTCTGCTTGATAATATTTCATTTCAATCTTCAGTCTTTTATTTCTTTACTAAAAATGGATCCAAGGCTTCAACTGGAATATAACTATAGAATACTACTGAAAAAATATTCTTGTGTT
Source organism: Anthoscopus minutus (assembly GCA_013399455.1). Taxonomy (NCBI): domain Eukaryota; kingdom Metazoa; phylum Chordata; class Aves; order Passeriformes; family Paridae; genus Anthoscopus; species Anthoscopus minutus. Next base: position 65,996 of record VWYI01019029.1, on the reverse strand, counting down.
AGCATAGGCAACATGGACTTTTCTTGAGACCTGGAATGCTGGAAGGAGGACAAATTGTGACAGCAGGGTGAAATCTGCTTTTCCCACCAAATCCCAGCCGTTGTATTTAGAAGACAGTGCATTCCCAAGAAAGCGAAGCATATCTATTTTGTCTGGTTACTAGAGCAGCTACATTTTGGCATAGCTCCTGAACCTTACCTCTGCCATGTAGCTGATACAAAATGAAAGAATACTTTGTAGTTATTTGATCCAAGGTGCTGCAGTTTGGCCTCAGTGGTCATAACAAAATCTAATTTGGTATTCTCACTGTGGTGTACCCTTTGGCACTAGGTGAAATGTAGATAATTTTTTTTTGGTACTGGCATGCACAAAAACTATTCCTACTTGACTGTCTGCTGTTAAGTTATTAAAAGTAGAATTGGCAGGTAACAGGTTTAAAATCTTTAAATCTGATTCTTCCAGTAAGTTTAAGCACAATGAGTTGTCCCTTTGAAGCCAAGCAGGTGTTAGCTGCTTGTATATTTGGCCTTGTAGTATTGTGCTCACAGATGTAAATATTTTTCATGGAGCTTGTAATATCAGCAAAGATGCATTTTTATACTCCTTGGATTAAACTATTCTTTCTTACAGGCACCTTCAGTTATGTTAGCTGTGCAGTATCCTGAAACATTTGCTCCTATGCTTACAAATTTTAGGCAAAAGCAAACAGCTCCTGGAAATTATTACTGTTTCAAAGGGCTAGTAGTGTCATGTTTTGGATGAACGTAGCTCTTTGCTAAATAACCATGAACAGCATTATATCAATTACTTTAAAATATGGAAGAAACAGTGTATGGATAAGACCTTCACTACAAAAACAAAACCAAAAACATCTTGGTCCCTTAAAGCCTTAAACATTTTTATTTTGAGGCACTACAAAGGAGGTCACCATTTCACATACAAGGCACTTTTCTTGGTTTGGTTGCTTCTATATATTTTTTTTCCAGTTAAGTTTGCTTTTGTTGTCGTGTTTTGTCCTACTTTGTTTTATGTTGCGGGTTGCTAGGACCTGGATAAGACCCAGGACGACTTACTGAAACACCAGGCTAGCATTAGTGAGCTCAAGCGCAATTTCATGGAATCCACACCCGAACCACGCCCAAATGAGTGGGAAAAGCGGCGTATCACACCTCTGTCCCTACAGACACAAGGGGTATGTCACTGCACACACCTGTCTGCATGCCTCTCCATACAACCCTCTATGTCATACAGCAAATGCAGTTTGTCTTTCAGGTTAACACTATATTTACTTGATATAATATTTGTTTATACTAAGTGTCCATTAACTTTTTTACCATTACTATTGGACCTGACTTTAAATCAGGTGGAATTTTATTCTTCTGCATGAACAACTGTATTAGAAGAAAACGGAAGTGATGGCAACATTTTCCTGTATGTTAAAGATATCTTAAATTTCACTCTTATTTACATAGATTGATAGAGATAATTTTTCAGTGACAGTAGAAATTTTCCTTCCCTTTCTGTATCTTTATCTCTTCATAAACAGCTTGTGCATAAATGCACACACAGTCTGTGTTTTGTTTCAGAAGGACTTTTTGTGATCAGTTAATTTACAGTGTTGATTTCAGGACATGTTCAATGTAGTTGTTAAATTCTACCTATCTTAATTTTTAAAAGTCTGTAAAATAAATTTATCTACTTCTCTCTACCTCTCCTTTCTGACTGAACCTTGAACCAGCAGTATGGAATACAGTTTTCTACAAATATCACCCTCAATGCCTGTAGCAAGAAACCTTCCCAAATTTCTCATGCTGTTGTGAAACTTACAGTTCTACTGGGTTATTAGGTGTTTCTTTCATACAGTAGATGAGTAAATCAGTCTTTTAAAGAATTCAGTTTATTGCCTTGTTGTCCGTGTCTATCACCATGATTCCCACCCTTCCTTCCCTAAGGTTATTGTTGTCCTATCCCCTTAAATTCTTCAGCTTTCTTTTAGTCCACAGAAAGGTGAGCTTTCAATTAAGCAGGCTTGATGCTACAAAATTACTTTTGATAATAGGATATTATTTCAGTAAGATCTGTAAGCGATCTGAACTGTGAGTATGTGCTTACAGAGAACACAACAACTAACTGCATCATTTCTTTCTTTTGTTAAATTGTTATTACTGCCAAAAAATTCCTCAAATTTCTGAGTGATACCTTAATATTTCTACGTATAGAGGTATAGGCACAGGTACAAATGTTGGTCATATTTTCAAACATTCATGACACAGTGATTCATTTAATCGCTATAAATACATTTTTGGTTGAAAGAGACATTTATGTAAAAGTGTAACTTAATTTTTATTATGTGATTGTGTGTATTTTCTGTGTTGATTTCTTTCTCTTGAAGTTGAGATCCCTGCAAGTTACTTTATATCTGGTGATTTGGTTTGGGTTTTTTTTGCTCATCTAGTATGTTCTGCCACTTCCAGATGATTTGGTTTTATGTTTATGTATAGTATATGTCTGTCTCATTGCTTGTTGATTTACACTGGTTTTATATAACGAAAACCAAATAGAAAAAAGGAGACCACATTTTCCAAGTGAAAACACTGCCTGGGAAGGAGAAACAATGGATTTCAATGCCATGGATTGCTGGAGCAAAACCAGAGGAAACCGATAAGGTGGCTGCCCTGAAACCTGCTGCTTTTTTGCTGTATCTGCTGTGGGCTAGCTTGGTGGCTTGGGCACTTCTTTCTTTTTCCTTTTTTTCTCCTTGATGGGAATAACTTTTTAAAACCAATACTGGAAGGAGAATGTTGAGTTGTAAACCAGGATCTCTGTGTGTATATGTGTGTAGATACACACATATATGAATGCCAGCAACATTTTGCTTAAACATCAAAATAACCATGAAGTTCTGAATGGCCACTGAAAGGAAACCCAGTTTTTTACTGGAAAATTACTGTGTTTGATGTGACTGCAAAACAGGTATTTTCATTCTGTACGGAAATAATTGCTTGCAGTTATCTGACACTTCACACAAGAACTTTTGCTTTGTGTGTTCACTATTTAATCATTATTCAAATCAATAATGCTGTGTAAGCAGCTTAATTTCAAAAACAACCTGTTCTGAATACCTCTGCAATTCTGTACCTCTCTTTCCATTAAGGAGAAGAGGGAGGTTTTGTCCCTGATAACATCTATGCAATGACAAACACTCTAACCAGTGGGACTAATAGCAGTGTGATTGTGATGATGAGTAGCAATTGTGATATTGCTTTTTTACATCACTTTTGATCTATTAGGTTAATGTGAAGCTGGCAGTCCTACTTTACTAGCATACATAAATATGACGTTTGGGGAACTGTGTTTCCATCCTGAATTATTTGTTGATGGATGCCTGTTGATCCTTGCCTCTCCTTTAGGATAGCTGAATGATAGATGAGAATAAAGCAGGGATACCACTGCTAATATTCTTTTTCTTCCTTTCATTCAGCAAAAACGCTTACAAATAATTTTCTGTGTCTTAGAAATGTTATTTTGGGTACATCTCATTTTGGTCACTATCCTTCTAGATCCACCATACTCTTTCAAGTGCACAGCATCTGTGACTTAATTAAACAAAAACTGACACATTGATATATATGTTGCAAATAGGAGAAATATTTCTATTTTATGGATAAAATATTTTTATCTGTAATCCATCCCCATAGCTTTTAAACAGTATTTCACTTTAGAATTGATGAATTCTATCTATATATTTTATCCTTTTTACTAAATGCTCCAGGGAACAAGGGTTACATTATCAAACGAATTGTGTGACTGGGGTTTTTGTTTTAAAAGACTGGATGACCCACAGATTTAAAGGTGGGAAAATGCTAAAAGATAGGTAGTATGTGCCTGTCTTTAATTATATATAAGGGGGAGCAGGAATAGGGAGATGCACACAGTCTAACCACCTACTACATAATGATTTTGATTTCCCCTGCCTTTTTTTTTTTTTTGACTGCTTTGATCGATCAGAAAACAAGATACCAGACTACAATGAAAGGAAGAACAGGAACATTTTTGCCTTTTGATGTAATCTGTTAATAGATGAATGTTTCTTGGGTTGAGTAAACTAGGGTTAAGGAACACACTGCCCTAATGGATATTCAGTGTTGCATGAAGGCAGATTTAATAACTTCCTGTTAACTCTTCTTAGCCACCATTGAAATAAACTTCTAATTTTAGTGCAGAAAAAACAACAACGAGTTAGGGGTTCTTCTTCTTTTTTTCCTCTGTTCTTCTGCATACCATTCACGTTGTAGTGTCCGTACAGTAGCATGGTGTAACCTCTGTCAGTTCATACTCCACATCACTGCTCACACGGTGAGTCCCCACGGCTGCAGTGTGTGCATGGCACCTTGGCTTTCCTCTGGCGCCTGCTTCTGGCATGATTCTCTGTAGTGCCCTTCAGGAAATCCATCTCTTGAAATGTTGTCAACGTGTGTGTTATGTCCATGTTATGTATTTGTATGTTGTTGGCTTTTTATTTTAACCCTTTTACTTCTAACTTACCAGAGTTTGTGGAATGAAATCTGGAATGAAGAATTGCAGCCTTTTCAGAGGCTTGTACCCATGTGAACTTTCAAAGTTTGCTTAACCGTACAGATTTATAGCCCTACAGAAAATAGACCAGATTATGAATATAACATGCTTTAAAGCAATGTGTCACCTTTTATGGATGTTTGAAAAATACAAGTTTTCCCACTAAAATGGGAAAGGCTTTTTGAAAACAGATTTTTAATCGATATGAATTTGCTTAGGATATATAAGTATTAAAAAAAAGTATAGCATTTATTATAAAGAAGTCAGAAATATTTTAACATTTCAGTGCTGCGGTGTTATGGATTATAAGCAAATATATCTGACAGCCGTAGAACTCTGATCCAGCTGGGCCTTAGAAGGTATCAAAAATCGATTTTAAAAGGGGGAAAAATATCCCAATAGTAAATATGGAGTTACCAGCTAAGTAAACTGTGCTGTTTGGGAAGTCCGTGTAAATGTCGATGTGTAAATGTCGATGTGTTCTGTTCCCACGGTGCGCTGAGCGCGGCGCAGCCCCAGCCCCAGCGCACGGCTGTGCTGTGTCCCCCTGCTCCTGCCGAGCCGTTCCCTTTGTCACGTCTCTCTCTTCCCAACCCTCTCCCATTGTAGGTGGCTGCCGCTCCGTCCGCCGCTGTCTAATTCTTTCCTTTCCCTTCTCTGACCCGTCTAGAGCCTGGAAGAGGAGATTACCTCCATTTTGTTTAGTAAGGAGCGCTTCGGCGCCGGCACCAGCGGGCCCTTCGCCGCCGCCAGCCCGGGGCCAGCAGAGGGCGCTGCGGGGGAGCAGACGGGCGCCGCCGCGCCGGGGCCCCAGGTGCTGCTCGGGCGCGGGGCCGGGTCCCGCCGGGACAGGCACAGGGACAGGCACAGGGACAGGCACGGGGACAGCTCCGGGCTGCTCCCGTGCGTCCCGGCCTGCCTTAGCGCGGCGTGCCTGCTCAGAGCTTAACTCTGCATCTGCGGCACGCCAGAAACAGGGAGGAATCGGTGCTTGGCTAAGCTTGCGCTCCGTAGGTGCTGCGCTAGGTAAATAGCAATAAAAGCTAGGATTAAGTCACAGATGGTGTGTTGATTTTTGTGTTGTTTTCATTCGAGCTCTTAATTTTGCCTCAGACTGTTCACTAAAAGTATATTCGATTAAGAAACCCTGATAGCCTAATACATCGTTTACTGTGGGCTTTCTAATAGCCGTTATTAATTTGTTGCAGAACAAATACTAATATAGCTGCTTGAATATCATCCTTTTGGCTCCAAACTGAATTCTTACAGGATCTTCTTGGTACTCGTGTATTGCTATTCTGACAACATACTACCCTAAGCAGTCTTCCTCTCATTATCCATTAAGTTGCATAAAGTAACACACAAAGACAAACAACTAATAAAGCCCTGCAATAACTTCTTTTTTACTATTTTTTAAAACTATGGCAAACTGGTAGTAAAGCATTATTTTTTCTATTTACTGTTGTTTAATATTATTTATTCTTGATTCCTGATTTAACTGAGAGAAATAACTGCCTCAGTAGTCTCACTGGCTAGTACATTCATGCTTTTTATTTTCAGGCTTTCATAATTCAATTCTTATGCCAATAGTAATTTCCATAATTCTTACCTATGTTAGAGCAAATATTTCGATGAAGAGTAAGGCAACTAGCATCTTGCAGCGAATGCATAGCATCTCTCTAGTATCGTGTATACATTCTTAAGAGCTTGCTTGGAGGATGTTGCACTGTTGAAAAGGGTTATGCATTGATTTTTGTCCTCTGATTGCTTTTTGTTTCACAGAGACATGCTTCCAGAGCAGAAGGGCCTTGTACTGGAGTCAGCGATGCTGATAAGGTTCTGCAGATTTTTTCCATGGCTAAATTTGGCTCTTAACTCTTCCAGTCCATCTTCATTCTTTCTTTCCTTCTTTTTTCAGTTAACCATCACAGCCATCTTTTGTCTTCCATATGACATGAACCAGCTATCAGCTAATTTTATTTTAATCATTTAAATTTATTCATATACTCTATTTTTGTTTATCCTCATCCATGTTTTTTGTGCAGAGTTCACATGAGACTCTGGACATAGTGGAGGAGAAGAAGCAGGCAGAGTTTGGGATAGAAGAAACACTAGTCATAGACGAAACCAACAAAGGGAAAATGCAAGTTGCCACTGATGCTGGGGAGACATGTAAGGTGGAGCACGTGTCAAAAAAAGACTCTTCATCATTGCCATCAGATAGTAGCAGCAGCAGCAGTAGTAGTGAGAGTGAGGATGAAGAGATGGGAGAGTACCACCCACATCATAGGGCTATTGAGGATGTCATCAGGGAAGAACAGGAAGAAGAGGAAGACATGAAAAGGAAAGAACGTGAAGAAAATACTCAGCATTTGGAAGCCGTACCAGAAAGCAGTAAACTAAATGTACCAGTTGAGCACATACAAGTTAAAGCTGAAGATTTGGTCCAGCAAAATACAGTTACTGTAGCTGCAGAAGAGAAGAATTTGTCTGAGCAAATTAAGCAAGATTTAGGTGAAGAAAAAGAGGAGGAACAGCTGAAACTCAATGGAGATGTATCTCATGTTGACATTGATGTTGCACCACAATTAATTTGTTGTTCTGAGGTAAATGGTAGAACAGTATGACAACTAGATTAAGCAGAGCTATTTCTTGGGGTGAAAATATACCTGCCTTTCTTCTTCTCCTATTCCTCCACATCTTCTGGCATCCAACAAGATTCAGATCATTTGGAAGGGGAAACCATTGATGAGAAGTGAAATTCTGTCTCCTTCAGCTTTGGTTTCTGACTTTTTGCTAGAACTGAGTGAAAATCACCAGTAAAGGCAAACCTTCCGAAGGCTGAGATCTCTTTTTTTTTTTTTCTCTCCTCCATATTTTATATGCACATACATAATGTGTATTTATTATTTCCATGTTTCCAGTGTTTTAAGTCTTGTCTTGTCTATTTGTCAACTGTTTTTGACAAGTCCATGACATGTAATTGTGACTGGAAAACTGTTGCAAATTGAAATTAGAAAGCACCTATCACAAATTTTTGTTCTTTTTTTCCCTGTACTCACTTACTGCTTTTCTTGGCTTTTTTTTTCCCTTCTTCACTAAAACAGTACGGATTTGTAGGCTAGAATATGTATGGCTTGAAATTGCATAGGTGAGGGCACTGCACTGTTAGGTGGTGAGGCTCATATCACAATGTTTCCTTGAAGTCTTCTAGTGCAGTAGATACTTAGGAAGCATGCATAGGTTCCTGTCACAACCAGTTGTTTTAAGCCAAACAAGGTTGCAGAGTTCATTACTGGGCAAATGATAAAGAAGCAGAAAAGGAAAAAATGAAAGTCAGGCGTGTATGTCTTTGTAAATTTGTCATGATCTTCTGCTGAGTTTTTCACCAGCTCAGTGGGGTTTTTGTAGATCTCTACCTGCTTGTTCTTCTAATGGTGGCAATTTTTTTTTCTTCACTTTTTAATTGAAACAACTCACATTCTTTCTTCTGTTGTCTTGCATACATAGATGTTCTGATTAATGACATGAAAGAATTAGTTTATTAGACTTTTAAACTTTGCAGGTATCCACACTTCCTAAAAGCACAGATAGTTTGGAGAAAGGGAAAGAAGGGCTGCTGTGTGTGCAAGCAGGAAAGGGTATTTGGATTTTTTTCCTAGGACTTTACCCTATGTGTATTCAAAACCAATATAAGATAGCAGCTGATGCATCTAGAAAAATATCAAAAGGCTTTAGTTCTTAAATCTAATGAAAATCTGCTCCAATGAGATAAGTAATGAGTTCACTAGCTTACAGACCCCAGGTTAATCACTTTGTTTGTGATATTACAGAGAACACCACTGGTTTGTTCTAAATTGTTGAAGTAGCCTTTTAGTCTTTGTCAAAAGAAGGCATTGACTTACATAAAAATTTAGACTGCTTAAAATCCAGTTTTCAAAAGTTTTTCTTTTCCAGAAGTAATGCCTGTTAAAAAGATGAACTTTTATTGATTTTCTAGTCCTGATTTGCAGACTGAGCAGTGATAGGTATTTTCCCAGATTAGTTCAAATTAATACAAAGCTGTCATTTTCTTTATGCAAACTAAGATTTTTATTTTTTTTTTGTAGTGATACTTTTACACATTTTCAGTTCATGTGTTGTAGCTTTGTTTTAGCAATTGCTCTTTGGTGTGTACTGTTGGCTGAAACAATGAACTTTGACAAGGTTATTAGGAGATATTTTCCTACAGTGTTATGGATATCCTAGAGGGCTAATGTGTTAATCTTCATTCCATTTTACTTATTTATTGCATGCATTTTGTATGGGAAGTCAGTCAAATACTTATCTTACTGTTATGCTTTTCTTGAGCTTTTTGTTGGTCCACTTTACAAAACTTCTGTCTTTTGAATTGATTGTTTATTTCTTGCATCACAGCCTCCAGTAGTGAAAACAGAGATGGTAACCATTTCAGATGCCACGCAGAGAACTGAAATCTCCACTAAAGAAATTCCAATTGTTCAAACAGAAACTAAAACTATCACATATGAATCTTCACAGGTACTGTGACTGGTTTGTTTGAAATCTTACTTTTATTCCAGTTATGTAGCTCAAAATAGATAATGTCCAAAAATGCTTTTCAAAAGCATATACTTTTTTCCTAGCGGATAAGAGTGTACTTTGGCTATGAATTAGGTAAGTGAAATGTTACAAAGCCATATTACTTAAGAAGTTCTAATTTTCTTTTTCTATATAAAGACTTAGTTACTGCCTGCAAAAGTTTTTCACTTTAATCCAGTTGTGGAAACTTGATTAAAATAATCTCATTTCTCCTGAGAGGAACACGTAACTGTGAGCGTGAATTCTCCACAGGAATGGGCTATAATGATAGCTTTACCTGACTATGTGAACTAGCATGGCTTCTATTTAGATTTCAGTTCTAGCTGAATTAAATAATGTGTTTACTAAGAAAACTAGCCTTTTCTACTGTGAAAACAATGGTTTTTAAGTGCCAATATACAATAATACCTTTCTTTTTCTTATAGCTTGATGGTAATGCTGTTGGTGATGCCGGTGTGCTGGTGAGTGCACAGACAATTACATCAGAGTCCATTTCTACTACCACAACTACACACATCACAAAGGTAAAATACATTTCGTGTCTTTCTTAATTAAAAAATACACTGGACGCTCAAAACACAATTTTACACAAAGTCTCTTGTGTATCTGCTAAGTCATTGAGGAAAATGGGCTTGAAATGGGAAGGATTCATTCCGGGCCTGTGTGAGAGTTAAATCGTTCTGTACAGATTTTGAAGACAGGGAATCCTAGTGAATAAGCAGGAATATCTGGGAATAGGACATGGAAAGGGGGAAAAGATGATTAGTGTTTTTTCAGTAGTTCATATAGGTCTAATGTTAGTATTTGACAAATGAGTATGTAACTAAGTTTTTACAGATCCAGTCCTGTCCTCACCCGCAGATATCCTACAGAATCTTTGCTAGTGTAACTAACTTTTATGAAGTCCATGGGAGCCCTGCTGTAATGGCACCATGATGAACTGAAACAATGTTTCCCAGGCTTTGTGTTGATGATCCTTGTGCTTCTAGGTCTAGGGTATGTTTAAAACCAGATCATTCTGTTACTTTACTTCACAAGTATGTTTGGGTGCTGAATTATTTCCTCTGCCTTCCATGCTTGAAAAGGAAAGGAAAACTCAGTGTTAACAGGACTTCACATCTGTTTCATGGAAAACATGAAACATTACATGTTTTATGCCAGAGTGTGTTAGAACTACCAAAGCATGATGATGATTATTATTGCTAGTTTATGTAAATATTTGTCAAATTTTAGGCATGCCTAAACAATACTGTTTTCAAGTTTTCTTTGAACTCTTAGCATCTTTTTCTAAGAAAATGGTAGAAAGCATTGTTTAGGGTAACAAAAAATGGAAGAGGGAAAACAAGTGTGAATTCAGGGTTCCCTCCCCCTCCCACTGACCTACAGAAGTTGTACAATGTGAGAGAATTGAGCAATAATTCACTGCTCACTGGATGTATTTTCTAAAGACTGAAATATTCTGAAGATTGAAAGTCATATGCAGAAAATTATAGTGGAAGAATAATGTTGGAAAATGAGTCACATGAAATAAAATTAGCTTGGAATTAAAAAAGTGTATGTTAAAAATGCATTTGTTATAAAGACTAGTCAACAGATCCTTTTCAGACTTCTGCTCTTTTTTGAAATCATTAAGCCATTTTAGGAAAAAAATCTTTGTTCAATGAATTGAACCGCAGTTTTGACAGGAAGTGTATATTTTCTTGTCAAGTTCAGATGTCAAATAGTCTTGCTTCTTGGAAGGAACAATTAAAGAAAATAGTTTCAGTCTTGTCTTCTACTGAAAAATCACTAGAATTACTATGATGGAGCAGATACTTATCATTTTTTAATTGATGATAAGCAGTCAGTAACAAGATTGTTTAAATTTTCTAAGCTGACTTTTTATTTTACATTGCAAACTATTCATTACTGATAAAGGGACCTTCCAAAATAGTTGTAATATCCTAATGGTGTTCTTAATAGAGTCATCTTGGCTCTTCCCTAGTATGGTCAGTGTAGTAGTTTATTCTTTTCTCAAACACAGGCTGATTTAAAAGGCAAATAATGTTATTTCTGTGAGAATTTAGCGATAAGCTAAAGTGATAAGCTAATCATTAGAATAAGAAGTGAAGAGAAAAACCACAAAACTGTTCAGCAGTATGAAATATATTGAAAATATCTCATGAAAGTCTTTGAATGATGGAACTGAAAATCAGATCATCTTTGTATTTAATGGCATAGGATTATGACTATAGAGTGGCACATGATAGATGGGTTGAAATAAAAGAAAAGACTCCTGGAATTTCCATGTTGCTAGATTTGTATAGCAGAAGAAGCTGGAATTACAGTTTGCCAAACATGGGCTCTAGTAACAGGAGTAATCCTCTATTGCTTGATTTTTATCAAGTTTAGCAGTTGCTAGAAGGTAACAAACTGCAGAGCTGAAAAAGGAGAGGATGATTTAGCACTGAACACATTTACTACTAATTGCAACTCAGACACAGAAATCTGTTTGCTTCAGTGCAACAGAAGGTTGTGCTTTGTGGAAATATGGAATAATTACAAGGATGTTTTTCTGTTTGCTTTTTTTTTTGTTCTTTTCTTATATCTGTAGATGGTAAAAGGTGGAGTATCAGAAACAAGAATTGAGAAGCGCATTGTCATTACTGGAGATGCAGATATTGACCATGATGAGGTAAGTATGCAAACTTAACACTTAAAATGTGAGTTTTGTAGTCTGGTGAGATCTAGATGATGTTTCTGAAATCTGAAGTCAGAGAAAGGTAGAAAAACAGAATAAAACTAAATAGAAAGACCCTGAGACTGTTAATTGTGGCGTAGTTATTAAGCAGTTGTGTTTTGCTATTAAGAAGCATTTTGAATATATGTGAAAGAAAAACAACATTTGTAAACTTGCATCATAGATCATGTGAATGGATTTGTGCTATTTTTAGAGAGATTACTCTTTTTGGAAGACACCCAGTTTATTTAGTCCAGCTTTTGTACTGGGAAGAAAAAGATTACTGAAATAATCTTCTTTTGATACAGTGATCTGAATAGATGGGAGTCTCTACTGCATTGTTTCAGCAACATCTGAATGCAGTGCTCATTTTATTGAAAGCTTTGAAATACATTAGAACATTAACTGCTTGAATTTAAAAATTAGGTTTTGGCCAGTATTTGTGGAATTGTGTGTAAGAAAAGTAATTGTTGATCTGCTGTAATTGTATGTACCTTTTATCTCCAATCAGTACTAAAGCAGCATTTTATGATGCCTTGGAAACTAAAGTTAAAATCACTTCTTCGTGCACAATTTATAAGGCAGAAATTGAGCACTACACAGGAAAATAACGGAGAGAATTCAGTTATCTAGTCTTTGTAGTGATGATTACACAGGGTTGGTTTTTTTTCATCTAAGAAATTATAGTTACAAAGGCAATTACGCTCATTGGTTAATACAAGTGGAAAAGCCTACCTTGCGGTGAATACATTTTGAACTTCATGGAGGCTTTAAAAATCAGCCTAACAGGGTTCAGTTTAACTTATGAATTGTAATATATGGAGAGTTTTCAAAGAATTTATTTTCCTTTTTTGATTTGTGTCCAAGTGTCTTTTGACAACTTGAACCTCTTCTTGAAACTCGTAATTAAATGACAGGGCTGCTTAGCGTAAGACATGGATAGCTCTTGTTTGCCTTGACACATATTCAGTGCACTCCAAATGTCCTGAAAAGTCAAAAAATAGCTTTAGTATAACAGACAATTCCCAAAGCCATTCTTTAATTTGGGATACGTGAATGATGAAATAAAAAATGAAATTATAAAAAAGGAAGTACAAAATACAATTTTAATCACTCAAGTTTAAAACAGCAGTGAGCAGCTTTAAAGAGATTTAACCACTTTTTCTTAAGTGAATATGGAGCTTCTTAAATGCCTGAAATACATGCTGGATGTTTTTTATTTTGTCTATTAGCTCCCTATATCACTAAAACAGTTTTCAATAGGAAAACAATATTTCCATTTGGAGTTCCAGAATACAAATATTTGTATTACTTGTTGTAATTTACCAGTTTGAGCCATAGGGATTTTTTTATTTTTTATGATTTGATTGTTAACAAACAACAAACATCAGTATTGCACCCATGCACATCATGTGTACTGTGCATATTCCCTTAGTAGGATTTCAAATTCAGTGTCACATAATGTTTAGGGTGCCTAATGCTGGTGTTTCCAATCTCTCTTCAGGGTTAGTTATTTTTTCTCTCACTTAATACCTGTAGCTAGTTCAGGAAATAGTCACTTTCCTAAATTAAGATAAACATTTTTATTGCATTATATTTTTCTTGCTCCTTCTAGTATTTTGGGGGGGTTTTAGTTGCATTTGGTACTAAGGTGAACAGATGAACTGTTGCTTCTGAATACCTTTCCATGTCTTCTGTCTTTTTCTTATGTTAGCTTCCAGAAGTAACACTTCTTACCGAAATAAGATGTGTGCTAAATAAGAAAGAAGCTTACTGAAATAAGATGTGTGCTAAATGTGAGCAAGAAAGACAAGGTCCCAAGTGCTATTTCACCTGTGATGATTCAGAGGGTGCTGTTATGTGGTTGACTATGATGTAGAATAAAATATTACATTTCAGTTGGAAGGGACCTGTGATGGTCATCTGGTCCAGCTGGGTATATTGGTACATCTCTTATGATAAAATTTCTTAAAATGAGGAGGGATTATAAGCAACTGAATGATACTTGCATTTACACAATTAGGCTAGAGAAATTTCTCTTAAACTAGTACAAGGACAAAAATGGGATTCTTGTCCTGAGAAATTTCTGTGATGGTCTTATTCCAGAGTTTCAGTACCATACTTAGTATACATTCCAAAGTATCTTTCTGTTTTCTTCAGGAAACTGAAGGGTACTCTTGTTTTTCTGTACTATTTTATACTTTTGTTAAGGTGTTATTTGTTAGGTCTTGCAGAAGTTCAGAAAGTTCTGGGAAACAGAAATACTTTTTTTCTCTAAGATGAACCAGGAAGTTATCTTACAACTTTATGGTTACTTGTTGCTTCCTGCAAATCTTGGTAAATTCTAAACATAGTGGTGTTTTTTATGATGGGTTGTTTTTTTTCTTTCATTTAAGTTTTGTGTTTTGGGAGTTGGTTTGATATGGGGATTGAGTTTTTTGCCTTTGATCTCAAGTTCAGGAATTTCCAGTTCTGGAAGATTATAACCACATTTTCCAGAAGTACTCTCCCATTCTCTGGCCCCACATGAATGTCCTTTTGGTTTTGTTAAGTTCCACATTTCAAATACATTTGCAGGCCCTGGCACAGGCAATCAAAGAAGCCAAAGAACAGCACCCTGACATGTCTGTGACAAGAGTGGTGGTGCACAAAGAAACTGAACTTGCTGAGGAAGATGAAGACTAAAATAAATGCTCTCAAGTAAATACTTCAGGTAAGTTTATGTATATAATTAACACAGGAAAACAGTGGCATCAGTTTTCTGTTGCATTCATGTCTTTGCAGGTGAAAAATATGGGGCATCTTTAAGATAGGCATTCACAGAAGAGTGAGTTGAAATAGGTGCTAATAAAAGACTGTTAGTGTGAGATTTTTTTATCTTGGGTGTAATCTGACATTAATTTCAAGGTTGCAAATGTTCCTATGTACATCTCCCAATTTTGTCACATTACTGTCAAGGCATGTTCTACAATGTTTGATCAAGTTGTTATAGTTTATATTGAAGTGATATTGGGCTATTTCTGCAAAATACGAATGATGTGTCACACTTTTCGGCTAACCTGCACAATTATAGTTTTTGTCTAACATCTTGCTTGTTTGGTGGAAAGACTGTGTAGTTTCCAGTAATTAAAGGACACACTTGGATGTTTGAGTTTATTCAGCTAATCCTTAATCTTAAACACACTGACATTTTTGGCCTTTTATCATTTTCCCAGGCAAGAAGGTAAATGTATTGGAAGCTCAAGTTTTAAAGACTTTTATTAGTTGAAAAAGCTATTTGAAGTCATGTTTGTTTATTAGGCCCTCCTTTCTAGATTGAGAAAAAAAAAGAAGGAGAAAACCACAATACAGTTCTCCTTCATGTATTCAATGGAAAGATCAGGATCAACACTGAATAAATCTGCCCTTGAACTCATTATAGGCTAATGTCTTAAAGCCTGGTAACCATTTGGGGGTGTAAAGCTTCAGATTTCCTGTGCTTGTCATGCTGTTGGTATGAGACTCAAGCTTCAGGCTTTTTCGTACTTGTTTTTGTTAATTATAGATTCAGATTCAAGAAAATCAGGTTTTGTTAATTATAGATTCAGATTTAAGAAAAAGGTTTTGTTAATGCTTAAATGGTTATATCAATGGGAGAGATTTATAAAGAAATGAAGTTTAAAAACCAGTATTTTAAGCCTTCAGTAGGAGACCTCTAATTTTTTACTGACCAGCCTCTGTATTTAGCTAGAAGAGCAGCACTGTTATTAGAATATCTCAAGAAGGAAAATTGTTATAGTACAACTTCAAGCTTTTAATATGCACTTTGATCAATGTTGATGTAGAGGGAAACAAGGTAAAAGAAATGCATTTTATATGCTTTAAAGAAATGAGAGTAGTCGTGATTCTTATTTCCCCGGTTCAGTATTTTATGCAATGGTGGTTGTAGTCCATGGATAAGAGACTTCTGTATTCTGTGCAGGCTGGAATTCCCTTAGTATTGAACAAAATTATTTACCCAGGGAAACTACCCATTATAAACTTCAACCTGCAGCTTTAGCTGACTTGAGCACAGCCATGAAGTGCCAGCAATATATGAAAAGTGAGACACTGACTTGATTCCAAGTTTGGTGTAAGCTACTAAAGGAGAGGGTGTTCTTCACATAATCCTGATAATTTGTCATATTAAAAAGATCCATTTTATTGCTGTGCCTGAATTTTCTAAAAGCTGAAGATTTAACTGTTGAGTATCACTTCAGAGATCCATAGGAGAAAAGATTCAAGTATCAGTTGAGAGGATATGAAGTGCATCTATTGAATGCTCTTCCATGGAGCATGACTGTTATCAAGGAATTGAGCTAGTTTTAGCTCAGATGCATATTTTCAGCTGAAAGACATAGACTAAAGCCTTAGTTTATTTAATCTACCTACAAGTGTCTCTTTTCTTAAGATCTGGTTAGTAGTGGGGATGCCTGTGTGTGGCTGAGGAAGAGGAGGGCTAATATACATTGCCAGGTGTTGACATGGATATGGTCATTTGAGAGGCTGCCCGTGGTGGGGTATTGGGGTGAGAGCTTTTCTCATCTGCTGGCAGAATTGTTGGACCTCATCACTGTACACATAACTCTCCTGAGAGTTTTTCCTGGACTCCTGCTATGTGCAGTACTGTGTAGAGCAGCAGTGTTGAATGCTGTGGAAAATATAAGAATGAGAGTAGGGTGGCCTGCCTTCTGCCTGCAGACAGCAAGTTTATCCATCTTCTCTGTCAAAGTGGTTCCAGTTGCCCTGCCTGACCTTGTGCAGATTGCACTAGAACTACTATGTATGTCTTGGTCATGAGTGTTTAGACAGTATTTTCTGGCTAGTTTTCCTCTGAGTTTCTCAGCATGTAAATTTACATAATTTTTCAGGATGTAAGGCACCGTAGAATTAAGTTTGGGCTGCCTCCAGAAAATTTCTTCAGATTTGCTCAGATTATTATGTGTTTGAAAAAGAAATGAATATTTTTTTGTTCATAATGTTCAAACCAGGAGAAAACATGGATCATGTTCAGAAGTGCTAGATGAGCACTCACCTGGGTATTCATGTTGCAGCATTAATACTTTTAAAAATTATTTTCACATTAGATAATGCTAGAAACCAATAATAACAATGCAGGTGAGCTTGCTTGTGAGGGACATTTGGGGAAAAGCACCAAAATTAAGAAACACTGCACAAAAGTCTGTTTTTACATTGAACCTTTATTTCAGTGTTCATTTGGGTTTTTTAGTGGATTTGTTGCTCAGTGGCACTGAAAATGAATACATCATGTATGCTTCAGCTTTGATCTGAAAACACAAGAGAGGACAGAGAACTGTACTGAACTGTGAGACAGGGGGATGTTGATGACTTCCCACATCACGTAAATGTTCTAGAAGGCTTGGAAAAATGCATGTCACTTTTGTGAGAGCAGTTTGCAGTAAGGAGAATGCTTGTGCTTTGGGTGATTTCACTGGTCTCTTGGTACACAGCAACATTAAACATGCACACTCAAACCACCCCTTGCATACTTTCAGCACTTCCATGGCAGGATCTAAGGTAGAAAGATACACTGAGACAGCAGAACAGATGGTTTGGATTTGCAGGGTTTTACATTATGTGCTACCATCACATTTTGCAGTCATTATTAATCAGTGTGAATTTAAAGGTCTTGGGAGCAGGGATTGCCTCTTCTGTGTGTGTAGAAAGTGACAGCTGCTTCATGCTACCTTAATCCAGAATCAGTGTTCAACACAATCTATCCCACAGAAGTAATTACATCTTTTTATAGTGGACTGGGTCATGAGAGGCAAAATCATCTTGGCAGGTTTGCATCACATTTCTATATTAGTGACCAGCTGCAAAGTTAATTCTGTTCCTTCATCAAGTATTTAACTACTAAAAAGCTTTTTCAGGGTAAAGCATTCAAAGAATTCCTTCCATTGTCTGGGGATTTGGGGTTTTTTTTGCATTTTTGAGAAACATAAACATTGTTGTTTGCAAAGGACTGGAGTATGTCAGGTGTTCTTGTCTTAGTTTGCCAATTGCTTTACAGGTTCGTGGTCTTCCGTGCTTGTGGGAGAATAAAAGAGGACTTTTCTCCATGCTACTTTTGTGTCAGACCTAGAGACTTGTTTGACTGATGATGCCTTTCAGTTAAACTTTAGGGAAAAAAATTAATCATCTAAACAAAAGAAAGCTGCCTGAAGTGCCTTGAATATCTGTCAAGAGCCGTTTGCTCTCCCGTACTAAGGCAATGGAGTCATGCAATGAATTTTGCATAGTTGTTTCTGAGGTGATGACAGCTCTGATGACTACGGCAGTATTCTTTGTGTAGACTTGTTTTTTCTAGTAAAAGATACTGCATTCTGATTCTGAAGGATTACTGAATTGAACAAGTACTTTCCTTTTTTATTTATGCTCTAGGTTGTGGATTACGTTTTTCAGTAAACTCTGCAAGTGACTGCAATTATAATAACACAAGAATTTTGGTGAGGGAAAAAATGCTGTAAACAAGATGAGAAAGTGTAGTACTGTTTGCCTAATGAGTGAAGGAGGTTTTAGTTAATGCAACATTTTTTTAATGAAATACCCTTCCCTTCCTGTAAAAAGAACCCTATGTAGAGAAAGTTACTTTCTGGCTCTGATGTGACAATTCACATGGTATCTGTTACAAATGCTTATGTAACCTTCCACATCATTTTTTCTTCCAGAAGTGAAAGTGTCACTGACCATGAAGAGCTGTAGTCATTCCAAGTCATCATGACTCCACTGAATCCACCAGGCCTAGCAACGATGACCAGTTGTTCACAACTTTAATGCCAATACCAAACTCCATTTTAACATCTTTGGTCTATATTCCCTTAGAGTCTTTCTTGTTTATTTTTATAACCACTTCTTAACAATCTTAGAGTTTTGTTTTTTTCTAAAAGAATTTCTAGAGGGTATGATCTTCTTTTGCACAAATACTTGTATTTTTGAAACTGATTCTTAATTATATGAAAGTGAACAAAAGAAATCTGGAAATCATTGTTCACTGGAGGAGGTGGTAATTGTGCAGAAAGGAGGATCTTTACTAATTTAGATATAGTTTTTTTCAGATATTTCAAGTGAAATCTCTTACTGGAGTAATTTACAGAATTTTTTTCAGATTATTCAGGTAAATATATGATATCACATAACAAAGTTTTTTATAAAAATAAAACATTTGCTAAAATTTGAAAAAATATATTTCTTTGGATAAATTTTATACTGGTATCTCTGTAACTCTTTCTTTTCTAAGGTTCTCTCTGCGGAGCAGAGTTGGTGTGGCAGTCTGTAGAGGAGAAGGAGTTGCAGACAGATTTCTTCTGACTGAGCACTGTGTTCTTTTTGCACTTTGGTGCCAATGCTCAACTTTTTGCAGACTTTTTGCTGTCTGCAGCATTCCAAACAAGGAAAGAAGGTAGAACAAAATATCTTTCTCTTTTTCCAACAAGAGATGATCTAGGCAGCTTAAAACCGTAGTGCTTTTTTTTCTTACTGTGTCCCAATTTCAATACTTCCATTATTTGGATACATGTGTAGAATGCTTGCTTGCTATTAAACCTCACTGTGTCTCCATGTTAGAACTGACATTTCTGTTACAGAGAAGGTATATGTTTCACATGCTTCCTCTAATGGTTAATGCAGGTTTTTAGGCTACTGAATAAAAGGTGTAAGATGGACTCCACTCATAAATTAATAAGAGAGTACCATCGGTTGAGACTGCCATGGCAAAAACCTGTTAATTATATTGGGGTTTATTTTTAATTTGTTCTTGCAGGGGGGTTGTTTGTTTGGTTTTTTTTTTTGCTGTTGACTCTGTGTATAGTTAAAATGCCAAATTAGATTTATAGTAGCTTGAAGTTGTATTAAGTGATATTTTGCTTTCTGTAATTCTGTTATAAAATAAAGTTGTTTATTCTCTGTATGACTTTTGGCACTCAGACATAAGCTTGGAGGATATTTGAAGTGAGCAATTACTTCTGAGAACTGCAATTCTAGAGGTCACAGAACCTTAAAAAACAGGGATTGGTGCAAGGGGTCTGCAGGGCTGCCAGAAGGGTGGCACGATTACCTAGTACTTACGTACCAGTGTTTTTCAAACATCTTCCAATAAACATCCTGATTTCTGTAGTTTAGAGAAGAAATATTCAGCTGCCAAAACAGAGGAGATTTGAACATCACAGCAGAAGCTGAATGACCCCTCAGTCTGCAACTGGTTCTACTGAGTTCATTGAGATAGCATCTACTGTGGTTTTCAGATAACAAAGCAAATCATAAAACAACTTTTCACTACATTCTTCTTCACTTCTGAGTGATGTATTTTTGGTGCTATTCTCAGTTTAGACGGCTGCCATCTGTCAGAACGCTCGTGTAACAGAAGTTCTCGTTAGCTTTGGCTCTGCATGGTTTGGATAACATATGACAACAGTAACAGAGATGTTAATTTCTATGCATATGTAGAGGCATTCTCACTGCATCCACGTTACCTGGAGAATTAGCAGATAAGTCTTACCTGCTTTCCTTCAAAACCAGAGCTATTCTGCTTTTCAAAAAGGGGAAGAGAACCCCATCCAGCCCGATAAACATAACACTGCCACAACACTGCGTGGGCAAGAAGGTTGTCAGAGAAGTGGCAAGTTTGGGGTATGTAAATGTAGGTCAGAATGGACACACATGCATTTAGAGGGATGTCTTAGTGGATTTTTCCTACAAAAGTGTAAGAAAAAGCTATATAAAAATCTTTAAGGTATTTTTGATATGGTATAATAATACTTGCAGATCTTGTTTGATGGGAGGAAAGCATATTACTTGAATTCATTGATTTTGGATTGTTCTGATTAGACACTAGATCAATATTGGTTTAATTACAATTGTATTTTATCTTTAAAGCTGCAAATATAATATTCTTGAAACAATATTATTTTCATTGAGATATGTCTTTCTTCAAATAGTAACAGAATCTTTTGTCAGTGAAAAATTAATAGTATTTTCAGGTCAGCATAGCTTGTGCATAGCTGTCACTTGCATTGATTAAATATATACTAATTGAACAGTCATTGTCATGCAGAAAAACATAAGCCCTGTGATGAGTCCTAAAAATAGTCAAGGTTTACAGATTCAGGTTGTAAGTAATTACTCAAATATTCTGGAATATTGTTCAATTCTGAAGTCTCATTGTTACCTTTTTATATATAATATATCTCAAGCAAAAACTACAACATGCAAGAAAGAAATTGTTCTCAAGACACTTCACAAGCCAGCTTTATAATACCTGGGCAATTTCAAATACAATTACAGTAATTAATTCTGCTCAAATACTTAGAAAAGTGAGTCATGTGGGTCTTAAAAAAAACCCACTTAATACATCTTCTTTTTTAATAATAATAACCTCAGGGTTCTTAATAATAAAGGGCAGGCATGCAACTCCAATGAAAAACTTTAAACAAAAGATTTATTGCTTAAAGCAATGAGCAACTATAGTACAAAGTGTTTCTTATGTATTCTTCTATTTGACAGTCAAGCTGAATAGCAACTTTTAATTGGGCCACAGAAGACATCAAACAGATGGAATAAAATACTGACTACATTTCTGGAAGGTTTGAAACCTGTGATTTTCAGGTAGCTCAGCTGTTTGGGACTTTCATACTGCACTTCAAAAAGAGTAGTAATATTAATACAAATTACAAGCATTAGAAATGCTGTGATAATTCCTGTAGTGTTAAAATATTCTGTTTGATTTGTGGCAAATCCTACCAGAGTTCTTGGAGGTGTCTATATGAATGTCTCTGCTGGGCCAGGCTAAGTGACTGACTTTCCCAGATCTGTCTCTGAGGCTGCTGGTATTTGCCTTGGGGTGTGTGTAACTATGATTACTGTATTAGAAAGTAGTACTTTCCCAAATATTCTTCCAGCCTCGAGCGATTTTCAGACATACTGGTCTACCAGTCTTTATCATTATTTCTTTGCCTCTGGATTTTTGGCTACTTTTAAAAAATTTCCTCTGGCAGGCATTTTAACCTTTCTGCATGTCTTAAGGAAAGAAAGAACCCAAAGCACTTCTTGTATCTTTTGGACCTGCCCCTGCTCTAGAATCCTTGGACAGCATCACTGCAGATATTGGAATAGACACCTATCAATCACTCTCTTCAGTCATTCCCCAGCCAAAAGTGGTTTCACAATCCTTTCTTACTTTACCATCTCTCTCAGTACCTTTCCAACTTAAATGTTGAGACTTTAAATTCTGTTCTGGGAAGCAAAGGGGAACCACAGGCAGGAAGGTTTTAAACATGCTTACTGGTTGTAGATGGAGTAGAGTCCTAACTTCATATTACTGCTATCTCTAGAGGAAGAGAGAGGACTCTTCAGTGACAGCAGTAGAAGATAAGTTATTTCCTTGCAATTACTCTCTTCATATATATTTAGGTAATGCTTGTACAATTTATCTAGATAAATATGTTATTCTACGGTGTTATTAAAAATATATATTTTCTCATTTTGAAGGAATTACATGGGATACAATGGTGTGTTTCATGCTGGTAGCATGAAAACATTTCTTGACACTATTCAGCAATAGAACTGAAAGCAACAAGGCCTGAGAATTTTTATTGCATGTGACTAAGTCGTGAATGTCAGATCCTCCTACATGGTAGCAGTTACAGCTCAATAAGCGGTTCTGTTAAATGCACACAGTGTATGTATATAGTATTATTTTTGGTGTCCATAACACCATTTTACAATGAAGTATTGTTTAAGAGTGTTACCACTTCTTGACATTTTAGATCTCCCCATTCTCAGACACACTGTGGAATTAACAAAATCAATTTTCATTCTGTATTTTTACATGTGGTTCTGGCTAATCTTTTCTTGGGCAATGAGAGAGTGGGTGTTTGGGATTCTGTATGTTAGAATTCTTTTAGCATCTGATCAATATCCCAGATCACTGCTTTAAGAAGGCAGCATCCTTCTAAATGTAGAAAGTAAATTCTTTGCAGCAGCTGTCTCAACTTCCCTGCAAAATAGTGTTTGCAATTGCAAACAATTGCCCCTTTACGTGTGCAATGTTATTTGCACAGATGTAAACCAGTGTGATGAAGTATGTCTTTTTAAATTTGGGTAGTATTAAAATGGGAGAGAATGTAAGAGTACTTGCTGTTTAAATTCTTTTTTTTCTCTATAGATTTCTATGAATTAGTGGTTTTTTTTAAATCTGTGGTAGTGGCCTCATCAGTATTTCTATAAAATGATTCCATGGAGTTCTTAAAAGACTGTGTGAACTGAAACTGTGCTAACCACATATAACCTCAGACATGGCATTATCCCAGCTCTTCTTGCAGAATGGGTAATGACAAACAGCTTTAATGAAAGGTAATTGCAAACATTAGCAGATACGGAGAGTCAACACTGAGGACAGTAATGGTAGTCGCTTCTCAGTCCTTGCCAGTTTGGGTTTAAACTTGAGACTCAGAATCAGGGAAGCTAAAAGCCAGTAATACTTGCAATTTGAGTTGTATTTTTGTGGGCTGTCTGCCACAGGCAATCTGAGATGCACTAAAAACTGTGCAGATACAGCTGCAGGGGAGCAGGGAGGAAGATTTTTTTTTTTAAGTGTGTCAATTGGCATACCAAAAAGATAACTCCATGCTTATGCAGTTTTTTATTTGAAAAAGTCATCTATCTGTGCTTGAAGGAGGATAAGAGCCTTTTACAGAATACTGACTAAATCTTCCCATGGTTTCAAAATTTGGCATTTTCGGTCAGCAGAGAGAAAAATCCTTTTATTTCCTGCTCCTGTTACATTTTGTTTCCAAATTCTGTGGAAAGGATACTTTACAAAACCCTTTTCAATTTCCCAGCTGTCAGTGCTCAATATCAACTTGTTATTTAGCATCTTAAGGCTGCTTGCCTTGTATGTGCCAGCTCAGCTCTCTCAGGAACTCCTTATGTCACTTTCTCCTTGGCAGGCCAGGGAGGGGCTGGTGAGCAGGGCACTATCCCTCCCCCTAAATCCCGAGTCACACAAGGGAACCAACGCAGTTCATTGCAGGAGGCCTCTGGTCTCTGCCCAGCTGCACAAAGGGCAGCTTTTAGCGCTTGCAAGAGCTCCTTGTTTCATTAGGACAGCGCAGCAATGGCATCTCCTCTCCAGTTTTGTTTTTCCTGTGTGGTGTTTATTTATTTACAGTGGTATTTATTGTTAAACCTGCAGCGCTGAGTACTGGGTTTAAGCTTGCTTCCTGAGATGTGAAGCTCCCTTAAATGTCCTTGAGTTCTTGTATCTGGTCTCTTTTTGTCCGGATCTCCTGAATTTTTTCCACTGGCCACGGTGATTCAGGAAAGCATTCTTGGAGTCTTGTGCCATGACCATTTCCTCCTCAACTGCAAAATAATCCAAACAACACAAAAATTCCATAAGAATATCTTGATTTCTTACATTGAGTTTTTATAAAAAAAAAGAGCTGGCATATATTAATAAGAACTAAGCTTACTAAGGTGAAGGTGTCTAAAGAGCACACTGGTATTAGTTGGCCCATGATCCTAGAGGGAAGACTTCTGAGTGTGGTATGGGGCTGTTACTACGCCCAGCTAAGGGCTAACACGAACTACTGACATCAGCAGAAATGCTCTGTTTCCATTTGCCTTCACAGCTTTCAATCAGAATAAAATCCTTAAACAACAGCAAAGAGCATAGGCAGTTTATATTGGCAATTCGTGTTCTGCTTTACAGAGCTGTGGTTGTGCTGTGAGAAACTCAGTCTGGCCTGATCCTTCAAATGCTTGCCTATGGTATAGACAGAGCAGAAAAATGCTTGCTGTCCACATAACTGGACATCTTCAGAACATGACCATGCTGTTGGAGGCTTGGAGATTATTTGAAGAGGAATGGAGAAAAAGAGAAAATAAAAAAACCAGCATAAAATAAGTATTCAGGAGAAATGTGTGCTTTTTTGTTAGGTGATTTCATTTTATATATAAGGTATTTTTGTATTGATATATTTATGCAGAGCCTCTTGCTGCACAGAGAAAAGTGCTTATTTAGCAATGAAGCAAGGCAGC
Organism: Anthoscopus minutus; assembly: GCA_013399455.1. NCBI lineage: Eukaryota > Metazoa > Chordata > Aves > Passeriformes > Paridae > Anthoscopus > Anthoscopus minutus. The sequence goes on along the minus strand of VWYI01019029.1, from coordinate 41,026 downwards.
CTTGATTTTAGTAATGAAAAAGATAACCTTTTTTTTGTTTGTTTGTTTTTTCTTGTTTTTGTTGGGTTGTTTTTTGTTGTATTTTTTTAAAAAAGAGATCTAGGGAAATAGGCAGCTTATATCTGCAGAATTTCTGTTGTTCTGTAGGAGAGATAGCATTTGAAGCAGTCTTCTCAGGCTTATCTGTGGCTGTTTCTCTCACCTGATGGTCTTAAGCTGAAGCTGCCTCCACTTGCTTGTACAGGGAGAACTGCTCAGGATGTTTTGTGTAAGTTGGCTGGAGGCCAGAAGAGTAGCTTGGTCTCTGAGAGTCTCAGCTCAAGAAAAAGATCTTTGAGACAGAGCAGGGAATGCAATGCCCAGGGTATTGAATAGACAGGAATTCATCTCACATCTTCTTGAGAATCCCAGCCAGAACACCTGTGATCTGCAAACTGTCTCCTTTCCTGAGGCATTGAAAAGCCAGATGATTCCCTTCAAGCATCATTCTCAGTTGTGAAAGAGAGAAGCATAGCAGCAATATTCCTTTGGCAAATTAGTCTGCCTACTACCTCATTCACCTCTCTCTTACACCCTTGATTACTAATCTCAGAGAATTTACAAAACCATTGCTTGCTTAAACCCATTACAAATCCAAAGCTAAAATTTCTGTGATTTAAGAGAAGCAGAATTTAACATCTGGTGCTGTAGATTATTTACAGATCTGCAAAAAGTATATCTAAGGAGGATATGAGTGCTGTGAAAAAGGGAGGACAGTCTGTTTCAGCAGTTAATCATGCATCAAGAATACAAATGTCTGTTGGGATTTTTTAGATAGGTTCATCTGGCTTAATGAAAATATTGTCTGAGCCCCAACAAAATAACTGAACTGATGGGATCAGTAGCCCACCTGTTAGAATGGTGCTTTTCCACCATTCTTGCTGGAATAGAAATGTGAGAGCATCACCAGGTAACAGGGAGTTCAGTAGCAGCTCTGTATTATTTCATAATACTAATGTCTGACTTACACATATGAGCACAGAGCTGATAATTTACTGAAAGGGAAAATCCATGCTTTCATCTGAAATCAAATGCAATAATGTCACTAGCTTTCATTTCAGCCACTTTCAGGAAAGAAAACTACTCTCTTAGTACTTGGCCTTCCTATTTCCTCACAGATGCTGAATTGCACAATGTTTTGGCATTGCACTGGTTTTGTTGCTGTTTTATTAGCATGTGAAAAACGAACAGCACCTTGCTCTAAGAATAATCTATAACCCAGGGCAGGGCTGGGTTAGGCACGTGGAGTAGGCTTCCCTTGCAGAATAATTCAGCATCTGAAAGCATGTCTTGAACAGGAAATGTTTGAGTTTTAGCAGCCTGAAGGTAACTTGGAGTGCGTGCTCATATGCAAACGCCTTTCCTCTGTTAAAGCCTCAGATCTAAATGCCTGGAGATGTTACACAAAACAGGAAGTTAGTTTATTTTACATTTCTGGCTGCGTATGACCTTTCTTATGTTAAGAAATTTTCCAAATAGGAAATTTAGGCCAAATTTTCAGAATAGAGCAAAATCTGAGTGCACATATTAGTGTTTGGCCTGGCATCTAAGTGGGATTTCTTTCCTGGCCTTGCACTGGTGGGTAAATCCTTCTCCTGTTGGGTCGATGCACCACAGGGCAGCTCAGTTCTCTGCTGATCTACAGAGCCCTGTGGACAGAACTGGCCTGTCTGCCCCAGCCAGTCTCTGCTAGAGCTGAAACCTGCTGTAGGAGAGTTGTGAAACATTGTCCCAGGTAGGGTTCTCACCAAGTTATATCAAGAAGCATCTGCAGTTTACAGAGAAAATGTGGGCTGTCCTCTTATCTCTCCTGACACTCCATATGGAGAAAATGTTCAAAAAACAGCTAATCTGAAGAGCAAGCCTAGCCTGGTGTCAGTGAGAGTGTGCTTTAAAAGAGCTGAAGGAAAGAATGGTTGAGGCCTCTGCTCCAAATGTGCCCCAAGGCTGTCTTTGGCAGCTGGAACCCTAAAACAAGAGCATGTGTGAATCTGCTACTGCAGCTGAGACCCAGATCTGGAGGGCATGAAGATTATCCCATCAAGACAGTCTGAGGTACAGTATTTTCCTGTCTAAAAGAAACTCCCTGCCTGCTACAAGTAGCCCAGTTGGTCTTTGTGAGCAGCCTTGATTCTCAGTACACAGATGTGTTACAGTTACTGCACGTTTGCATTGGGGTGGGTATTTGTTATGGTTTTACTCGGAAGATAGATTTTTTGAAGTGAATTTAATCTGATTTTGAAATAGAAAAGGCAACATGGCAAATGTGCACTTAGGTACAAAGTAGAAGCAAATACATATTTTGAAAGAACACAGACACATACTCAAAGCCTAATTACTTATAGGGTGTAACTGCTGCTGCCTGTCTCACTGAAGACTGGCACAGTGTAAGCACAGAAAAAAAATGACCTGTACTTTCTGTACTTTAACTTCCCTTTTTTTTTTTCATTCTGGTTGCTCCTTCTATAGTGTAAAACAGTAAAATCTCCTGTAGTATAGTGTAAAAAACGATGCTATTTTAAGTGAGGGGTCAATCCAAATTCCAAACAAATACCTGTAGTGTTTTTCAAACAGAAAATGGTCTAAATACAGTACAACTTCATCAAATTGTTTTTGATCATACTTGTCTTCAGTTTAGCTAATGGTACAAGCCTAAGTTGTCTGTTGAATGAGGTCCGTCTGCCTCCCCCAGTCTTTTTCCCAAGTCCTGACTCACCTTCTCTTAGTTTGATCCTGAAGTAGGCAATTAGCAGCAGCAGGAGTAAAGTCACGGGCATAAAGATCCCAGCAAAGAGAACATAACCAGGCAGCTCCCTCACAAACACTGACAATACATAACCCACACTCATTTTCATCTCTGGCTACCGTGCCAAGCCAGATCCTTAAGGTCTCCAAGTTTGGACCCTATTTATCCTGCTTTCTTCCTTTTTTCTCTGATGGACATTCTGCCCTTTGCTCAGGCCATTATCTCTTTTTGGACTTTGGTTTGTTTGTGTAGGTCTGTGATCTCAGTAGTACTGGAGTTCACTCACAAAGTTACTCAGCAACAAAGTTTAAAAGTGTATATTGAAGTAATGTAGGGCTTTGAAACCTTTGGATATATTGGGCTGTGCAGGGCTCAATATGTGAGGCTGCTGCTGCCTTTTGAGCAGTGTGGCTTCTGTCATCTGCTAACACTGTACAGGCCATTCTGAGTAATAAGCACCCTCTTCCTAGATATACTATTAATTTTACAGTAGATCACAAATGCTTGCTCAGGTTGAGGACCCTGTTGTACATTCCACACAGGCACACGTGTGGTCTCAACACTGAAGAGTTTTCAGACCAAAAACCACTGAGTCAAGAAGCAAGTCACTGTGGTGATGCTGTACCAACAGCATTTTTTCCAAAGAGCAGCTATGGAACAGTGAAACACAGGCAAGTTTCTTTCTTAGTAAAGTTGAAATTGTATGACAGGAGGGTGGGCACAGATGTGCCAGAGAATTCAAGAACCTTTTAAATGTTCAGGTGGTTCCATTTTTCCCATCAGATTACCAGCTTATGGCAAAACTGTGCCTTGCCTGCACTGATCTTCTTAATCAATTTTTTTGAAGATGACTAGTCATTTTATATTTCTCTACACCTTAAGGTTTGCAACCCATTGTGAGCAGTTCTGTCCAAGCATCCAGAAAGACTGTACAAGGTTTGCTTCACTAATTGGGTAGGTGGGTAGGCTGGAACCATGGGGTAATGCAGTAGATTCTTAGACTTTCATGGGAAAGATGTAGTTCTGTGCTCACCTTGTTTTCTTCACTTATTGGTCTCAAGAGGCAAATGACCTCACATAAAAACTAATTGAAGTTTGCAATTTTTTGAATGGTAAGATATTTGAGGTCCTCTCTTTTTAACAAGTGATGGAGAATATAATGTTTACAGGTGAATTCCTTGTTTTGTTAATTACCTGCTGTTGTAATTGATAAAAGAACAACTGGAGCGTGTCTTATTTCTTGCTTATCCTTGTTCAGCTTCAGCTTCTAACCATTATATCTTATTCTGCCTTTTCCTACAAGATGTTTGACCTCATTCATGAAGTGCTTTATGATCTACTGATGAAAAGCATGGATTAAAAGCCAGATGGTGAAGATATTAATATTATTATAGGCCCATCTGTTGTCAGATAATTCCTTCCTTGAATAGATACCTGTCAGCTGTGATCATTAATTCCTTAGATTTTTTTATTTGTGCATGAAAAGTTAATTCAGTTTTTTTTAGGCTATTATGATTGTTATTGTTTAGGATTGCAAAACAGTTGCAGTATTTGATGAATACTCTTCTGGCATATTTTTTAAATTCCTTCCTAACAGGTGTTCTTATAAAAAAATATCTTGAGTAATCAGAGAGCTCAGTCTTTGAGACTGAAGTCTGTGACTGAATTCCAAGCACTGTGACATTACAAAATGAGCTGGGGCATACTTCTCTTTTATATGTCTGTTATGGACCATGATGACATTTATTGGTGCTAAATACCTGCAAAGGTATATACAAGGGCAAAACACGCACTTGGATTTTTAAAATTGGGTTACTTTGTGTGCCTGTGATACAATTTCTTTCTGTCAAATGTGAGTCAGGGGAGGTGAGGCAAGTAGCTTGACTTTGTTATCACACCTGCCTCTGGTGGTTCAGGCAGCTGATGGATTGGAAGTGATTAATGTCTGCCCAGGAAGAATAAGAAAATTCTCACCTCTCCACGTTTGTACAACCTCCTTGAGAAATGGCAGCTGCCAGTTCTGGTCTTGGCAGTGAGGAACAGAACTTGGCCATGGCTGCTCGGTGTGGCAGATGTGTAAAGCAAGTTTCCATATTGAAGTAGGACAAATGCAGTGGAAATGAGGTCAAACACATTTTTGCCAGGAAGGCAGTTCATTTCCTACCTGGGCTGGCTGGGATGGTTTGTGTAAAGCCAAGTGTAGCTGTGCTGCTGGGCAGGCAGCGGTGTTTGCAGCAGCAATGCCTCGCGTGTCGTCTGCCACAGCCAGAAGAAACTGGGAAATGTGGGCCAGGCATGGATTACTAATGCAGGAACATATGGTTTCCTGGCTGATCTGTGAAGCTTGGGTGTGTTTGGGAAAAACAGATGGATTCACAGGCTTTGTGAACTTGTCACTGACTTTTCACCCACTGGAAAAACAGAACCAATTGCTTGTTACCCCTATGGCACTGCAGGGTGGGCCTGCCCAAAGTTTGCTTTATGGTTAACAGGGATTTCAGCTGTTTCAAAGTTTTCCTTTTGGCTTGAATCAGAAGCTTAATTTCCTGTGAGAAGGAATTTAAGGAACATTAATTTTACAGCCAATAAAACTCTTATTTTAGCTGTGTCATTTTGATTATTTGCATGAAATGTGAACACAAATGAATTAATTCAAACTTCAAATGACTTTCTATTTTCCAAACTTGCCAACTAACACCAGAAATTATGAACATCACAGCTACCATGTTGGAAGGAACTACTTTTACTGCTCATCTTTGTGTGTGTGTGTGTGTTAAGGATACATATTTTCACACACATTCTTAGAATATTTTGTTTCAATCACAGTTTCCAAAGGAAAACATTCTCTTAAGATTTCTAGTATTCCCTACTAAAGATGGCTTTAGTAAGGAATATAAATATTGGTGCTGAGGGGAAAGAGTAAGGTGTGCCTGTGAAGACTTAACCACAATAAATAAAGAAAACATGGGTATTGCAGGTCCTCAAGAGCCTTTTGGGCAGAAGCCAAGATGCTCACATTTTGTACAGGCAAATTGGCAACATGCACAGCAGGTGACCTGGCAGAGATGAGGCTGCACTTTCTTAGAGAAGACACTGTAAAATTTGCGGTGAGACCGAAACTATAAAAAAATCAAGATTTCTGTCATTATGGTGGAAAGAGGAAGCAGGAATTTGGTCCTGGCTCCAGAGCCTTCCAGCACACACCAGTGGGTCAAAACTCTTGTTCCTCCCTGAGCCAGGGTTGGAACTGGCTGCAGAGGACTGGATATTCCCAAGTGTCCCTAGCCCAGGGTGGATGTTGGTAAGTTGGTACACTTGCACTACTCAGAAAACAAATTTTGGATGAAAAAGAGCTTTTGCTCCCAGGGCTATCAAGGCACAAGATTGCCTGAAATGTATATTAAGGTTATTAAATTTAAATGCTAAATGAACATTTAGATCTATCCTTATCCTGGATATTTTTCTAGAATACCAAAATTGTCTATTCTCCTTTCCAACATAAATCCAATAAAAGTTATTAGATCGAATAGTTTGATATCTTTATTATAACAGGCAATTTAATTTCCTTCCATGTCCTTTGCAGAATCCAATAAATTGATTGGGGCTTGTTTTCCCAAAAAGCACTTAACCTTTGTTTGAAAACATCAGGAGGCAGAGAATCATCTGTTCCTTTCCATGCCTTGTTCATGGTGTAAAACACCTGCTTCACATCTGGTTTAGAGCTTGCCATGGTTCTGCTTTCAGCCACTTGTTCTGCCTGCTCAGTTTGTCAGGGAGTTTTGTTATTTTTCCCCTGTGAAAGTACTTAAGCCTTACAGTGTCATGTCTCAATCTCTTTCCTGTTAAACTACCCATTCTGGTCTCTTAATCCCCTACAGCAGGAAATGTGGGGGGTTTGCCCATCCTTGAAACTTCCTTGCTGGTTTTCTGTGCTTTGTCTAATTTTTAAAGGTATCTTTTGAAATGTGGGTGTCCTGACAGTCTCAATCTCACAATAGTGTCACCTGTGACTCTTGTAGAGGTAAATTCATGTCTCTATTCCCACTTGCTAATCAGTTTTTCACTTATTAGGTGGGCTTGTGGGGCCCTGATTGCTAGAGCATTTGGAGGCACTCAGATTACACACCTACTCTCGGTCTCAATCCTCTTCAGGATTGCTGTTCCTCAGGGCCAGTTTTAGAGAAGACCTTTAAAGCTTGTTTCTAGAAGGAAAATTTTTGTTTGGAAATGTTATAATGGCTTGTGTCATGATAAACCCAGCCTTTAACAAATGATCCAGATCACACAGCCTATTACTTCTCCTTACGGCTTAGTGTCAAGCCTTTGATTATCTGCACCTTTTAGAAGTGCTGATTTTATATCAATTTCTACCTGAGGGTTTTTTTTTTCCTTCTCCTGCTTTGCTGATTTTCTACTTTGTTGCTTTTCCAATGCAAGTATTTGTGTCTTCATGGTGTAAGTTGCTTCAAGTGATTGATCCAGTTGAAAAACTGCATAAGCTTTTTCTGGGCGTTGAGGGAAAGTATTAATGAGATTATTGTGAAACTGGAACCATTTTCTGGTTGAGTTTGGAAGCAGCTCTGCTGCCAAATGCATAACCATCCCCTCATCAGAAGCACTGCAGCAGCTACCCTGTGGATATGACTTTTAAGGTCCCTGCAGCAATTCCTAATTCATTACTTGTGTGCTCTATTGATATAGAAAAGTGATTACTTTTTAATGAGCACATCTTGTGCTATTGATTCAAGTGCCTTAGGACTTGTAGGTGTATTGAAGCTATGGTTGACTTTATCAAACAGACTTGTAATCTCATTAACAAAGTAACATCTATTTTGCATAAACTGTGCTAAGTAGCTTATTTATATTCCAGTTTTTTTATCTCTTCGAACAATCTTTGCATTCTTCATGGTTTGCATTTAGTTTCCTTACCTATAACTAGGCCAGATCATTTGACTGTTGGCATGAAAACAATGGATTTCTAGGCTTCTCAATATTATGATTAAGATGTATGAAAAATTAGCTGAAGTGGAAAAAATGCTAAAACCTTCTTGGCCAACTTCCAGACCTCTTTCAGGCTTCTTGATTTTCAAAATTCAGTACAGATTATTTAAATTTCAGCTTTGTAGTTAATCACCTGTACAGGTGAATAGTAATCTACCTGTGCCCAAGCATCTGGCAGTGGTACAAATGGATGAGCCTTTTCTTTGCATACAAACCAAAACATTGATTGAGAGTAGTACAGTCTGTACATTATTACTTAAACCCCCTTGATATGAGCTGCTGTCAACATATCTCTTGCTTCCAGCACAATTTTGAAAGAATAGGATATGTGATTGTTCCTAATCCTCTGACCATGGCATTTTCCATAGAGTCCATGTTTTATATTCATGGCTTGTCATGCTTCTCCTTGACTTGAAATAGACTCGACAGAGAGCCAGTAAATTTTTCTTTTGGAATTATTATTTGTGTTTCTGCTAAATACAAATTTTAAAGTGTGTTGGATATTGTAAGTTAATAAATATTTGCCCTTTCCATTGAACAATTTTGCTAAAAATTTTGGAAATGGGTTGATTTCTATTACCCACTTTTGTGTGTGTATGTGCGTGTACAGTTTTGTGTTTGGGCCGCCAACTGTTCACCTGCATCAAATGAGACTAATGGCTCTCTGTACCCAGATGCTCTTCACCAGTTCCAGCACAGGGACTATTTCACCTGTACCTGGCATAACTTAGTCCTGCAGCATCCCTCCTGACAGCTGAATCCCTTTCTCTTAGCAGATCATGGATCTTCAGAAGCCATATGATGAATGCTCTCTGCATGAGTCTTCAAGCAGTGTATTAAATGGAAGGATAACTTTATCTTTTTAATTAAATGCTGCAAAACAAACCCAATCTCTATCAGGCATCCAAACCCAGTCTCATCTCTCAGGCAGCTCATGGCTGCGTGTCAGTGTGCTTTTCTCCTTGATTTGTAAAGATAAAATCAATGTAACCTTTAGGCAGTGTAGATAAGTGAGTGAGTGATGAAAAATGGTGCTGCTCTGATATTCTGGAAAGAAAGAGCCAGGTTGGGAATGGTTGTACAGTGGTAACACAGGGCTGTCTTTTTGTCTTACCCATAACTACTGTGGTGGCAATTTGCTGCATCACTGTTTGCTCATTTCCAGTTCACTATTCACACAGCAACAAACAAAACAAGATCCTAGAAGCCAGGAGAGGCTCAACTTTCATTTGGTATCCTGATGTGTAACTGATCCTGAAACCACTATATGTAAAGGTCCAGAGAATGCTCACAGCAGGTGTAAAATCTTAAGCTGAATTTTTTTTTAGCTGGCTTGATTTCAAATGTATTATGCTGTTTGTTATGTTTCAGTTGAATTATGCCATCTGGTGCCTCTTGGTTACTTAATACCCCATGATATTACTTTACAATATGTCTGCGGTCCTAGTGTTGCTACCCTACCATACCTCAGGGAGTTTTGAGTCACCATGGAGCTGTAGAGTAATGCACTTTTTCTTCTCCCACTTCCCCATTGCAAAAGATGATATAGAGCAGGCTACAGTGGCAAGATTTACAGCTGTGCCCAGCCAGCTCAAGAGGCTGAACTGGAAATGCCCCAGATTCTGTTTCTTGGGCAGCCTGACCCCAGTCCCAGCTGGTTTTTGTGCAGGGCTAGGAGCTCAGGATATTCTACAATTTCCTGATCCAGCATGGGGCTGGGGCAGCTGCAGAGTGGAGAGTGAGGGAGGCTGCTCAGCACCACAGATAGGTTTTAAACCCTGTGAACAAGCAATGGGGTGGGACCAATGCAGAAGCATTTTATTTGGTGGCTAAACATGCACAGATGTGTAGCTGTATTGAATTTGAATCACAGCTCTACAAAGTAAAAAAGTGGCATCTCCCAGATCAGAGTGATTCTAGGGCATATTGGCCTATTTGTGCCTACTTGTGTGCCCTAAGTGACTTGAGCCACAACACTTCAGCTACTTTGCAGGACACCAGAGGATTTTGCAGTATCTCTGTGTCCTTATTAGACATAAGAAACAGCTCAAGTTTCATAGAGTAGATAGAGCTGTAGAAAACTCAAATCCCCATTAAAAGTGTCTGTGCCACTTGCTGGTGAGCCAAATTGTTTCAAGTCACTCATTACAGGTTTGGCAGACATTTAATGTGGATTTTCCCTGCAAGATTCCCTCACAGAAACTGAGCTTTGACAGCCTCCTGTAGCACAGGCTCCTTGTCTGGAGAAAGAGGGTCCCTCCAGAGAGGGATCCAAGCTGCTGGTGGAATAGGAGCAATCAAAAACTTACTGGGCTGAGGCCTAATGTAACCCTGGGTGAAAATAACTGACAGTGGAATGAACAGTACAGGAAACTTGTCAGCAACACTGGAGAAGTGAGTGTGTGTGTGCAAAGCTGCCTCCTCTGTCTCAGTGTCTGGAAGGAAACTAAATCTCTGTGTGAGACAAATTTTCAGCTGCTGCCAGCAAAAGCCACGGTTAGTTTAACGCATTTTGTCAGCTATCTAGTACTCAGTTAATGTGACATGAAATAAAATGGCATGAGCACATATCATTCTCTGTTATGTATTTCTGGTGAGTGCTAATTAATTTGTCATTCCACTTTCCTCACTGTACATTTACGCAGTAATGAGTTGTAGCCATCTGCTGGCATGAAATGATCTTTTTTTTTCCCCCTCTCCCCAGAAAGGAGATAGACAGACTGCCTTTCATGTTTTTCCTTATACTCTTAACATATCCAGAAAACCTTATGCTTAACACTGACATTGGCAGCAACAAATGCTAATTTACACATTCAATCATGTAAAAAACTAAGGAGAGAATTTTTAACCCTACCTTTTTGATGATTTAAAATAGTTATTGTGGATGTTCTGTCTCGGAGAGTTTCATGTAGTGTTTTAAAAGGGAGCAACAACTGCTTTTTTTCCCTGAATGAGGAATGCATTCTAACGTCTTTTACTTGTAAGAATGATAAGGGAAAGACAGTCCATCCTCATCAGAACACTGTCCCATAGGCAGCAGCTTCTCCTGCATGAATGTTACACCATGCAGAGCCATGGAAGTAGAATAAAGGAACTTCAAACCGGTAAAATAGAAAGAAGGGGAAATAATTGAGACAGTAATTCCGGTTTGAAAAATGTGTGGCTGTGATGCTCTGAGCCCCTGCTGCCCCAACTTGCTGACTTTTCACATTGTATTGAGAATGCTGACAGACCCTGTAAGACTTGAATGATAACAATGACAAATATATCTGAAAGAGGGGGAAAGACTCTTAAGCTGATTTGTACAGGTACCTCAAGACATTGATTGCATAGTTGATCTTGAAGTGAGAGAAAATGAAATCTTTTTTGCTTAAAATAGCAATTTTACTTATTTGCCTTTTACACTGGTGTTCCCAATGTCTCTTGTAAAACTCACTGTGTTTTTCACATCATCAAGCCCTGAGATAGCAAGACAGTTTTAAACAGTTACCCACCATTGTTGGAACCTCACCTGCTTCCTCCTTGATTTCTATTAGGAGTCCTCAGGGAATAATAGGCATATGTTAGTGTTCATTTTCACCATTAGTTCGGTATCTTTGTCTACAGCCACTTCAGATTTCAGGTATTTGCCCCCCTTTATTCTCCACCCAGGAATTCTAGCATAGGAGAGTCTCCCCAGTTTATTCCAAGTGAATACTTATGGAAGGAATTAATTTAGTTCCCTGCAGTGTCTTTGCCAGGGGCTGCCCTTTAGAGATGCCTGATCCTGATTTAAAAAATACATTTAGTACTTTGACTCCTTGAAAAAATATAAGTCACAAATGTCAATAAAATAAAACAGATGGGCAGGAAGAGCTGCAGATATGTTTAATGTATTGAACACGCTGAGGACTCTACCTCACAGTGTGCTATCAAGCAAACTTTCGTTTGTATGGACTGAAAAGTGTATGAACACTGAGTAGCACTCTGGCTACTCAGTGGGTGTGTGCCCCCCAGCAGATAATTACCTGCCCTTGTCAACATGTGGTAGCTAATCACTCTTCTGGTGAGCTTGTGCCTGCATGGGCAGTAATCAGGGAGTAGCTGTGAACTCTTATCCTGCTCTGCCTGGTGGCATATTTTTGTGTTATGTGTGTGCGCATGTGCGGATCTGAAGGCTATGATTTATCAGTCTTGATTATCTTGGCAGTTTTATTGTTTACAAAAACAGACACAACGTGGCATCTGCAGATGTGCAATCATCTGTAATTATTTTTGCAGCATGCTTCTTTGGCAGGTTGAAAGCCCAGAGAGAAACTAGTGAAAACACACTTTTTAAAAGGTATTTTTTTATTATTTTTCTTTTCCAATCACCCACACACTGTTTCTTCCATTCATGCTGTTTTTATCTTGGTGGCATTATCTGTTTTCACTTATAGTTAGTAGTGTGACAGCGACCTGCTGATTTTTCAATGGCTTCCAACAGCACTTATTATCTAGCACTCTTCTTCAATCAGTGGATTGCAGAAGTAAAGTGCACTCAGGGATACTCAGATAATGGGTTCCAATCAAACAACGTTACAGATATGTGTTCTCCTGTCTTTCTGTAGTGCTTATTTGCACATTTGGCAGAGTCATGATACCGACATTTGAAGTTCTAATAGGGCTTTCTATCTAAGGGTCCCCAAGTGTTGTGCAAAGCACAATTCACTCCCTTAAATGTGCTGGGACTTGAGCACCTCCTGGGAGTGCTGGAACTGGCAATTCTAATTTTACAGCAACAGAAGAAAGATTTTACCCCATCTTCACAATTTTTTAGTAAGAAAGCAACTGCTTTATCTTCTAAGCATTTTCTGAGGTCCCCTTGATGGAGGATGCACAGGGCAGCTGTAGTTGGCAAATTTTCCTGAGCTGGATGGAGACAGAGAATGATCTCATTTAATCAATGGCAGAGTAACTTTGTGTATCTTTGCCCATACCCAAAGAACTAAGAAACATCTCCCATGCCACAAATCAGTGGGGGAAAGGTAGGATGGTACACTGACAGAAAAGAGCTGGGACTTTCTCTGGGCTCTGAAGACATGGAAAGGGATGGCTGTAGGTTACTGAGGCCTGTCTGCCTGAGTGAAGAAGAACAAGAGCATAAGGCAGTAGGCAAACTAGGGAGATGAATTAGAAGTTTTAATAGCTTAAGCCTGAGAGAAACTGTGTTGATGGCAGTGTTGGCTACTGAGAATTTGGAAAAGCAAAGGAAGGTCCACTTATTCTTTGACTATGAAAAAGGGTCATGTTTCTCAAAAATAAATAAGTATTTCTATCCCTACTTCAGGTCTCTAAATCGTAGCATAGCTTGGAAGTGTTCACTACCAGCTAAAGTGTAAAGAGACAGAAAGAATGTCCCCTATAACCTACTTGATAAAAGAGGATAAGGAGCACATATGCTGCTCCTGTTAACTCTGCTTGCTGGGAGTAAGGAAATAGAGTTTAATCCCTAGTAGCCAAAATGACAAGGAAAAAGAACAGGAAAAGTGAAAGCAAATCACTCAGTTTACTGCTCTAGCTATTATTTGGTGTTACTGGGAGAAGTAGTACCAATAATGTGGGGGAGTTACTTTGTTCCAGATATTAGCAATATTCCAGTACAACTTAGGGAAATTTATCTAAATGCTAAATCTTCTGTCACTGTTGATTGTGTTTAACAAAACTAAGTTAGCATCATCGGGCTAAAAAAAGACTTAATTGAAGTAATTTTCTGTACCTTTATAAAAGTTCACAGAGTATTGAAAAGCTTTCAGGCTACAAGAGTATCTTAAAAAAAATTTACTCAGAAACATTAGGCTTAATTTAAAAACACTCTTTAAAGGTGATACTGTGACCTTCTCACTGGCTTGTTATCTCAGTGAATATAAAATACTTTTCTCTCTTTATAAATTTACTGATGGCACTGGAATAAAGGCCAAGGACTCTTTTCCCTATTGCAATAACAATTTTATGCTGGTAACTGCTGAAGGGAGGCTGAGATGGGCATTCAGTTTCTCTAGTAACCATTTGGAGATCTGCTTTTTTACTTGCTGAATTATTTTGTGCTGCCTAAGAATATCTCTTCTTTTAACTCCTTCACAAGCACCCCAGATGGTCTTTGTCATTCACTGTCCCTCTGCTAGGATCACATAGATAACAATCTCTAGACAGCTATAATTCTTGCTGTAGGTATTTTCCAGCATTTGAAAGTAATACAAGAAATCAAAGAAATATCACTGGAAAGGTTTTCAGGAAACTGTCTAGCCAGTACCCCTCCTCTGAGGCAGGGTAAGGAGCAGCTGTGTCTCTTGAACATGTCAAAATAATTTATCCTTAAAACCCCCTGAGGCTGAGGTTCCAGTAACCTCCTGAGGTACTGCTTCCCTGGGGTACCATGTGATGAGTGGTATGCAGAAACTTCCCTGCTGTCTAGCCTAAGTGGCCCTTACTGCAAATTAAGTGAATTATTGTTCTATCTTTCAACAGCAGTCTACTGCTATCCTTTTTTTTTTTTTAATATACTCTGTAACTTTGTCCTCTGGTTTATGTGTCCTTTCATCCCATCTCGGGAAAAGGCCATTCTCCCCACCGCCCCACTGGCTTCCCCCATTTGTTATTGTTATTTCCCTACCTTATTTTTGAAAGCTTTATAAGTGTGTCTGTTCTTCTCTGAATTATGCCAAATTTTTTGAGAATACCCCACTCAAACTCTAACTGGAGGTCTCAAGTATTCTCCAGACTGTAATGCTTTTCTCTGTCTGGCAATGTTTTTTTCTAATATAGCACTTACCCAGGCCAGAACTGTTCATTTAGGGTATACTTTCAGTATATGCTTTTATTGCAACTGTCTCTTCTCTTTTGTCCCTTCTCTTTCAGGTTTTGAGCCGCAAAAGCTGCCAGGTCTGGAACATATCTTGGCTATTTTCCATGGTGTATGTGTATCATTCAGATGTGGCATGGTCCTTTGTACTTTGAATTTTATAATTTTCAGACCATCGCTCCAATTGTTCATATTCATTTTAAATCCTAATCTTCTCATCTTAGCATGACCTACATGCTAACTCATCACCCAAGTCATTGATAATGATATGAAATACGTTTGTCATGGGACAAACTGTGACCTGACTTGAATGGCCCTCTCATTCAAAGCAGACAGTCTAACATATAATTGTGCATTTACCTTATAGGCTTTATTTCAAGCTCTTCTCTGAGAACAGAAATGGGACTGTATCAAAGGTGTGCTAACATCAATACATACTGCATCAGTAGTTTCTTTCCCTGCATGAGACTAGTCATCTTTTCAGAGAAAAAGATGAAAAGGTTTCTTACAGCTTGCTCCTGACAAATGCAGTGTTGTTGAGGAAGGACCTGCTTTCGGGGTTGGAAACTCTGCAATGACATCAGTCAAAATTGTAGAGCATCAGCTTCCTTGATAAAAAGATAGTGGGTTTTTTTCTTCACTCATATCTTGAGACAGATGCAGCTTTGACATGCTCTTTCCGTTTAATTTCTTGTCAAACACATATGCTAGCATATATACAACCATTTTGTGAATAAGTTAGCTATGTCAACCCTGCTGACATTAATGGGGGATTTTCTATTGCCATAATTGGCCAGAGGCCCAACTGGCTACAGCTGAAAGCAGTTTCCATGCCAGCACAAGCAATAATTGCACTCAGCAAATATTACATCCTGGCAGCTGCAGCTGAACCCTGTAGCTCAACTCTATTTTAGCCTATATGGGCTCAGTTAATAGTTATTTTATCTTGCAGTAAATAAGGTGATTTTAAAGCTATTTTTCCCTTGATATTAAACTATATAAATAATATAAATAATGTGAAAAAAAAAATTTTTATATTAGAGATATTCTAGCAATAAAAGCAAGTAAGCAAAGAATTAAAGTTACTTTACATGATTTTTCTGTTCTCCATTAGCCCATGCAATAGCATTGGCTGTCCAGTCTGTATGGCAGGATGCAACATTAAAGCCCAAGCAGTTTTTAAATAATTTCCCTTTATGCTTCTTTTCTCATATATTTTCCATTCACCTTTTTGTTGTTGTTGTTTGGCAGATGTTTTGTTTTGTTTTCCTTCCCTTCTGCTGTCTTCTTATCCTCTTGTTTTTCAGTTAAATGGTTTGGCTGTGGGCTGTTCCTGGTCTGGCATGGTGGCAGGAAAGGAAGTACTAGGAGTTGGAGGAATGGCTCAGTAGGCAATAGGGTTGCAGTGGAGGATAGAAGAGCCCAAATGTTTTTGTGCATGTTGGGGTGTGGGCTGCTCTCAAGAAGCCGGTGATTGCTTGGTGAGACTTCTTCTGCCCCTCTGGTGCAGGAGCTGGCTTTTGGCTTCCCAGGGGCTTTCAGGGCTTTCTCATCACTTGTGGATGTAGGTGCCATCTGGTCAGGGTCTGTCTTGCAAAGGGGACAGGAATTATCTGATACAGGTCATTATTACTGAAAGTTAATTACATGTCTATTCAGCCTCACTTTGAGGTGAAATAAAAAGTCTGCAGTGTGCTTGTGGGCTTTGGAGGGTAACAATGTCTATTTTCAAGATAGGCCTAAGGGGTGTAGCTCGGGTAGCTTGTGAATTTTCTAGGCAAGGCAGAGTTCCATGGCAAGCCTATATTCCTGCCAAAGAGAACACTTCTGCTTGGAATGCCTCTTGTTTCTCCTTTCCCAGTGGGTTGTGTTACTGTTATGTTTTCCTGCATAATATTTACCCTTTGTCTGCAATCACAATTGTTATGAGGGACATTGGCTTGACAACAACACATTTGATGGCATAGGATGCAAGAACATAGAGTGTGCTCTAGTTTCTAGGCCTCCAGCTATTCCCCATGGATCCCTTTATTCATGCCTTCATCAGAAAACTGGAAGGGTTTTTTAGTAATACATTGGGAATGAAAAAAAATTTTAAAAAAGGAACCTGAAAGTGTTATAATAGAATTATATGGCGTAGCTTGCAAAGTTCAGTGAATTTGGAACTTGGAATGGAAATGTGCCTTCCCCTGCAAATAAAAAATTGATTAGGTATTTCCATATAGACAGATGGTCACCTTCTCCTAAAAGCCATGTATGAGACAGTTGTGAGCTGAAATATGGCCCTGGTATCCAACATCTGGTAAAATTGTGAGCAGTAATTTAGTAATATTTTATTGTTTAATTTTCTCTGTTGGGTTGTTTTCTATGCATGGAGTGATTACCTTCCCAGTTCTTAGTTTCATAGTGATCCCCTCGTGAATTCTTATTTTCATCTCTTCTTGAAATATGTGCTGTGGGAAATGGAGTGTTTTAGTTTTGCTCTTCAGTATTGTGAAGAAAAGTGTTCTTACCCAAAAAATAGTGGAGCTTTACTTTTTAAAAACTTCATAGGTGGGTCATATTGGTTTTTTACACCAACACCAGTAATACAGCTTGCAATGTCGTTAAAAACATTCTACTGCATTGCATTAATCTACTGCCCATCATAGACTATATATACATAATTCTGGAAGCTTTGAATAAAGCTAAATAATAAAACAGCCTTGAGGGCTGTATAACTCAAGTACAGCAAGAGGAAAAAACCCCAAAGAGTAGACCACAGTAGTCAATGTAATAATCAACAGGCTTAGCACAGAGACCATGGCTTGTGGTAGTTGTCGTAGTAAGGAAAGTTTTAAGAAGTAATCTGAATGCAGTCATTGAGGCAATTTTAAGTTGCTACCTTCTGGTCACCTCCCATACATGAAAGTGTAGTAATTTGAAACTCAGTGGGTATGTGATACAAACTGGCAGTGTAAGCCTCTCTGTCTCTTCGTGGTCAGAGAAATGGGTCAGTCAGGTGGGTCAGAATGTGGGAATTCTTGGAAGAAAAAGAGGTAGTCAAGACTGGATGCTCTGTAGCATAGAGAGTCAGCAGTATGGATAGATTGCAAGATGAGATTCCAAATTGATGGTCTAAAAAAGCAGATTTTGCAGGTGTGCTTCGTATGGACACAAGCAGATGGGGAAGAGAGCATGGCTGTGCCTCTCTGAGGCAGGGAGGAGGAAGCTGCAGAAACAGAGACATGGAAATGAAAGCCTCTCACTTCAGTCCTGAACACACACTTACAAATGCCTAGTTAGATTTCATGGCTTAAAGTGCAGGCTTCAGCTGTCTCAGTAATCTTTCATGGATCAAACCACAGTCACCAGAGAGACAATTTAAGGCCAAGATGAGCTAACAATGTTGGATTCACACTTTACTGTTAAGTCATAAACAAGTTGAGATTTCATAGTGGGATATTTTGGACTTTACTCTTAATCCTAAGAGATCCACACAGAAAATATCTCTTGAAAAATGTAAATTATGCACAATATCTACATTCTTCTGAAAAGCAATTGCAAAGTTTATGGTAGTTTTCTGTGTTGAAGACTCTGTTTTCAACAGAATATACAAATTTTTCTAAACAAAGTTCTAGTGACAAAATGGGTTTGGGACTCCCCTAGAATGAGAGGAGTTAATTTCACACTGAACTTGCCCCATAAAAGTTCACCAACTGCTGTGCTGTAGGGCAGCATGTATGGTAGGAAGGAAGAGAGCCCTCCCTCTGTCTGTTCATTGAAGCTGAACAACCTAAGGGAAAAAATGCTTTGGGAATGAAACCCAAGAATTAAATAAAATTTGATTTTAAGTACAATTTCTGATTAAATTCCTGTTTTCATGCTTTTATTAGGGTAATTTTGTCAGCTCCCACATGATGTGCATGTTGCCTTCAACCACCAGCACAGCTTTTCATTGCCAAGCAAAGAAGTTGGCAGTAAATTACAGAACGCTGACAATGTTCTTTTTTTCTTTATCCCAGTGGCATCAACCTACTTTACTACCTCTAAAGTAAAAAATGCACTACAGTTAATACAGAATTTCATATTCATACATACAATTGGTAAAAAAAAGAGCTGCTTTTTCAATTTTTTTATTATGCTCTATTAAGGTCTTGGCTTTCAAACAAACACTTGCCTGAAAATCTGCATTGACCTAATATTTCCAGTGATGCTTTTTTGAATGGACACATATCCTGTCTCAGATTATTGACCTGGATAAAGTGTAAAACAGGTGTTAGAAGCTAAAAGTTAAGACTGTACTTCATGGTATCCCTGTGCCAAAATCTTGAATATATGTATTGGAACATCAACTATTCCCATCATTGTCACATCAGTCTTAAAGGACATAATATCAGTATGTCTTCTAATGAATATTGGAATGTGTCAAATCCCGTGGCAGTATGAAAGGTTGATGTTAAGCTCAGTTTGGCTTCAACCACTAGTTACTTTGCATTGGCTTTCAAAGCACTTAAAATATTTGGAACGGGAACAAAAAAAATCACTTGGTAGGGACAGGGATTCAACAAGAGAGGGAAATTCAGAATATTTGATATTCTCACAGGCCAGACATTCAAAAATATCTTTGGACTTTTCTGAATTTCTGGCAACCACCACTTTGAGACATGAGCTTGCATATATGAAATTGTCAGATGAAATTAAAAGACATTATACAATTTAGTACCACTTTCCTGAGCATATTTGATGTTTTCCTTTGAAAAATATCGGTGCCCTAAAACTCTCAAGAATTTCTTTCTAATTAAATATATAACTCAAAAGTCTCTAGTGAATGGCCTTATTAAGTATGGTTTGTCACATTAAAAAAAGCAACAAATAAAACAACAAACAAAACAACCAGCATTTTATAAACAAACTTGTGAAGGAAATTAAGAAACTCCCCAAGGAAAGGAATGTTTTTGCAATTTTCCACACTGTTAATTCATTATGGTTTTAGTATTACAATGATATCTGGGGGAAGGTCCAACGGAGTTGGGGAATTCTCCATATCAAGAAGTTAACAGCTGTCCCGTTCCAGCTGCATGGACAGATAGCAGAGACCAATATTTGAAGGAAAAGGAAGTACTGCTATCTCCTTTTAAGTGCAATAGTCTGAGGGAGGGAGGCTAAAAGGCTGGCCAAAGGTCAGATGGGTGGACTGTAGCTAGAGTCAGAAATAGAAGCACAATGGCTGGACCATCAAGTCCCAAGGCCATCCCTGCTTGCAACCCTGATTGCAGCTAAGGTGCTTGTTTGTTACATGAACAACCTCAGAAAGGTTGGCTCAGATAAGCATTCATTCCTCTGAGAGCTTATCTCAGCCTAACTCAAACTCTCTGACTCCTCTGAGCTTGCAAAGTGGATGTCTTGATAAAACGTCTTGAAAAATATGTTTCTGTATTTTAAAATCCAAGCAAACTGGAGAGCAAGCTAACAGAGATGAAAATTAAAGATAATGTGAAGCAAATAAACTAAATTTCAAATCCCAATATGATTTGATCTGGAAGATTTTGGTGAAAATCACTGTGGTTTCATTTTTTTTAACCTCCCCCTTTGCACTGGAAAAAAATTGAGCACTTCCCCTGCTCCTCTTTGATGAGCTGTTGCCCTCCTTGGCTTGTAAAGAAATGTTGTCCAAGATGTCTTTATGGGATGTGGGAGAAAATGTTCTTTTTCCCAATAAAGGCTCACTATCAGGCCAACAAGCACTAAGGGATTGGATCCTACTGCAGGATGCAGCAACCAGAGTCTGTGATTTGCTGACCTGTTTTGTGCTGTTCCAGCACAAAGCAAAAGCTCATGTCCTGCTCATTAATAGGTTTAAACTTAACTTTCCTACCTTGTCTCAAAACATCCTCACCCCTTTTGTTAGGCATCAGAAATTCCATACCAAGTTCTGGAACATAGTTCTGAGGCAGACTGCTATTCAGGAGGGACATGACAAAAAGCCACTTATGAGAGGGATGCGCAGAGGAGTTGGTGTGTTTGAGCGCAGCATCTGCTGATAGAGGCTGTCCAATATGAGCCATTAATTTGCCAGTGCTGTTGTTCATTTTCAGCTGAACTGCTCCTGGCAGGACTTCCCTAAGGGATGTAGCATGACTGCGCTGAATTCCTTTTCTCCTAGCCAAACTACAGGAAGAGCTGGATATCACTCTCTGATTTTTGGGTAACATTAGCTCAGTCCAGTTGTCCAGTTCTTACAAACCTCTTCCTCCTCAACCACTCGTGACCATTTGAATCATAGTGATATCCAATAGCTATCATAGTGATAGCTAGTGGAAGGCTGCGAGTTTTCCTGGGTAAGGATGGGACTCTGAGGGATTTTTTTGTCTGTAAGTTCTCTTAGGGGAAGTGTCTTGGTCAAGTATGATTTCTATAAGTGCAGACCACTAATTTTCCTACACAAAGCCTTTGGGGTTATTGAACTGAGATGTGCTCTAATAACTGCTTTCTCTTTACTATGCTTGCTGAGCACTGGCCTTAAAAATAACCTTAAAATGCTTCCTTGCCTTTTCTATCCTTTGAATGCTAAGATCTCCTTTGATTATCTCTGAAATATCTTATTTACTTGACAGTTGTATTTGTGCAGACTTACGGGGTGTTAAATGCTCTTTCTCAGTGGTCAAGGCCCCAGCATTTACTGTAACATGAATACATTTAAATTAATAAAACCGTAAATTCATGCCATGACACTGTATAAATACTGTTTGAAGGTTGCGAGAGACTGGAGTGTTAATGGTTAATGACTCAAACCAATGGTCTATTTGTGGAGGCTCCAGGGTGATTTGCTGAGGCCAGGTTTGCACCCTCAANGGGTGATTTGCTGAGGCCAGGTTTGCGCCCTCAACGGGGGGAGGAGGTGAGGTTTTGAGGGTGTAGTGGCCTTTTGCATAAGACAGAGGGGGCTTTGCAAGCAGGGCTTT
>VWYI01019029.1:0-18882 GCA_013399455.1 Anthoscopus minutus | reverse complement strand
GGGAATCCCCTAATCCCCGATATTTCATTAGAAGATCCCTATGTCTGTTACCCCATGTCCCAACCTGCCTGTACCCCATTCGTGGAAAGTTTATAAGCCCACCTGCTAGAAACCTAAACACACTTCCTGACTGGTCTCAATTGCCTTCCCCCACGGGTGTTAACCCTTTATAAGATGAAGTTTGGCGCGGTTTGGGGCTTTCTCTCGGACTTTGCTCTCCCTCGGAATAAACCCGTGGACTACAAACAGAAAAAGCCTCCTCCTGCTTCTTCACTCGATCTCGGACTCGTGCACAGAGTAAGGCTCAGAGCTCTAAAGTCGGGACAGACTCAAATCGCTGTTCTGACTCAGCCCCCTCCTGGCGTGGTGCCGGAGAGAGACGCTGAGCTAGCCTGCCTTTTACAGCGGCATGACACCAAAAACATAGTATATTTGTGTTTAAATAATATCCTTTGCTTCAGACAGATGTTAGCCATTACACTATTAGCATATCTCATTCTTCTGAAGTATCTCCTGAAGAGCAAGCAAGGTTATTCACAGACAATTAAGCAGTCAAGGACTAGAGTTGGTCTTAAAAAATAGATTTATTTTGCTTAATAAGTTGCTGTTAGACACATGCTTCCTGACTCAATGAATTATCCCTTTGATTTTTTCATGACTGCAGTGAAAGCTGAAGCTCATCAGCCCTTAATAAATTGCAGACTCGCAGAGATCTGCTCTACTAAAAAGTCTACAACTAGAGTGTGAGCTTCCTAAGGGGAGGTCTGCCCACAGCTACGTGTTATCCTAATCCAAGAGAGAATCTCCTTCCTCTGGCCTGTGATCTAACAGTTGTCAGGTGACACAGAAAGCTGGCCTTTGAAATCACGCCTTGTATGAACTATGAAACTATTTTTATTGCTGTTGAGGAGTTTATAGCAGCAATAATTACTTATTAAATGTTGCTACAGCTTCTATTTAATTTTTGGGGGAATTTACATCAGTAATGGAAAGGTAGGCTAACAAGAAGATAGCATGAGAAAGGAAATTCCACCTTAACAAATCATTGAAATACTATCATGGAGCAAGGTTCCTTAACAAGTTACAACCTGGGAATGCAGCACAAGATTTCATGTTTAGATCACAGAGTGAAGTATGTTTGTGTTGTTCTCTGAATGTGTTTTGGGTATCTATCAAAACTCAAAGTGATCTTGAATGTTCTTACTTATGCTCCTAAATGTACTGAGAAATACAGCACTGAAGCACAGAGAGGTTTTTTAGTGCAGGAAACATGAGTACCATCTGTTAATTCCACCTTTCGCACTATTGCCTCTCACTATTGCCTTGCTTTATGTAGCCCTCTTTGTGCCTATGCCCACTCAGTCTGCATCTTAATGTGAGAGTGTGCAGGGAAAACATGGTATAGGATCTGGGAAATCAGCTCTTGAGAACAGCCAGAGGAAATATTTTTGGCCTGAGAAGGAAGTGCCTGGGAGCTGGATGCAAAGAGAACTCTGGTCCTCCACTGCCTATGCTTGACCCTGCCCTGAATCCCTGACTCTTCTGGCAAAGTTTTCCTCTCACCCTGCCCTAACTTCATATTTGCTCATCTCACAGAAAGATCCCTGAGGCAATGCTTTCCTTGGCTGTTTCCAAGATCAAGCTGAAAACTGAAAGCAAAAGTCAACATATCCAACATGGCTCTGAGCAAGTAAACCCTTGCCACTTCAGTGGCAGCGGCAGTCCTGGGGATTCCCATAAGTCCCCTTCCTTGGCTCTTTTCTTCTCAGTAGCTCAATTGCCTGGGGGTAAAGCTGCTCTTAATTTACCCATTTGTTTCACTTTAGCTCACCCAGCAGCTCTCAGACAGCTGTGCTATATGTGTGGGCACAGGATGCCGTGATGTTGTTACTGCCCAAAGAATGGGATAGCTCATCTCTGCAGCCTCTGTGGTCTCTTGGTGAGCCAGAGATGCTGCATGGCACAAGGCGTACATGGGGCAATATGAGATCAATACCTCTGCTCTCTTTCAGAAACTGCTGCTCAGAAGATCAGACCCAGAGGAGTCCCAGTGACCACACAAATCTATCAGGATTAGTGAAGAGGTGAACCTCACACTGTGGTCTGAAAACTGAGGAAGGGGAATTAATTCTGCTGATGTCACTGCTAAGTACCAAAAATAGCAATGGATGCATGAACTGATGAGAATAACATTTTCCAATAAGAATGTACGGCTTTGTCCTTAAAAAAACTGCTTTGTATTTCCAGTGTGTTTCTGCTCTGACTTGCCAAGTTCTGCCGTATGTAAGAGTGCATGCTGTGCCTTCCAGGCATACTGTTGGGCACGGTGGCTTCGAGGGAATATGTGATTTGTCATCGTTAAGGAGTATAGAAAATACTAAAGAGATTAAATGCTCTTATAATTTCCTTTCAATGATCACATTGCAAATGTTCTTTTAGCACTTCTGGGCAAACAGGTCGTAACGTCTAAATAAATTTAGAAAGCTGTTATAATTGCTCTTATGCTTTAGACAAATTCTCAGAGCAACATTAGTACATTGGCATCTTAGTTTCAAGTTGATTTGGGAAATTTATCATGTGATATGTAATCAAATTAAGTCCTGGAGTAATGAAAAATCTGCTTGGATCCAGGGAATGATAGTACCAATATCTGGAAGAGAGCTTTTCCACAGAGGGCCTCTCTGGCTGTATTTTTTATTACAAAAACTACTGTGAAGCAGACATGTGTCTGTAGTCCTGTGTGTTGATTCAACAAGGAGGATGAAATGCATGTTGGAATGTACATTTACTAATGATGGTTGCTAACTTTGGGTCAAAGCTCAATGCTGTAAAGTGGCAGAGAATCTCCTGCTGCCATTAAAGAGTCTAAGAGGTCTGCCCAACTCCCTTAACTAATCCCTAGTGGAACAATGCCAGGTAGAGCCACAGCACAACTCTGCCTCAAACCATTTTTCTTCTTTCCAAGGCTTGTTTTCAAGAGTGCAACCACAGCAACTCGTCAAACCCAAGATGTCAAGCTCCTAAATAAGTTTTGAAAAATAAATTATTAAATTAACATAAATCTCAGAGCTAAAAAAGAAGCCACTCTGGGATTAAATACACACAGCTGCTTGGTCTGTTTGTAATCCGGTTTTCTCTGTGGTATCAGGCAGGCAGAGCATAAAAGGCATTCTTGAAATGAAAGTTTTTCTACGACTCTCATACTCAAAAGCATCTGGATACTTGGAACTTAAAAAAAAGGGAAAACAAGCACGACTCAGACATTGCATTTCTTATTAAAAGATAAATGCTTTCCAGGGATGTATTTCTGGTTAATATGATCTTGAAAAAACTTCAGAAGGCAATAGATGTAGAGAATGAAGATAGCTTATGTGGCACAACATCTCCTTGTAATCTGCCCTTGCTCAAGCAAGAGCAATAATTTAAGTTACTGATTCCAACTAGTTTTCTTGGAAGACAGGGTTCAATTTACATTTATGGCTGCCTGAAGCTATTTTGAGGAATCCAAATAAAAGTATAGCTAGCCTTCAAAGCTGTTTCAGATATGACACAGAAAATGTTAAACATACCTGTGGCTTGCACTTGTGTCATTTGTTATTATCAAACTTACATTGCCTCTGGTTTTGAAATCTCAGGGGAACATTTACTCTGCAAAGTGAGCCTCAAAATGTACATGTGTTTTGTGAAATGCATCTTGTTATTGTTTCTGAAATACTTTTGATTTTTCTTTTATTTATTTCTCCTTTGCAAAAACAAAAAAAAACCTACAGAAAGCAAACACATTCATTGCCCTTACAGTGACAGCTGAGGAAAGAAAGAAACCAGCCAATCAATAAAACTTTTTATGACTTTGGAGATGAAGTAGTGGTCATAATAGCTTTTGAGGAATGACAAATTTTGGAGGCCTTTAAGAGAGATGGATGGGTTTGAAATATGCTGTAGAACCACGTCAGTTCCCAGACTGAAATAGGGCCAGCTGACAGGGACTGGGCGTGTGGGCCAGATCAGCAAGAGCACACCAGCACTGCACCTCCTTTTCAGGAGCAATCTGAGCAAAGGTGGGCCTGGACCTCTAGAGCCACTAGACCCTGCCTAGTCCTTGCCTTGCTTTCACAGTACCATCCTGTGAAGTGCCTGGAGAATCCAGCCAGGGAGAGAGGAGCCTGAGAGGGTCTGAGACTGGGAGCTTTGCCTTGCTGAAGGACTTCAGTAAAAATACCTAAGGAGTGCTAAGACAGCAAGATATATTGCTGATATAATTTACTTGAAGCCATTGATTCTTAGGAGACCTAGGAGGGGTTGGTCAGTGCTTTGCATTGGGATTGCCAGGGTGTCCTAGTGCTGTGAGGATTCCTAAAAGGCCAAAAATGTTTTCAAGCTTTAACAAGAGATTGTGTCAAACATGTCCTGGAACAGCTATGAACATGTGTGTTCCCTCTTGTATTCTCATTTCCAGTCAGGAATAACAAAGGTAGAGAAAACATTAGTGTCTGACCTTCCCTCACTCTCCAGCAGTTTCAGTGTATATTTGACTTAGTTGTAAGTACCCCTTAACTCAGAGGAGTTAAGGGGGATGAAATTTGGGCTTTCTTTATTTCTTTAGGGCACAAAGATAAGAAAAATCCTAATTAGCACATCTATTTGAGATTTTTTTTTAGCCTGGAAAAATGCTCTTGTACAAATCAAGAAAGGCATTGAATTCTCTGTAATCTCATGAGATAATAGTTTGCAATTTATAGGCTATTGACAGTTCTCTGTATGTCAAAGAAGCACCGAGAAATCTGTGTCCTCAGTCATTTATTCACAGTTTCCTCACCTGGGCTGAATCAGCTCTCCATGAGACTGAACTGGAAAGTGGATTGCTGAGAGCATCTGAGTTTAAAAAAAAACCACACTAAACAAACAAACCAACAAACAAGTCAAAACTGAGTTTTATTTTGTTTGTATGGTGGAGATGGAACAAATAGTGTTTGGCTTTGACAGCAAGGACCAGAGAGAAGGCAGGAAGCAAAGGTACATAAAGATACAGAAAACTACCTGGGTATAGACCTTCCCTTGGCCCTTAAAGAGAGACACAGGAGTGGAGGGACAGAGAGACATGCAACACATCATAGTACCACAGTGCTGACTCTCCTCTTTTAAACTCATCTAAGCTCAATATCTTGTCCACAAGGTATCAAACACAAAAGTGTTTTAATCACTAAATATGTCTACTTATACCTCTCTATGGTATTTCCAAGAGACTGGGCTAGGAGAGTTTCCATATTAATTTATCTGAGATATTTGAAAGTTTGCGGTAGCTTTTGGAAAAGCAGAAGTTGAAGGAATGAACTTTTCCTGTCAGCTGCATCAGTTATAAGCTGCTGAAATGTAAGATAGTGAACATTTCAGGGCAGCTCATTATCAGTATAGAAATTCTGATAGACTAAGCAAGGGGACCCAGAGTTTGGAAGCCATCTCATACTTTTGAATGACAACAGCTCCTCTGAAACTGAAATTTGCAGAAATGCTTTCCTTCCACTCCTGCCTCCCTCTCCGTCAACCTCCCCAAACCACTACCAAGGATTAAATATGATCCCCTTGTCATGCTGACAAAATAAATGAACATGACCCACTATTTTCCATAATAACTATTTGACATTAAAGCAGTTGGTAATTAAAATAATCCTCGCTCTCTGGTGACATATGCAGTGTGACAAAACAGAGGTAACGTGGCAGCAGAACCAGTCTCCTTTTATTTACTCATTTGCTTCAGTGCCTTGTCGAGTGACTGATCATCTTTTGAATTACTGAAGAGCAACTGAGTTACATTAAAATGAATATTTGTGGTGAAATTGTTAACTTGAAAGCATCTGCTGTGATAGCCCATAAAATAAAATCAATATGCTTTCAGATGCATCATGTCCCTCCTGGGTCTGTGGTTGATTTTGCTGTGGTTTTCCAGAAAACAAAGGCGGCTGCTCAGCTGCTGGACTGAGACTGGGAAGCTGTAACCTGGACAGCTCAGAGATTCAATATGTTGCATGGCACTGGCACAGAGAGGGTTGCTTTGAAACCACCTCCATTCAGTGTTACCTCAGCAGCTTTGGATGAGGTACTTTTGAGCAGAGCAGGCAGTTAAAAGTGGAAAAAAATGTTGGTTTAAATTATTTGGGTCAGGCCAGGTAGATCTTAGCAGCGCCTACTTTAAGAGAGTCTATTGGAGAACAATAGTGCTGCAGGTCTCTGGAGGGAGGAAGATCTCCCTCCTGTTAGACCAGCTCTGCTTGATATGTGCCAGATTGTGGTGCTTGTCTGCACTCCTTCCAGGCCTTGGAAAACCAGCATCCATCTGTCTTTTTGCATTCATTTTCCAAAAGAAGAATGACATCTGTATCCTTTATGCCTTTTTTACTGTTCTGGTAGCATAAATGTACACTGCAGTTAAGAAATGCAATATGAAATGCTCTATATCCTGAATAAATGCTATGTGAATCAGGACAAAAGAATAGTTCAAGACAAAAGATAAAGAAGATACTTTATTGATGAGTGGAATCTTAGCTGCTTAAAAAAGACTTTGGAAGATGGAAATTGAGCACACACAGCCTGGGCAGCACTGTCCTTCCTGCAGAGTGCTGGACAAAGGAGTGAGTCCAAGTAAGTACAAAGTCAAAGGACTCAGAAACGAGCTGTGGTGATAACAAAACTGAGAATGGAATTACACTGAATCTTTGCAATGGATACAAGGTAAGGTTTGACCTTCAGAAAAAACACCCAAGTAGCTATCAAATGAAGGAGGAAGAAACAAAGTTCATTTTAACTTTGGCATAGTTTGGATTGGAGATTAAACTGAACAGGAACAATCATTTGCATCTCGCTGGTGCTCCACAAGATGGTGTGCCAGACAGGGCAAAAGCCTGTAAATGTAAACCTTCATCTCACTGTCTGCTCTGCCACAGCTCTTTGGTATGATTCAGGAAAGACTCATTCTCTGCATGCTTCTACCTTCTCCCTGTCTCCTGTGACAAAGGTAATAAATTCCTGAGAGTAGGAAAGGAAGGTGTGGATACGTGCTTCAAAGCTTCTGAAGAACTCAGACACAGTAATGTATTCTCTGCTGCTAAAATTGCTGTACTTATTTCTAGATGAGGTAATTGGAGTTAAGGCATCACTCATGTAAGATGAATGGAAAATAGTTGCTCACTCTAGATGTGCAGCTCCATAAAGACAAGAAGCTTAATTTCAAAGGCTAAGCTATGACCAGCTGATAATTATACCTGGGAAAAGAACAGCTACTATTGTTAAAGATTGTGTTTCATTGCTATGGAAACCTCTACGGCATGAAGTGTCTTATATGTGAATGGTATAGATGAGGAAATGCAGGAAATCATTTTGTTATACATGATCAAGAACACATGGTTTTCCTTTTTGTGTTTGTGGAAAAGAGGAAATACATTTTCAGTGAAATCATGAATTGATTTTAAATATTTTGTTGCTGGAACATTTGGTCTAAAGTGCTACCTCTTCTGAGTTTTGAGAACAGATAATGACATCTCCACTTGACTGCAAGCAGTATCCCTTAATTCTCTCTCAGGGACCCTTGAAAGACCTTTAAAATAGAAAATATTCACTCCCTCTGCTCAGTGTTTCTAAATTATTTAAATGACCTGAGGAAAAATGCAATTTAAACCACCTCTGTGCTGGCAGATGTCAAGAGAGGAGCTCAGCCAGAGGAAAACACATACAGCAGAGTTTGTATTTTCCAAGCTATTTTTAAAAGTGCCTAAAATGGTCCCAGGGCAGCTTCAAGTTCTGGATCCATATGCTGATGAATATGGTGTCCATGGTGGGAAGGCAGCTAAGCAAGCACAGCCACCCAAGAAAGTTTTAACTCCTCCAATTATTACCCTGCTTAAAATCCTGCATGAGAAGTGAGGTGGTCTGACATGTCTTCTCAGTTTCAGTCCTGATCCACACATGAAACCAGCTCCAGGTTGTAAATGCTCAGACCAAACCCTCCTGAGCTCAGATCTTCAAGGAGATATTTGTGGTAGTTAAAATGCCCAGGCTGTAATTCAACTAGAAATTATGCAGATTCCCAAGAAGACAATCTAACTATTTTCCTTTGCACTGATGTGCATTATGCTTTGAATTAGATCTGCAGTGATTTGTAGCCTTCTGCCCCCAGGTGACCTGCAGCACAGCTCAGACTGGGCAGATCAGACTGTGCTTCAGTCTGTCTTTCCAGATGTCAGTGTGTCTGAGCCACTGCAGGAGGCAAGTGCTTTCTCAGAGTCATTAACATCTGAGTTAAAATTACCTCCACAGTATCAGCTGAGCTGTAATATCAAACTGTGTATGCTTCAGCCATGAAATAGGTTAGCTGAAATCACCTAAGGCAGTGGCTTTACTATCAAGAGGTGAATTACACCCACAGTGTGTTGGTTTTGAATAAGCCTTAAGTTTTAAAGCAGACATTGCACAAACCAAGAGATGCTCAACATCTTCTTCCCATGAAAAAAATCCAAATTGTTAATGTATTGATTCTATCTTAAAACCATGCCTCTCTTGATGCACTTCAGACTATGTTGACCTAAGAGCAAAGAAAAATGTTCAGATGATAATCCAGCAAATTTTCTTGGATTTTTAGCATGATCTCTGCTTTTAAGAAGTCCAAATATTGTTGGTCTGTACTAAACCCCTGAAGAAAAGCAGATTACCGGATACCCAGATGTCAAGAGATGGTAGCTGTGGTTGTTGGTGTGGTGTTTAACTTTGTGGGTTTTTTCAGGAAGCTTTCAAATTGGCCAGGTTTATCTCTGAGGCACCAGAGGTGTCTCAAATTCAGAGGCATCTCAGAGTGAAGAGAGGCACCAGATAATGAAAGTTTGATAAAGCAGGGCGGCATGCTTAGCTCTAGCTATCCATCTTCTGGCCTGAGTGTTGTAGGGACCACTGCTGTTCATATAGGGAGTGCTCAATGTGTGCTTGAGACCTTCTAAGATACAGCCCTGGTAATAATCAGATTTTCTGCATGCTTAGTGGTGAGATCAAACAAAGGCTCTTCGGTGAATTCCCATCTTTTCTGAGATCAGGGCAAATTACTCAAAACATGACTTGCAGGCATGAGTGCAGTTTTCCTCTGCTCTCAAACATCCAAGTAGTTGTTTCTCACATATCTTTTTCAGTGCAGTGGAAATTCTTCCAATTCCCAAGTTAGTGCATTTCAACTCATGGTAGCTTGTAAGCATTTCCGTGTCCTTGGTTTTCTGGACTTTTTCTCTCGCTCCAGTAAATTTTATTCTGGCTTTGCCATTTTCAAGATGTTTTATATTATTTTTGTGGACAAATAGAAGAGGACTTAACACATGCCTTCTGTGTTATTTTGGCAATCAATTGTCCACAGTCCACTTCCTTATATATGCAGAAGTAGATTTTGGTATAATTAGCTAAGCAAGCATATGGCAAAAAGCATAGCTGATATGAATGTTTGTAAAAAGCAGGTCAATGCTTGATTTAAATCAGAACACACATGATTTGCCCTGAAACTACTAAAATTACTTTTTTGGACACTCTCAATTAATCAACTTTGACTCCTATGTTTATAAGTCTCATAATGCTTCTTGCACGCATCTTCAATTTTTTCCAGGCTTTGGTATGTTGTAAGAAGGAAAGAAAATTGGAGGCTTTTTCTTGCTTATGTAAAGCAAATATTTTCCTGTCTTGTTCAGATGGTGAAGCATGGAAGTACATAGCTGGCTTTTAATATTCTGAATGCTCAGGTAAAAATAGTTTCTTCAACTGAGGTCTGAACAACCATGCTCCTAACAGTCTAGCAGATGCCTTTTGCAATCATTAGAGTGCTTCATCCTTGTTATGTGTCTCATCCTTGAGGAACACCCAGGAACATCTCACTGATTAGATCCTAATTAATAGGGACCATAACTGGTCTTCTTGGAAAAAGTTATATTTACTGTTCCTGAGGGGGTTGGCCCCTCAGCTTAACTCTGGGCTATTCAGCCAAGGATTTTGACATTAAGCAAATGCTTCACACTGGACAGGCACCACTTTAACTTAGGAAATCCATGCTTTTCAACAGATAAATCATTGTAATATTCACAAAGATAGTCTACTCCAATAGCCTCTCATATTTCAGACATCATAGCTGAAGCTTGTGAGAGAAAAATTTGGATTTTTTATCAAATCATTTCAGTAAAGAAGACTAAAAAGTTGCTTGTGAGAGACTTTTCACAGAACAGAAACTGACGTGGTGGTTTCTTAAGTATTATTTGAGGACAAACTGCTACAGTTCAGCTCGAGCATATTGTCTCTTGGGCCATCTGACATAGAAACTAGTTGATACTATGGAACAGAGTGAGAGATTGGCATGGAGAGAAGTAAAGGTGCTCATAGTAGATGGCTGAGAAGAATGTATCCGAATAGAATTTTACGCACGGCCTGACTGGTGGTGCACAGTGACAACTGACTGATGGTGCACAGATGGGCAGGAAGGAGAACATGCTGCACCTCTCTGATCTTGCAAAAGATCAAGCTCATGACAGATTTGTGTTTCCCTGAGCAAGGGAATCCATGCTTATTATCAAGTTGCCTGTCATTTTTTACAGTGTTGTCAATATTAAAAAAGTCATTGTTATTAGAAATCTCAGAAATCACTTTTAATTTTATTATCCAGAGATCCAGGTAAAGGTACATGATGTTCAAAGACATTTTGGCTTTTTTTGTTAATGTCATCTTTGTTCTAGTTACTGCAAACAGAGATTGTAGTGATGCAGTTTATCTGTATTTAAATCCCCTTGTGCTGATAGCTCGACTGAAGGCTGAACTGTGATCTCTTTGTGCATGAAGAAAAGACATTTATTTATATTAATGTCAAGCTTGTCTACTGCACTTTTTTCTTTGTCTTAATTGAATATGTCGGCAGTAGCAGAGAGGGCATGTGCTTAAATAAGGAGGACTAATTGGAAGAAGCTGTCAAGTTAACAGAGATTTAGTTCGATATCTTGCACTTCAGTAGAAAATTTTCCTCAGGATAATTTCTGAGGGCATATGATGGATGCATGAGGAAGAGGGTAGCAAGATACCTGTTTGAGGAATGTGTGAGGCTGCTGTGTAATCACAGCAGCCTTTTAATCTAGAATGAATAAAATACTAAATAGATGAGTTCCCTGTAGGTCACTGAGAATTTCATCGTTTCTTTTTCATCTTATTTCAAATACTCTTTAGCCCCTCTGCACTCTAGAGAGGGGAGTTGGTTCATTTATTGTGTCCCCACTGAAGTAACAGAGGCATAACAGGCAAGAGATGATGTGTTCTCCATCTGTTGTGCTTCACTGCTATGGCTGCAGAGCTGGGAAAGCTTGTTTCTACCATCAACTTACTGAAAGAATATCTAAGGTTAGACTGAGTGTATAAATATAGGGTTAGTATTTCAACTCTTGACGAAATCCCCAGAGAAGATAATAAACAGTTCTAAAGTTAATAGGCCCTTATTTAAATTAAACTCAAACATTTTTGCCTCCAAAACATGTCTTTAGCATGTTTTCCTAATAGCCATATGGTTTAACCTTTTAGTAGTGGGTATCTGAACACTTTTCAAGCCTAAACTTTGTAAAACTGGCAGCATTGGTGCAAACCTTCAGTTTGAGAGGCATCAGCTGCCACCGGTCTCTGATGGGATACGGGCTGTATCTAGCACAATAATCTGTTACTGCTCGTGCCTGTGCAGTGCCCCAGCTGGGCACTGCAGCTGGGATATCCACTGGGAACAAATTTCTGTAGTATTTCAGGAATGGGAGAAGAAAAACGGAAGAGGAAGGCAGAAATACTTGCTGCTGACCTTTGAAGAGGATGGGGTGACTGTGCCCTCTCGCTGGAGGTGTTGAGTAGCACCAGGAGCTGCAGGCGAGTGCTTGAGCCACTCTCAGCAGTGACCTGTCCTTACATGGTACTTATGTGCTGGTTTATATGGTGATACATTTTACTGTCATGTTTGTAAACAGGAAAATAGTTAAACTACTTTCAGCTTTCCTTTTACAACTTTATAACAAGTGAGCTGCCCCCAAGCTCACTGAATAAACAGGTAGACTGAGTATTCCCTTGTTCAATGATTTTGCATAAATAATAGCTTTTGAGAGTAAACTGTGTCAGTCAGAGCCTTCTGAAATGAGCAAAAAGCTTTTCTCCACTGAGAACAGACTACATGTTTGCCCCTGCATTCCCAGCCCTTACTGCACCTACAGATCACCTAGCTGCATGGCTCTTTCTCAAAACAGATTGCACGGGAGCCCTCCTGTTCCCAAAGGTTGCTTAGGCACTTCCAATGAAGAAAAATCTTCACTGCAATATTTATTCTAGGAGATTCCTGCTCTGATACTAACAGCATTTGCAGTTAGCTTTATGGATGCAGTGCATTTCTACTAAAACACTAGCAATATTATTTTTTTTAAAAAAATTGCAAACAGCTATTTTATACTATACATAATTCCATCTGGAGAATGTTCCAAATATAAATTAATCTTCCAGAAATGTATCTATATTTATTTCTCCATAGACCTAGAGGAAAACATAAGGAAAATCAGTCCAAAAAATCAGCTCAGAGATTATATTATGTCACAGTGAGAACTGTACCACTTTCCTTTTATTTACAGGTAAATTCAAAAGAAACCTGAAAAAGTTGGGAAAATACTTCTTTCAAATGGTTCCATCATGCTGCTGCTTGCCATTGTAACCTCCTGGTGAAGTTCATATGCTTACAGAGAGTAAGTGCTTTCAGTGCTTTATCAAACTGCAGCCATAGTTTAGTATGCTTTAAGATTTTTTGGCTCTAATTGGTTTTGATTTGAAATTTTGTATGATATATTGTTCTGGGAAGAGGTGAATATTTTTTCTCCTGTTAAATTATAACAGAATGTAGCATCAGCCTACTGGAAACTTCACCTTCCACCCACAGATTCTCTCATTAATTACCAGTATCATCGATTCCAGCTCTGCAAGTCACACCTGTTGAGCAAGATATGCCAGCAGATGGTCTTAAAATTAAATATATGCTTAAGCCATCTTTCTCGTCCATGTTTCTAGCATTACACTGAATAGAGCCTTACAGATTTACATACATTTAAAATTTTGCTCAGTTATGAACTTGTGCCCTCTTGGATCATTTAACATTTGAAACAGAAAACATCCATTATTATTTTCACTTCCAAAATCTTGCTGCCTTAACATGTTGGGGGGGGTGGGGGTTGCTCTGCTACTGGCAACGGGATTTCTATTCCAAGGTTTCTTCGCTGGTCACAGGCGGCTATCGAAAATGGCATTATTAAATTCTGCCACGTGGTGGCACTAACAAATAACACAACTGCCCTTACAGACGATGCCGTAAGACATGGCCAGGCGCCGGGTGACAGCCGGGCCCAGTGGCCCTCAGAAACGAAGACGTCAGGAAGGGATTTCTGCCGGCAGAAATCCCAAGGCCGTTTTGCTGGTAGATATCGGCAGGTTTTCAGCGCAGGCGTGGCTGCTGGGATGCTGCTCCTGCGCTTGGGCGTGCGCAGGGAGTGCCTTCGCTCGCCGCTGGCTCTGCTGGCAGATGTTCTGTACACGTCTTACATTTGTCACTTAAGGATCAGCTCTACCTGCCTAGCAGGGTTTTTGCTGATAGTTGAGGAGAAAGAAGTTGTAAAGTCCTCATTTCCAGTACCTTAGTTCAGGCAGCGTCAGAGAGTTTCTCCTGGACAAGGAAATTTGCATGGATCTCCCTGGGGAGCACCACCCCCCACCCACCCAAATGTAAATATTATTGCCTGCTTGGCTAGAAGAGACACAGTAAAGCCATGTAAGGAATAAACTCACTCCAGACTGTGTGTATGGATGTAGGGGTTTGTGTGTGTGTGTATGACTTGACTGACTTAGTATCACTTCTAGTACAGAAAATAAAAGAACTAGACCCACAATTTTTTCAGGTTCTTTCTCATCCTGGATGATAATACCCAGTAAAGGTCAAGTGGCCTAGAAACTGATTTCTTTTGTGGTTACATTCTATCTCCCTCGTGCAGCTCTTCTTTCAGCTGAGAACTAAAAATTTGTTTTTCTCTTTTCCCCTGTGTAAAGTTTTTCTTGCTGGTGTTATTTATTCAGAACTTTTTACAAGGGCATGTAGGGATAGGAGAAGGGGGAAGGGCTTTAGACTGAAAGAGGGTAGATTTAGATTATGAATTAAAAAGAAATTCTTCACTGTGACAGTGGTGAGGCACTAGAACATGTTGCCCACAGGAGTGGTGGACGCCCTATCCCTGAAAGTATTCCAGGCAAAGTTGGATGAGACTTTGAGCAACCTGACCAAGTGGAAGGTGTCTTGCCCATGGTGGGGGGGTTGCAACTAGATAATCTTTAAGGTCTCTTCCAACACAACAATTCTGTTGTTTTGTGATTTTGTGATTCTGTGATTCTGTGATTCTGTGATTCTATGAACTGAGAGCTGTTTTTCTATCTAATCTTTTCTTCTGTCATTAAACCTTGCACACGTGTTTGAGTCTGTACTGGTTTGGACTGGAATAGAGTCCATTTTGTTTCATAGTAGGTGGTGTGAGGCTGACAACACTGGGGTGTTCTATCTATTGCTGAACAGTTCTTGCACAGAGCCAAGGCCATTTGTGCTTCTCAGCTCACCCCTTCAGCAAGCAGCTGTGAGGGGACACACCCATGACAGGCTGACACCAACTGACCACAGGGATATTCCATACTGTATGATTTCATGTCCAGTGTGTAGAGCTGGGGGAAGAAGAAGAAGGAAGGAAGGAAGCACATACAGAGTGATGGTATTTATCTTCCCAAGTCACTGTGTGATGGAGCCCTGCTTTTCTGGAGATGGCTGAACACCTGCCTGCCCTTGGGAAGTGGAAAATGAATTACTTGTTTTGCTTTGCTTGCTTTGCACAGCTCTTGCATTGCCAATTCAACTGTTTTTATTTCAGCCTAAGAGTTTTCTCGTTTCTACTCTTCTGATTCTCTCCTTCAAACCACAAGTGGGAAGTGAGTGAGCAACTGTGTGGTGCTTGTTTGTTGACTGAGGTTAAACCACAATGGAGTCCCATTAAAGCTCCTATTAAAGAAAGTCAAATTATAATCATTATTCCCAGCCTTCTCAACTGGGAGAAGTTTTTAGAGTGAAAAGACTCTTGGGACAGAAAGGAAACAGCCATCTGAAAAGCAGCGCTGTTATTTTATTTCCCTGTATTTCTAGAATGACAGCTATGTCTACACCATTAAGTAGTATGGTCAAATAGGATTACTTTTACAGAGCAAAGGATCTGGTACTGAGGACTTGATGTGCATTCCACATAGCTTTTTGGAGGATGTTAGCTCAGGCTTGGGACTGTACTATGGAAGGACCACACCTTGCAGATGGAATTGTCTATTGCCTGCCCTCCAGTGTTGCTCAGCAGTGTGAACTGGAGGTTGGCACGTGAAGATCCCATAGGCATTTACCACAGATGTGGCCTCCCAAGCAGAGCAAAACTGCTTCTCTTTTCTGACACAAGAGCCAAATTCCCAGGCTGTAGGAGATGCAATAGAATTGTAATTTGCTGCTATCCCAGCATATTAGTGAGGGTAGTAAAACTGGCTGGCATGCAAGTACATTAATGAAAAAATTATTCTTCATCAGTGGTTTAAATGTGGATAACTGGAAGTTGTTACCAGCATCTAAGTGAGTGTGTTGCTGGGTTAACATCACCAGTCCAGGAGAATGATGCCCATGTAATGCATACCAAGTGCTGCTGGCAGTGACCCAGCCCATGACAGGAAGCAGATTATTGTTCCAAATGTCCTGGAAAAGTATTTGGAAATTGGAAGAGCCAAAGATAAGACTATAGACTTGACAGACTCAAGGAAGGTCAGGGACAGA
Source organism: Anthoscopus minutus (assembly GCA_013399455.1). NCBI lineage: Eukaryota > Metazoa > Chordata > Aves > Passeriformes > Paridae > Anthoscopus > Anthoscopus minutus. The sequence goes on along the minus strand of VWYI01019029.1, from coordinate 2,981 downwards.
TGCCACAGTGATGGGTGAGAACAGCTCAGGAGATGCTGAGAAGCTGGATGGGAAGTTAAACCAGAGAAATCTGGGATTTTCTTCCATCCTCAGCTTGAAAACTAAGGGAACCTCTAACTTGATATATAAATGCATGGTCAGGAAAAGCTGTATTTGCACAGAACCGTTTAAGCTCAAAATACAGGTGATCCAAAAGTGATTGAAGCTCTCCACGTAGAGGTCCAAATGGGTCTCTGTAGGCACAGCAATTATCATCAGGTATGTACTGCACCTGGCAAGCTGGAACAGCAGCTTATAGTTTTTACTATAAAGATGTTTGGGGCCAGATAAAACCAATCAGATCAGATCTATGTTATTTTTCTAAGAAGCAATAACTGAGTGAAAAACATTCTGTCAAGAGATCCCCAGGCTAAGTGAGATTTAGTGTAGTTAATCACTTCATTAATTTATTTACCTGTGGCTTTTACATAGTCCACTATAACTGACAATACCAATAAAAAAATATCATGTCAGATAGAAGTCATATCTCTGAAATATAGATGTGAAATTATGACTCCTGGGTGCATTTCTGGTGTGTCAGTGTCTAACTCCTAAATATTATCAGAAGCTCAGTTTTTGAGTTTTTCCACAATGGGCTATATCTTAGTCAGCATCAAGCTTCAGCTAAGAAAAAATTACCTTTATAAAAAGGCCTTTCAGAGGTTATGTTTACTGTGTACTGCTGACACTGTGAAAAATAACTAGCATATTGTAAAAATCACACTTTAAAAACAAAACCCAGGCAAAAATATCATGTGGATTATTCACTCAGCAAAATCAAAATTGATGAAAGGCATTCCTGTACAACACTCATGCAGCAGCAGGTGTACTTGCTCGTAGACAAAAGCTAAGGCAATCACTTTGCCAAGCACCATGTCAATGAAGCAAACTGTCTTTAATAGTCAAAAGCAGTGAAACAGCAGGAGGGCTCTCATTAAAATGACATTCCTCTTTAAAGCAGACAGCCATCCAAGGCAATAGTTATTTGGCAGTTATCTTTAAAAAAATTTATAAAACTTTCTAACATTTGATGTTTACTGAGCATGAAATTTCATCTGACATACTTGGGCCATGACTTTCTCCACTGATTTGCTTCTTGTTTACATTTGATTTACATCTAATTTACATGGGAAATCAAATGTGTGAACTGCCTTTGTGTAAACTTCAAAACAGGCAGTTTTATGTGTTGGAAGGGTTCATGTTACTGTGTGATCATACAAAAATAGCAAGTAGTCCACCAGAAAAATGTGTTTGCTCTACAAACTTCCTTCCTCCTTTTTGTTAATGGTGGTGGAAACTGCCTCCTAAAAACTGAAGGAATTACTAACAGATAGACTGCAAAGTTACATTCACTCTGCTGTAACTCAGACTCATCATTAGTCTCACCAAATATCAGCACCAAGGTATCACCACCAGAAACTAAGGGTTGTCACCCTTGCTCTATTACAGATGTTTGAACAAGAGGTGGAAATAGGCACAGCCCATCTTTATAATGGCCACCAGAAATGATAGAGCAGTCTCCAGACAGAATTGTTATAGGAAATACAGTAAGATAAGATACATTTTTTCCAGATAAGTGACAACCATGTAAAGGTTAATGCTAAAGTCAACTCTTAGCAAAAGCTATAGGTAATTGCTGTGAACTTGAAAATGTTAATTACATCTCACATCGTTCTCTACAGAACATCCAATTAACAGATGAAAGATTAAGAGATTAACATCCTCATCCTGCTCAAACCTAAAACTGTATCACAGCTCCACTGGTTCCAAGGTACAAGAAACTTCAATATGAAAGGAATGGAAGGTGACAAGTATGGCAAAACTTTAAACTAGCCACTATTCCAAAGTCTGGCTTTCTTACTAGCAAATCTTCATGAAACCATGATAAGACAAAGATTTTTGCAGGGATAAAGAAGAATAATAAATAACTTTTAGAGTTCACTGTGGAAATATGTTGCAACCTGTGTTCCAGATGTTCTTGAAGAGAGAGCAAATAGAGCACAATGACATTTTTACTGTGCAAAAATTAGAGTAATCCCAACTGAAATGGATTGAAACTGCCTCAGAAAAGTCATGCAGTAATGAATAACTGGATTTAAAAAAAAACCAACAAAAACAACAAACCAACCTAGCTGAAGCATAAAGGGATACAGATGCAAGGGAAAATGATACATTTGTGATGACAGACTTCATTAGCTATTATCAGTCACGAAAAAGATCTTGTCATCATCGCAGAAGCTTCTGAAAGCATCAGATCATCTCTTAGTGGTAGCTGAAAGGACAAACACAGTCCAATTAATTGTTAGGAAGAAAAGGAGAAATAGAAAATACCTTAATGCCAGTACAGAAATCTCAAGTGTTTCTTACATCTTTGGTGTTGTATACGTTTCTAGTTTCCTTTTCTGAGCAGATGCAGAAAAAAAATAAAGAAGCATATAATGGTGATCAGAGGTAAGGAATCTATTCTGTGGATGCCAAGATTTAACCTCTTCATCTTAGAAAGATTCTCTCTTAGAGACTCAGAGACTTATTAAATGAGATTAGTATGAAGAATGTGATCAAGAAACTATGCACCTTTCATCTCAGTACAAAGTTAGAGAGATACTAAGCAAAATAGTTTTGAAGCAAATTTGAAAAAAAGAGAAGGAAATATTTTCACACCTTGTTAGTGAATTGCTGAACTAATCCATTGGCACAAGAGATTTTGGAGACCAAGAAATTAAATGAGCTCAGGAAAGTGCTTTGTTCAAGTGATGGAAGTAAGTTTGTCAACAGCTGTTAAACTCAGCCATGAAACTTCTCCAGCTCCAGAAGCCCTGGAACAGGGGCTAGCAAGGGGCTAGAAGCAGATATGTTACCGTTGTCAGTCTGTACTTGTCATCTCTCTAATCATATGCTGTAGAGAGAAATGGTTAAGTGAACAAAGCCACGTAGACATAGAG
>VWYI01019028.1:0-32730 GCA_013399455.1 Anthoscopus minutus | reverse complement strand
AATTCCACGCTCGGACTATTGAGATTACGGCAGGTTTTATCCCTGCTTTCTCACGGTCGGATTACCGCAGATGATACGTTTTATTACGCGCTACGGTTAGAAGAGATGTTGTGGCGTTTGCCTGAGCTCCTTAAATGACAGGATGAAGTAGCTTAGCGCTGTCGTGCCGCTCTCGATGCCGCTGTCCCCGGGCGATGCGGGGCTGGCAGCGGTGCCCGGGGCGCGGCCACGTGCCGTGGGTGACCGCGGGCCGGGGCTCTCCCGGTCCCGCTCCCGGCTCCGGCTCCGTACGGGTTCTGCACGGTGCCAGCCAGGCAGCGACGAGCCGTGGGCAGAGGATTTCTCTCTGTAAAACAGAAAACCTCGTTTGCTTTTTGATCGTGCAGGCAGTCGTGCGTGCATGTGGACTTCAGTCACGCACAGAGATAAATTGGTCTGGGAGGCATCGAAGAACCAGGGAAGCCAGATACCGCTTAATTAAGTTTAGCAAAAGATAAGAAATAAAATAAAGATGCTTTAGCCCAGCCCCCTCCCCCTGTGATCGTTTGCCTCCAGCTGCAAAGATGCTGTTGCTCGAAAGGGGCTGCTAGAGCTTTAAGAGCCGCTCCCCCCTCTCCTGCTCCCGACAATGGTCTGAACCGAGCTCTGCTTCTCAAAGCAAAATTTGTAATATGCCATTTTTCCCATGGATGCTTCTCCTCTTGGCTGCTGACGAAGTGACCGAAGAAAATGTTGAGGTGCCAAGCAGCGAGACTTGCCGGAGGACGGGTGCGGGGGCTTGGGGTTCCTCGGAGCAACGCCTGTGTCACCATTGCTAGGAAGATGGTCCAGGAGTGCTCGGCTGTGTGAGTCCCCGCTCGAAGCCGGTGGAGACTGCGGTTGTTATTGATCAAGTGAAATAGCAGACGCCGAAATAAAAGATACTAGGTACTGAACCTTCTATTTCTGAGTTAGACATTCCTTCTTTAGCCCTGAGATCCTCGGGGGATGAGGTGTAAATGCAGAATCTAGCTGTCTGCATCTTGCTGTAGTACTTGTGAGGTATTAAATGCATTTCTGTAATGGGAATTGGGGGATTTCAGACTAAAAAATGTGAAACCAACTTTTTTTTTTTTTTTTTTTTGTTTTGGTTAAGGGAGGTAGGAGGTCAGAAGCATGCCATAAAGAACCGATAGTTGGAATGAGACCTTTTTCAAAGGTACTGTGTTGACCACCCCTCCTGTGTGGAAGGAGTGCAGGATGCTTCTGTTAAAGGTGATATCATAGTTTAGTGGAGACCGGCAGGCAAGGAGTTAACTAGGAGGAGGAATATGCATGTAATGCAACTCAGACAATAGGAAGGATTTTCCTTATTGGAATTACACTGTACTGCCTAAGAGTGATCCTGCTGAGGATGTCTGAAGAGACATAATTGCAATAAGATCTGGTTTTATCAGTCACTATATCTATTTAACGATTTGGAAAAAATACCTTGTAAATGCAAAATACCCTGAATGATCCAATGAAATGAGTTTTCAAGCTGATGTCACTGTGGACAGGCTAGAATGTATGGTAGATAGATTTCTACTTCTTTTTCTTGCAGCAAAATTACAAGTAACTTGAAATGACTCCTCAACCGTGGTGTGCAAATCAAACATCACAGTAAGCAGAGAACAAGCTTTCAAAGCCAGTTATGAATAGAAAGGTGAGACTAAAATTAGACTCACATTTAAGGTGGTGGCCTTCAAGGTGAGCAAAATGAATGGTTGTCTAAGAGCCTTTGTCAGGCAGAAGCCAAGTAGCTTTGTGTCTTCTTATTCCCAGAGCTTCCCAAGTTAAAGAACTCCATCTGGTATATGATTTCCAGGCAAAATGAGATTGCAGAGGTGTTTGTTAAAATATTCACTTAAATAAATAATTCCAAGAAACTTGGACCATTGAGATAACAGAAGATGCCAAATAGGGTGGGGTCCAGTGAGAAGAAGGAAGACAACTTTTTCATTTTTGACCTCTATAGGAGACATACCACAGAAATTTCAAGTAGTTTTGGAGTCAGTATTGAGGATGTACCTGGTCCATACATGATCATGATCAGAGAGAACTTAATATAACAGAGTTGCTATCTATTAATTTGTTAATGGAGTCCCTCCTGAATAGAAGCTTTATGTAACCCTTAAACTAGAATGGCTATATCCTGTGCTCTGTGTTTGAATTCTTGTCCATTCCCCTTATCTGGATGTTTAAACTGTGCTGCAGAATTCCTAATTGAGCTAATATAGAGTTCACTCTTAATGGTGACATAATGCAGCTAATGCTATAGATTTGCTATGACATTTTTGCATACAGCCTCAAAAATCTTAATGTAATGACAATGAACCACATTCTTTCCCCTTCTAGTAGGACAGATTACTTGAAGCAGTCATTGCTTTTTGCCAGTTGAGTGTTGTGAGCTTAGAGGGGAAATGTGTTCATCATTTCTGGCAATAGCGTAGGCAAGGGTCACATAACATCCAGCATGCTCCCTGGTATCACGTAACAGGCATTTGTGATCTTTATGCCTTTGTTTGGAGGGAGTAAAATGACAGAAGATTGATGGCTTATCTATGTTAGTGACTTTTCCAACCATCTGTACTGATCCAAACCTACTGAAGAATGATAGAATTTCCATGAATTCAAGCATTTTCTTGGTTATATTCCATGCAAATGACTGGAGAAAACACTCAAGTAGGAACCAGTCAACCTGGAAAAGTCTTTGTAGTAGATGGTGCAGTAGAAACACAATGGACAGTAAAGATAATATGTTTAGAGAACTTCACTGTACTGCTTCTCAAGCTGCCATTGTGTATGGCTGTGATGCCTGAGCACTCAGGTTCAGAACTACTACTACTAAAATAAGAGCCTAGGTTTCATTTTGAATTAGAGTTCTAAAGTTATTACATTATCTAAAAGTCTGTTTCTGGGGAGTGTTTATGTGCTACATGGATTTCAAAGGAAGTAGGAATTTGTCAGTATCCTGCTCCCCCTTTAGAACCTCTCTGGGATTTGGGATAGTTGCAGGTACTACACGAGTTGACTATATGTTGCAGTCCTTGCAAGTTTTGCATGCTGTGGGGGCACCCTGACTATGAGAATTGTAATATCTGCTCTTTGGTTCAGGGTGGATCTAAAGAACAGTGATGCTATATTAACAGTGAAATGGTGGTGACTTAATGCATTTTTCATTGAGGGATTGCTTTACTTGCATTCAGGATACTGGGTAAAGTGATAAACTTTTTACTGTAGGAGTACTAAGTTCAGTATCAATGGAGCTTTTATTTTTTAATGTAAAAAAAGAAAGAGTTTTAAAAAGTCTTACTTTTGTTGGCTTAGATCAGTCAAGCATAACTTCATTTAAGTTATAATACTACAGGGAGAGTCAGCTTTTTTCTAGTAAAGAACACAAGCTTTCCTTCTCTTCCTTAGAATGAAGAGGTGAACAGTGCACATTCAGCTATTAATGCTGCCTCATTAAGTTGAAGAATTTGCCACCTTGTTTATCCCTTTCTCTCCTCTCCTCTCCTCTCCTCTCCTCTCCTCTCCTTCCTCTTCTTTGCAGTCCTGACTGCATGGAAGTGTTGCACAGAACGATGTAAGGAGAGCTTATTCAGTTGTCATGGACTTCTGTAGTCTTGAAAATATGGGACAGAGGTGTTTAATCCACTACCTGCAGTTCTTAACACCCCCTGTAAAGGAATTCCAGCTTTCTCAGTGTTCATTCTTCGTTGCCTGTGTTCCACATACGTCTTCAGGTTGGAGTAGATGATCTCCAGGGGTTCCTTTCAACCCTAAGTATTCAGTGATTCTGTCATAGCTTGACAGAGCAAGGTAGCTGTGCACTCACTGGTGGGTTGCTGCAGTTACCTGGCCTCTTCCTTGCTTTCTCCTGATGCTCAATTCAGATCTTAAGTACCTGTTCCTCTACTTCCATTCCTCCTCCTACTTCTTTTCTGCAGTTTCTGGGGCAAAAGACTGCAGTTCTCTGGTGGCACAATGAGCTGCAGTAGCTTGCCAGAAGCATGGTTAGGCACCACTGGTATGACCAAGTAGGATTTGAGGTATTTAGTCTTGGGAAAGAAATCCTTAGTAAAATCCTTCAGTGGGAGTTTACTCAGTCTCTGCAAAGGTGCCTCCTTATGACTGGGTACAAGTATCTGAGTTTACTCAATTCAGCACCATTCATCATTCCTTTGGAAAAAACACAAAGTCTGTGTTTCTGAATTCTTGGATTTTTGAAGTTTGATGGTTGATTTGTTTGGTTCCTATCCCATGGAATTATTCTGTTGGGAAAGGACCTTTGGAAGTCATCTGTGAAAACCCCTTGCCCAGTGCTGGGCCAAGTGCAAAATAAGATGAGTCTGCTCACTGCAGATCTGGAAAATAAAAAGAAGATTCATTGTTAACTGTAATTTTCAGAAATTTAAGGCAGATATTTATGTGCTCCAATTTTGTCGCATTTAGATTTTGTCACATTACCTGAAGTTTATAAGAGAAGTTAGCTGGCAATTTAGAGTTCTGGCACAACAATCCAAGGTTACTGTTTTAAACTTCAGAGATTCTAATGCTTCATGTACATTGTTGATTGCTTATTCTCCCTTTTTTGTCACTGTCAGCTCTGAATTCTTTTTCACTAATAGGACTCATCAAAGAAATGTAACTGTAATTGCCTTGTAGGAGTCAATAGGAATGTACAGATTAGGAGGGAAAGGGATACTATGCTGGGATAACAAATATCTGAACATAGGAGCTGGCATGTGCAGACCAAGTGGAGAGATTGAAATACATACACAGCCTCAAAGATGTTTTAGGTATCTGATTCTCAATTTGCATTCAGAGTTGAATGAGAAACTAACAACCTATTACACTGTATAAAACAATTCAAAAGAGTAGGGGACTGGGAGTCTTCATTCCAGTCTTTGATCTTTTGGGACCATTCCTGGACAAATGGTTATGTTCCATCAGTCATATGAGAGGCTGATAAACACAGTTAGGAAACATTGGGTATCCAGGTGTCAGTTCATGAACGTGCTTGGTCTATCCAGCAGTTATGGTTTAAAAAATTTGAGTTCTCTGAGCCTAGCCCGTTTTTGGAGTAGTAAGAATGGAGAATGAAAAGGAAGCTAGTGACAGTCCTTTATTAATCCTGTTCAGTTCTGTTCTGAGTAGAACTGATATGAGCATGTTTAGTAAGAATTGAGTACCTGAGACGAATTTCTGCTGTGTATGCATAGATCTGTTGAGATGTACATATATTATTAAGTCCAGGATGCAGCTGTCCTGTGTATATGAAGTTTGATTCATACATATATATGGAAAGGTATCTGAGTTTTTTCCTAATTTATGTAAATTCACAGATCAGCCTCAAAAGTATCTGTGGCATGGTGGTTCTGAGGTGTGATAGAAGTGGGCCTGCCAATAGCCAGCCTTATTATGAGCCTTTTAGAACTGCAGCATTGAACATGGCTGTATCTCCCTTATAAATACAGTTGAAAAAGGCATATATTTTTCACAGAAAGAATGACTTATTCTGGTTAATTTATTAGAGAGATCACTCAGTGTTTAACGATTGAAATCCTTCCTGTATAAAATATACTTCAGCTTAACACAGATTTATGGTCTGTGATAAGTGGGGAAGAGTAGGTAGGTAGAGTGATTCCTTCTAATTTCATTGTATGAAATATTTCATCTGATTATATTATGAAACCAGACTAAAACTTGTTGGGGTGACGGAGGTTTTTAATAACCAAATTTAAGTTTAAAATTCAAATTACAAAGAAGGAAAATCAGAAACGGCCTTCTTCCCCCATTGGAAATTTTAAAATATAATTCAAGTTACTCAGGATATCTCCACATTAATGATCAGACTAAACTGGTCTGATATAAATACTCATTCAATAGGAGTTCTCTTACTAAATACTATTTTTGTTTTATGTTTTAGCATTAATCCCTCGGTTGTTTCTGTCTGCATGTGTTTTCTTGGTCCTCTATGTGCTTCTGGTGTGTGCAAACTGAATTATTTTCAGTGATAACTAAACTGGGAGCTGACTTTTAAATTTTAATCTCCTGATCCCTTGTGTAAACCACATCATCCTGTGGTTAGCCAGAGGTTGACTAATACATGAACACACCATCAGAAGGCTCAGGAAACATCAAGAATTCTTGTAACTCTGTGACATAATTCACTTCCTATGTAAAGATCCAAATGCATATATGCCCTTTGATTTGTCCTCAGCTTCCAATCTTATACTGCCTAGACTGTGATCAGTCTGTTTGTGGACATTCCTCCTCTGTTTCTCTGAAGTTCATCCTCTGCTTTACCTGACCTAGCTTTTGTTGCACTCCCTCTTGATAAGTCCTTTTTTCCTTTTTTTTTTCTTTTTTTTTCCTTAATTTAAAAATTCTTTAGATATTCTCAGTATTATGATTCCTTCCTGCTATCAAGCAGGAAATTCATAAAAGGACTAATAAGGTCCTGGGGAAGCAGCTCTATACTGAAGCGTGTGCTTGGGAACAGTGTTAAATGGTGGGTGCCTCAGGACATTGAAAGCATCCCATGTGTTGGCGCATGTAAGAGTGATAAATGCCAAAAAGGTTTACAAAAAGTTAAAAATGCTTTTCTAAATGTAAGAAGAAACAAACCATAGTAAACCGAACAGCATGGCATACTAGGTCTTTCATGAAAGGCTGTAAGAAATTTTTCTTTGGAACCCCCATAGCAAACCTGCAGTTGCTTGAGATTTTGTTCCTTTTTTTGTGGCTGGATGACCCAGGAGCACTATGAGAAGCCAGGCTTCCTTCAGAGTGTTTGGGGTCCTCATGTGCCCTCACATACAATCTGTGTGAGTGCATGATCCAGGACTCCCATATCTCCTGCTCCTCCATGTTTCAAGAGTCAAGAGTCCCTTTCTGTCACACCCTACCAGCATTTCTATGTGGCTCAGGTTAACAGACTGCTTTGCTGTGTTTCTCTCCACTGTCAGGGTGGGGGAGGGAGAGTATGCATGTGGTTCCAATGGAATAATGGTATTGATCTCTGAACTTGCAGAAAGCGATGTACATCACCAGGCTGACTGCAAGAACTGCTGTACCTTTTAAAGATTCCCCTGGGGCTGTGAGCTGTGGGAGAAAACTTCCAAATAGCAACTGCCTACACCAGGAACTGCCCACCTATTCCCTGCCTTCTCTGCTGTCTTAGTCATAGCCCAAGTTTGTTACTTGTGCTGTCAGAACAATGCAGTCCAGGGATTCCAAATAAGAACAATGCATGACCCCTTGCCTTCCCTGAATGCAGCAGCTGAGAGGGACAAGATGTGGTAATAGTGCCATGAGCATTCAACTCATGGATTCCCTTCCTACCCCACAACCACTTACATATATGGCTTCCCACATCTCCAAAATGAATTGAAGAAGAAATTTCCTATCTAGTTTGAATGCAAGGTACTGAGTTAGCAACAGAGGTTTCCCTACCTGTTCTCACACACTCACCAGCATTCCTGTACCACTGACTCTGCCACAGCCTCTCTGCAGGGGTAGCAAACGCTGTACCCTTCACACCATAAACCTGATCTGCATGTGTAGGACATTGGAAATAATTGCTTGAATGATGAAGCTTCACTGATGAGAATCCCCTGGGATAAGAAATGTGACCCATGAGATGTTGATAATTTTGAGACAGGAAGGATTCGCTGACAATCCAAATTGTTAAATTTGGTCTTGAAAAATGGGCATGCAGATGTCTCTGGCCACTTGCTGCATACTGAAAAGTTATGATTGCACTGAGCAAATGACAGATAGACTTGCAATTTTTAAATTATCCCTTTTCTCACTGCGAACTTGACCATCCCAATCTGGTTAGCCACAGGTAGGTGCTGAGTGGAGACTGGTGATGGCCCATTGCTGAGTGCAGTGTGCTTATATGATACTGAGAGGTTCCTAGAGGCAAGACAGGCTTTCCTGGCTGGTAATCTGTATCCCAAAGTCCCTGTGTACAGTGGACTGATCAGTTAACATCAGCAAGTTCTCCCAAGGATTCCCAAAGCTTCTCCCTGTACATTAACTCAGGGTTTGAGATATAGATAAGAAGCTTTGTAACTGAAGCAGGGGACTAGGTGGTTATTTGCTCTGTTCAGGACAGATCTAAGAAACGAACAACAGTGATTCTATCCCAGGTAACTTAATTTGCACGGTATCACAGGGATATAACTAGCAGAGTTTCTAGTTCCTGACCTCTTACTGAACAAGCTCACTGGAGAATAATTTCCCCTGAGGATGGGAATAACTCATATAGAAAGATAGAAAAATAGATTGACCTGGCATTGTTAAGGCAGCATGATACTGGATCAATGGTTAGCCTGAGCTGTACTGTAGAACTGCCTAGAGGAGGAAAAAATCTGACAATTATTGACATCAATACCAACAATTCAACAATGAAATTAAGTAAGAGAAGGGTGAAAAGCAACTATAAGAGAGACAAATGCAGAAGTATTTTCTGTTATTTTAAGCATTATTTCCAAAACTATTAATTTAAAATATTCTGTAACCCTCCATCTCCTTCCAGTTAGTCTTCTTTCGTTTTGGGAAGCATATTCAAAGTCTTTCCTCTGTGGAATTAGTCACTGTATTTAATCCCTTTCTATTGACCATCTGGTTAACATTACAAGTTTGAAGGTGGGAACAATGCAATAATCTACTGTGTCCATGTGACAGAGTTTATTCTTATGAAATATCCTCAAATGTTCTCTCAACTGAAGAGCTGTTGCTTGATTTGTGTTCTTTTTAAAGAAATGATGTGTGAAGTGATGCCAACGATAAACGAGGACACCCCGATGAGTCAACGGGGGTCCCAAAGCAGTGGCTCGGACTCGGATTCCCATTTTGAGCAGCTGATGGTGAACATGCTGGATGAAAGGGATCGTCTCCTCGACACCCTTCGGGAGACACAGGAAAGCTTGTCACTTGCACAGCAGCGCCTACAGGATGTCATCTATGACAGAGATTCCCTCCAGCGACAGCTGAACTCAGCACTGCCTCAGGTATGTCATTAACAAAGATTCTTGTTTTGTTTAGGTTCACTAATTTTTTACTTAATACCACTTACTTTAACCCTAATCAGTATGTATTCCTTGAGGTCCGAATTTTGCTCTCATTGATGTCAGCTGCAGAACTCCTATTGAATTTGTAGCACCTGGTTTGACCTTTATGGGACCTCTTTTCATATTTAAGATTAGGAGTAATGCTGTTGACTTGAAGGAGAGCAAGATGAAGGCCTGTAGCTACTGGTTCTTTTGGCTGTTGCTCTAGCATTTACTACAGGTGAGAGAACATTTAAATAAAAGATCTAATGGTAGAAATAAAGCAAAAAGAATGAGAATGTTTTCTAGAGATTTTTCTGAATAAGGGTTTCTAATAAACAGCAAATAAAACTTATTTAACTTATGCAGCTTAAATAAGGTACTACACAAACCCACAAAAACAACTGATACCTTAATATTTTAATTCAATTAAGATTAAATATTTATATAAATCTCATTATTTGAAGTCACCCTAGTCTTTTTTTAGGAACTTCAAAATTAACTACTTAAGTTAAAATACTAATGTGATACTATATTTCAATATTATATGTCAATACAATTTTTTTTTAATATACTAGAATTAAAAGCAAAGAAAGATCTCACTTCAGTCTGCATATGTGACAAGAGGTTGGAAAGATACAATGATTCAAAACTTAGTTTTCCTCCATGTTTTTTTTTTTTGTGTGTCTCTCAGCTGTCACTTATTAGGGAATGTTAGCATGAGGGCCTAGGGAGGAATTAGGATGGTGTGTGGCTGGAATAAAAAGGTAATAAGGATGAATGAAATGAGTAAGAAAACTTTGAAGGGTAGAAGAGGAAAATGGCACCCTCTGCAATAGGGAACTGCAGTTGTTCAAGGGCTAACCTCAGCAGGTTCTTGGAATACCTTGGGATAGGACTAAATATGAGAGAGACTGTAATAACTTGAAGAACAGCATTAACATCTTGAGCATGAACTCCAGGCAAGAAGAATGCCTGCAGCTGTCTTGGGACAAACAAAAAGGAGTAGCGATGCTCTTGATATACTGTAAAATCAAGGTGGTTTTTTTTCTTTTCTTTCTCTTTATTTGTGGGCAGTTGAGCCTCTTTTGTACAGGTGTCTATCCACAAAAGAGTGGAAAAGAGTAAGTGAAAGACAGCATAAATCCTTCATTCAAAGATTTACTGCTGGAAATCCAAAGAAGAGAGGACACTGTCTCTGTGAAGTCCCGTTCAGAGTGCTGCTCACTGTGCAGAGGCACTCTCCACTGAGCCCATAGTGAGGTATTTTTGTTGAGCACTTCCAGGTGTCTAAGCCCTAATGTTTCTGTGTCTTGCATATGCAGAACTCGTGCTAAAATACTGGAGAGTAGCTAAGGAAAATAATATTCAGCATAAGTGCCATACAAAGCCAAAAAGAAATAAATTCTAAAGAAATGGATCACAATCGTGTTTTATTCTTTATTTATTCTAGTAAGAAATTAATAATAAAATTATATTGTGTTATGTAGTTTTGAATGATAGCTATACACCTCCTAAAAGCAATTGAGTTGTCAGGTGAATGCTTTGGTCTACCATATACCATTAAGAATGTGTATTTCAGATAACATTCATCCTTACATTTAAGAGAGATGTAGGCTTCTCATATGAGAAACTGTGTGACACACTGGTTACACTTTAAAGCAGAATCAGGTTTTTTGTCCATCAAATATGTTACCTAGTTCTTCATGTAAGAAATTAAATTGTATAGAAATCTGTTCCTATAAGTACAGAACACTGGCTTAGTAATATAACATTCTAGTAATACAGTCTTTCAAGAATAATATTTTACATCACTACCATACTATTTAGTTTCAATTCTGAACTTGAGACATTCTACATAGTACTTTTATAGTTTTTTGTTATGTGGTTTTGTGAATGGCAAGCTAGTCTTGCTAACTGCCTGTTATAACCTTCTGAAAAAATATTAGCTAGGATTTATTACCTAGTGGAGAGTAAGTAGTCTCCACTCGGTTTAGGAGGAGAATATATAAATATAAGTTATTTATATTATAATTATAATATAATTCAGTTACAATGTGACATCTAATGCGTCTTTCTTCATCAGAATTTATTCTTTTCGTTCTTGATCACTCAAGTGGTTTTCAAAATGCAGTTATTTCTTAGTATTTATATAGTGCTTTATGCATAGAAACTGTGTACAGACGCAGTTGTATTCCAAAGCATTTTTGTTAGGACACTGGTTTTGCTCACTGTTTAACTGTTTATAGTTAAACAGACAGTGAGCAAAACCAGTGTCCTAACAAAAGTATGTTCTGGAAAAATCATTACACTTGTAATAAACAGAAACTGAACAAAAAGAGCTTGCATGAAAACTCAGCCAGTGAAAAATCTTGTCTGATGGGAAATAGGAAATCATAAATAACATTTAATAGGAAGCTTGCGTTATTAGTTAATGCTGTTACAGCTGTTAATGCTGTAGACAATGACTGTAAATGTCTTTAAGTGTTTATACTGGTCTGTACTGCAACAGAACAATGTATAATTAACAATGTCTTTCAAATTTGAGTTACAGAAATGTAGTTATGCTAAGTGCTATCGTTGAAATAAACTTTTTAATTTCCATTAGATTGGCAGTCTTAATTTTATGAACAGCTATGTTTAAGGAAGGAGGGGAAAAGTGAGCAGACAATTACAGATCAGCTAGTCTGAGCAAAATAACAGGGAAGACTTTAAAACTTGTTTTGGAGGAAAATCTAATAATATGTCAAAAAGCTACCTTAAAAACATGACAAGGGTTTATCAAAATTATCTTTATACAAAGTAACTCAATATGATTCTTTGGTACTACACTTTTTAAATTGGGCAACTAAAGTATCTCTAAAATGATACCTTTAGAAGTCGCCTTACTTAAATTACTAATAAGATGGGAGGTGTGTAAGGAAAAGCAATATGATAATTAGTAAGGTAAGTAACAGAGAGAAGAAAAATTTTCCCTTACAGTAGACTGACAGGATGGAAGAAGTGTAGTAGTAGTTAATGTATTCTGAGATAATTTTTTATTAAATTGAGCATAAGAGGAAACATGCTAGTGGAAATTTTGGATGACACAAAATTGAGTTGAATAATCAATGAAGGGAGTATTATAATACACAAGAACAAGAGCAACAGAGGTGGGATGCTAGTGAATGGTAAAAGGGTGAGGGCCTTATATCTAGTAGGTAATAAAAAAATTCCTGACCTTTTAGGTCGCAGTAGCAAAAAGTGATAATATATGGTTTACAGTGGTGGAAGGGAGTTAGTGGGAGGTGGATGTAAAAAAGGGGAAGTACCATTTTGAAATTTAAATATGTTATGTAAGAGTCTTCTGTTGGAAGTAGGTAAATATTAACGCAGAAGTAGGTAAATATTAACACATGGGGTGGTTTGGACCTTATTTATCTGAGTTTTGGCTCAGTAGTGATCAAGAGTAAACCTCAAATGGGAAGAGATTAAGAAAAACACTGCTAGAGGAAAGAAGAAGTAACATTTTCTGCCTGAAAAGACTAAATGAAGTTTTCTTATTTCTGGGGGAAACTGACTTGAGGAGGACTATGAGTGATTTCATAGATTTTCTTGGAAAGACAGGAAGATGGAATGAATAGGTGAAGATGAAAGAAATATTTTAAGCCAAAAATAATATTGATGAAGGAATGAATGATTATAGGGTACCATGAATAAAGAGAGATCATTCATCAAAAGAAGGTCTTGAATTATGAAGGAATAGCATCTTTCTTAGACAAAGACATGGTGAAAACCCAAAACTGTTTTCAAGATTAAGCTGGTATAAAAGACATTATATATCACAATACCTTTGGTTAATCCATGAACTTGACCCAGAATACCCCTTCAGGTTTTTTATTTCAGACATTCTTGTGAAGAGATTCAGAATCTAGTTCACAAGTAATCTTGTTTACTCTTCCCAAAGCTGCCTGTTGACAATGGAAGCCTCAAAGGAAAGTGTATTTAGGTCTGCACTGCATGTTCCTCAATAACAGAAATTTGTTGCATTTAGGTTATGACTCTTGAGTCCAGAAAAAAAAAGGCTAAATACAGTGAACTACACTGTAATGAGGAAGCATAAGATTTAACTACTTAATAGTGTGTTTTTATTTTATTGGAGTAAAATTAGGTCTTTTACTGTAGCCTAAGTAAGTGTTCTTCTAAAAAGGTTAGGAATTCTAACTCCATTTTTGAGTGCTAGAAAAAGGAAAATGTTCAGTTACAACTTCCCAAGAAAATTTAATCATAATCTTCTCTAAGCTAAATTGTCTAGAAAATATCACCTTGATTAGTTACCTTGTAAACAAACTGCAAAAATACAGCATACCTCATTGTAAGACTTCGAATTACATAGAACCATAAGAGTATAAATATGCTCTGATAAACAATACTGAACTACTCTTGTTTTTTGTTGTTTTATTGTTCCTTTTAGCCTTTCAAGAATAAGTTTCAAGGTATGAAAGATACTAATAAAATGAAGATGTTAATAAGTTATCACTCTCTAGTTAAGTTTATTTTGTTTATTAACAATGTACTTGCTCAGTGTTTTACTTAGAAATTATTATTCACAGAATAGCTGAGGTTGGAAGGGACCTCAGGAGGTCACCTTGTCTAGCTTGTCTGCTGCAGCAGGGTTACTGAGAACAGGCTGCCCAGGACTGTGTCCAGATGGCTTTTGAATATCTCTGAGGGTAGACTCCACAGCCTCTCTGGACAACCTGTGCCAGTGCTCAGTCACCCTTACTGTAAAAAGTAAAATATGTTTCCTGATGTTCAGGAGGAACCTTCTGTGTTTCCATTTGTGTTCATTGTATTTTCAATATTACAGTACCAGAAAGTCCTGGTTTTACTGATCATTTATGGTAGCAGATTTTATTTTTTAATGGCTGTAAATATTTTCATGTATTGATCATCAGAATCTGCACCTATGATATATATTTTTTACTTCTATTGGCTGTCACCAGTCAACTGATTATTTTCCATATGCCTTTGCATAGTTTCCAGGAGGATCTGCTCCATGATCTTGCTGGTGGTCACTGGGGTGAAACTGACTGGCCTTCAGTTCCCTAGATTTTCCTTTTTACCCTTCTTAAAAATTAGGGTTACTTTTTTGCGTTTCCAGTCAGTGGGAACTTCACAAGGCTGACACAGCTTCTCAAATATGATGGATAATGGCTTAGACACTTCATCTGACAGTTCCCTCATCCCAGGATACGTGGATGCATCTCATCAGGTGCTGTGGACTTGTGCACCTTCAGGTTCCTTAGATGTACATAATGTCAAACCTGCTCTTCAGTGAGTGGTTCTGCATTCTCCCAGTCCATGCTTTTGCCTTCTGCAACTCAGGACGGTGTGGCTGGAGCACAATGTGTAGTTTGCATGGTTTTAAACAGCTTAACTTAAATCAGTTGAATTCTTCTCTGCATGAGTATAGAACCTCCTGTCTTTAAAACAGACCTTTTAAAACCAAAGCAGTCCAGATATGTTAATCTTCGATAGAGATAATTGAATAATTCATACTGAGAGCAACCACTGGAACTCTTATTTTCTTTATTTTTAAAAATTTACTTTGTTTATTTCCAGCAAGTTTGAGTATGTTGTGATTCATGAATCAAAAGGTTATGTTGAATCTCTCTGGTGGAGATCTAAACACTTGGTTCTAGTTGAGTTTAAATTCTTTTGAATGCTGCAAAAATATCTTTTTTTCCTTTGCAATAAGTATTATTTTCAGCACTGTTTGCAGTCTTTCTGGATATAGATTGTAGAATTGTTTGGAGTGTGGAACTACAATACTGAAACAAATCCTTTGGTATCCTTGGGTACCCCATAGATTTCAACTGAATTGTAATTGTTAGCTATAATAATTCAGTAATAAAATCAGTAATAGAAATATAGTGGTAATCAGTAAGGTTTTATTTGATCTAATAAGATACCACTCATTTAGAAATGCTTACTGGAGGCATGGTAGAAGGGAAAATCAAACAGGAAAATGTAATGACCTTGTTTTATTGAACCAGTTTATGTAATTTGATCAATGTTAACCTTTAATAGGATTGTGATTAGAGAATTTTGTTGGTAGACTTGCAGTTTCTTCCAATACAGTGAGCAATTAAATTTTACTGCCAGAGACAAGAAAGGTACAGGGAGACAACAGTAAGTCAGTAGGGCCTTATTCTGAGTTTGTGTTTTCTGTTTAGATGTGTGTGCATGTGGTACCTGGATACAAAATACTGGCATCACACAGATATACAGATGTAGAGACAAAAAATAGCCTGACAGAAATAAATACACATATTTAAACATTAATAATTAAAACAGATTTTGTTTATTTAAGATTGGACATTTGCTACTGGGGTGAAAATAAGAGTGTGACCCACAGTACTGCTCTCAAAACAGCTCTTGTCCCTATGATGAAGATTGAATGATGGCTTTTTTTCACTATTTCTTTCTGGCTGTGCTGAAGAACATAGAGTACCAATGGCATCCTGTATATTTGAATGAATAATCAGTTCTCTTTCTGAGGTTCTGAAAACATCCTCTTATGTGAAGGACTTCTATAAGTTCTCCCTCTTTTATTTTTTTTTTAATTCCTGCAAGATTATGCATTTTTCTCAAATTTCCAGAGAATAATTGAAAAAGAATTACAAGTAGTGAAATGTGTCTGAGGTGGAAGTTCCAAGTTTTCTGTGTCAAAAATCCAGGGATACACTCTGTACTCATGTGTAAAAACTAAATCTTGACCCAGTGTTTGTTTCTATCTCTGAATTTTGTCTGTTTTAAAGTATTGCAGGCTAAATAGAAACATGTTAATTTTCAGGTGTTCTGAATCCACGCAGTTCCCACTAAAACCAATGAAAGTGGCAAGTTTTTGTGACTGCCAAAATCAGTTTAGATTACTAAATAACAGAAATATATTCATAAACAAATTGGAATGATGCTTTTTTTGCTAGTTATCTTGGCTGTTTGTCTCAAGATATTAACATTGAGGGGAGCATATCGAGATGTATGCAAAAAATCAGATACTAACCATAACTATTAGTTTTAATAGAGTAAATAAGGAAATACATGTTTATATAGGATTTAAATGTATAGAGGGGAGACAGAGCATCTGGAAATCAAAGACAGCGTGGCATTATAAAGTTGCAGTGGTTTAAGTGCAGTGCAATGTTGAAGTATTAGTTGTGTCCAACCTAACAAATGTTTAGGAAAAATTTAAGGTTTTCCTTCCTCAGTGGCAGAACATGTAGCAAGCAGCATATGGCCGTTCTTTTTTCCACATAAAACTGAATGAAAGTTGTTTTTATAATGTTAAATACCAATTTTATTCTGGTGGATAACTCCTAACTAGGATTATCTGATAAAAGACAGATTGACAGTATCTGTGGTTTTAGTTAGACAGTGCTTTAGCTGGGTCCTCTCTGGACTGTCTGGTTTTTTTTTTAGACTGCTGTCATATTTCCAACAGAGCACATTTAAAGGTATAATTATACATACAAATAAAAATCTGAATTCTTTTCAAGTATGAGTTTATTTTCTTGCTGGTGTGAAGCTCTGTGTATTCAGTAGCATATTGCAAATAATTATAAGCAGGAGATTTTCTCTTAAAAGCTTTTGACTTCTTAATAAATACTTGATGGCTGAAGAAGACTGACGTGGCAGTCCAGCAGAGGAATAAAATGGGATATGGGAAAAAAAGACAGAAACTTAAATATTTAGAGGAGGAGGAGGAACATGTATTGAATGCCTGAAGCAATCAACAAGACTATGTACTCCCATTTCACTCTGTATCTGCTTCATAAACATTGATATCAGTTATTTTAGCTTGAACCAAGTACATCAACTAGCTGCATTAACTATTGATGGCTCATTATCTGAATGTTTAAAAAGACACAGAAATGAATATGAGAAAAAAAATAATGGTTGGTCAACAGAATAGAGTACAGATGGTTATCCAAGCCCCTATAAATTAAGCTGTTGGCATCAAAGCTGTAGATGCTGTAGTTTTAAGAACAGCCATAGTCATGGGCTGTTTTCCTAGTTTTCATAACGGCTGTAGTCCTGCATTTCAGTGTTCTAAGAAGCATTTGGACAATGGCTTCAACAATATGATTTAACGTGGTCAGGCATTAGAAGATTATTATTGTAGGTCCCTTCTAACTGAACTATTCTATCCTATTACACAGTGAGGAAAAGCCAGAAAAAATACTGCAATTTTATAAAGCTTAAATTTGATAGTTTACTTTTTGCTTATGGCATTGAAATTGGATGGTAGAGGCTGAGACATGATCACATCATCCAAGAACATCTTTAAAACATATTCCCTTCTTTTTAAGTTCTCTGTTAAAAGCAAAGGAGATGCAGAATACTTAAGAATTAGCTTTTAGAAGTGTCTTATTCAGGCTATCCTCTATCTAAAATAATTTCCCATACTAATGAGTATTCACTTAAAAACATAAAATTATGTTAGGGGCATGTTTTTTATTTCAAAAGTAGTGATAATTTAGTTCTTATTGAAGTGTGTAGAGTTTTCCTGTTGACTCAGAAGAAATATGTTTGTTTATATTGATGAATATGTATTTTTTATATGATCCCCAGAAATCTGAACTTCTATGTATAGAAGTTAAGGGCCAGGTGGAGTAGTAATTTTTTTTTGTGTAATGCAACATTTCTATAGTCTACTTGAGAATCTGCTCCAAATCATCATTTTCTGAGTATATCTTATCCTTTAAGTTTTTTCCTATTTAGGATCAGATTATAGGATTTTTTTCTTTTAGTAATTGTTGATGAACTGCTTCTTTACTGTGTATGAGTTCTCAAAAAATCCCAATTGTATTATGACAGTTGATTTGTTATGACAATCATCTGTCAAAACAGAAAATAAATAAATCTTGGGGCCTTACATTAAGGTTCTTTGTTGTAGGTTGGCTTATTAGAAATTATTAAATAATCAAATTTACAGATTTGTTTCTTTTTCTTTCAATGATCCTCCAAGCAAAAGGGAACATAGAGATAAATAAAGGCAAGGAGCAATAAGGAAAAGGTTAAGCACTGTAGATAAACTATGCTTCTGTATCAAAGGGACAGAATTCTTTAAGAAGAGGTAGAGCAAAAGTCAGCACAGGAAAGTAAAGCCCTAAGCCAGAGTTCATGAAAATCAGTAAGAAGATTTTCCCACTTATTTCAATCAATGACAGAATTAGTCCTTAAAGAGCAAGTAGTTAAGGAGCAAGTTGAGCAAGGAGACAGAGACCTGGAGGTGCTGGTCAACAGCTGGCAGGACATGAACCAGTGTGTGCCCAGCTGGCCAAGAAGGCCAAGGGCATCCTGGCCTGTATCCAAAATAGTGTGGCCAGCAGGACCAGGGCAGGGATTGTTCCCTGGTACTCAGTGCTGGTGAGGCTGCACCTTGAGGTCACACAGTCCTGTCTGGTTCTGGGCCCATGACATTGAGAGACAAGAGAGACATCGAGGTGCTGGGGAATGGCCAGAGAAGGGCAACAAGGCTGGGGAAGGGTCTGGAGTACAAGTCCTACGAGGAGTGGCTCAGGGAGCTGGGGTTGTTTAGCCTGGAGGAGAGGAACCTTAGGGGAGAACTTATTGCTCTGTATAACTCCCTGAAGGGAGGCTGTGGCCAGGTAAGGTTTGGGACAGGACAAGAGGAAATGGCCTCAAGCTGGGCTGGGGGAGGTTCAAGGCTGGACATCAGGAGGAATTTCCTTACTTAACGGGTGATTAGACATAGGGATGGTCTGCCCAGGAAGGGTGTGGAGGCACCGTCCCTGGAGATGTTTAAGAAAAGGTTGGACCTGACACTTTGTGCCATGGTCTTGTTGACAAGGTGGTGTTTGGTCGTAAGTTGGATTTGGTGATCTCAAGGGTCTTTTCCAACCTAATTGATTGTGTGATCAAAAGTGCTCCCGGACATTCTCACTATCAAAATAATACTCGTGAGACTATCTGAAGTGCAAAATTCTGATATTTGTATTTTTTTTCTGGTCTTAATGACAAATACTTTATAGGTATTGAACACTGAGACAATTACTGCATTCAAAAAATAAGATTTTTCATCTACTGTAAAAAAAATCAAAACTGCTTTCTTTAGTACTATGAATACAAGTGCTATTTGGGGAAATGTGTTTTGAAGATGGAACTTGGCGATTATACACTACGTTTCTGTATTTCTACTTCCTCTGCATAATAATACCTGGCTGACATTGGAAATAATGAATATTCAAGACATTAAGATGTGCTGAACAC
Organism: Anthoscopus minutus; assembly: GCA_013399455.1. NCBI lineage: Eukaryota > Metazoa > Chordata > Aves > Passeriformes > Paridae > Anthoscopus > Anthoscopus minutus. Next base: position 13,366 of record VWYI01019028.1, on the reverse strand, counting down.
ATTTGCAATGTTTTCTTTTCTCAAAGTTCAAGGATGAATACTATCTCATATAATTGGTTCATGTGCCCATTGTTGTATATCTGTGGTCAAAACATGTAAAGACAAAACTTCTGAATTGGTGAACACTAGGTTCATGAATAATTTCCCCCATTAAATTTAAGTTTTCATTAACATTAAAATCTTGATATTAGAAATATTAAAAAAAATGCGGGGTATTTTAAGATAGAGAATTTCTTCTTGATCGGTGATTGGTACACATTTATATGAGATCCAGATACTCTGCTGTAATTTAGTTTGCTCTTTGTATCTGCTATAAACTAGCATAAACTTTGTCAGTCAAAACACATTTAAAATTCTAACCCTGTATATGTGGAGAATAAATCAACTGACTTTTCCCGTTTCTTTATCCTTTTTATTGAATGTACAGCTACCTTCAGTAGCTCATTTTCCTTTCCATGTAACTCTACTTAGGCTCTTAACTGTAATATAAAATTAAAAATCTACTCTGTTGATAAAGAAATCTATAATTTTTTTTCTAGAGTCCTAATGACTTTCAGGGTCAGCTGCTACTACTTCTTGTCACAACTGTAGCATGCTGTTATGAGCATACAGTCAACAGTATAATAGTAACTCACATATATTGTATATATTCCCTACAGAGGCTCAGTATTTGGATCGTATGGACAGATCTGAGGAGGTATTGTTTACTGAAAATTGTAATTTCAAAAAATGCTTTCAAGAAGCAGCACAGGTTTTCACAAATAGAACTGTGCCTTTATAAATTCTCAGATTATATCTTCAGAAATAATACTGTGCATGGGCAATATTTTCATACAAAACAGAAACCTCTTTATACTCTCTAAGTATCAGTGAAAATTACTTGGGAACGTACATTTAAGTTTGAAAGCTGAAAACTGGACTTCCAAACCAAATGGTTACACAAGATCTCAACCTAAATCAGGCTTGCAAAAATGTGTACATTTTGTCATAAAATTTATGATGGTGCTATTTCATGGGTGCAATTCTTATTAGTATAGTCATGCATGAATCTGAACCATACACTGATAGTTATTTTCTAATTTTATATATCCATAATAATTTGGTTGCTTACTTCCATATTACAGTGCTATGATATCAAGCATTACAAGAAGATCAGTTTCAATTTAAGGTAATAAGAAGATCAGTCTTCTGAAATATGTTTGAAGATACAGAAAAATAAATTCTTTATTGCTGGTTATTTGTATTCTCAGACATTATAAAAATATAATCACTTTTTTCCTGGACAGAATAAATCAGAAAAGACTTATCTTCTAGAAGAATACTAGTGGATAGACATGAAATGTCAGAAATGCTGCTTGTCCTAATCCAGTACTGCATTTTTGAGTCCTACACCATGATGTCTCTTTGTTTTTCAGAGACATATTCTACCTAATTGGCAAGGTGTTAATGATTTTAAAGTAGTCACAAACGTGTTTCTTCTACTCATAGTTTAGAAAAAAGAAAGATTTTACACTTACAGGTTTTTTTGATCTATTTTAAAGATGACATGCAGATGAGAATAAAATTATTTCTCACTGGTTGTTTAAACAAACAAAAAGTATTCATAAGGCACTGAACTGAATGTAAAGCAGAAATTTTCTAGGCCTATAGATGAAAAAGTGGTACAGCTTTACAATTCTTCATTTGAATTCCCAGAGATGGAAGAATGACCTCGGGAATATCATACAGGCAAGTGTTTTCAAGTTCATAATCCCATAAATTTGTTTCTAGAATGTACTCATTCCAGCTGCTCACAAAGAATTATTAAAGCAAGGGCTTAATGAAAGGAGGTAGAAACAGACAGGCTCTATACTGATCTCCAGAATGCTTTCTCAGACTTCTGTCACTTGCAGCTGAGGCCAGTCTTTAAACTTCAGTTTATGTGCTTATCCTAAAATAGAAGTGTTTGTGTTCCAAAACTGATTTAGTCACTTTTGATCCTCTTCCGCTTACTTTGTTTTTTTGATTTTTAAAAAATGTATAGCTATCACCAGCTGTTATCCTCACCTCCATGAAGACCTAACACATATGAAAAATCAGCCACAACAAAAAAAGGATTTAGATATTTGTAAACATGCCAGTCTTGTGCACAGATGTCTTGTCTGAATGCAAGCAGTGAAAGAAATATAAGAAAAGATACGTGATACTAATTAATTACAAGCTACTGATTCAGATGCTTCAGTTAACGACTGATTCGGTTAAAAATCTGAAAATAGATGTGACTACATCCAGCATAAAGTTACATTTAGTGGACTCATAAATGCAAGTGTTTTCTCCAAGTAAGGAGGAAGCATTAAAAGATTTTGATACTAAGGAATGAAAAATACTTTTGGGGTTCTCTTAACCACCCTGCTTGTGAGAGGATCAAGAGCAAATTGTATTGTCCTTGCAAAATTTTTCTGTTGTCACTTTTGCACAGAACATATCCTTGAGTAAGAAAGTAACCTACCTACTTTGTCTTTTTCCATGAGTCAGTTGTGATTCATGATTGTTGTACATCGTCCTCTAGAAGTGAGTTATTTTGTGAGTATAAAGTGTGCTATGTATGAAGAACTGTGACATAAGTCAAAGTCACAGTAGATATCATTAGAATAAAAACTTGGAAGGTTAAACATCAGCAGAATTTTAAATGGTTTATGACATCTGTTTTGAAAAGGATGATGCTCTACATGCTGAAGTTAAGTAATATATTTATTTTTCTAACAGGGTGGTAATTTTGTAATGTAGTCATACAAGCTATATAATTTATTTTAGCCATCCCTCACGATCCTTCTTTTAATTTCTATTAGTAAAGTCCATTTTTGTCTCTATTGAAGACTTGAGATTCTTTTCCCAGGTCTGACCTTTTTCCCAAAAAACTTCTGCAACTTGTGCCTTCTGAAAGGAATTTTTCTTTCATAACATACAGACTTGTTTGGAACAGTTTTAATCACTGTTAAGAATGAGTTTACAAGGAATAGATAAAGCACCGATGGCTGAGCATGCCCAGTCTTGGACAAACTGCCATTACTGAAGGATTCTCACAGTAAAAACAGAGGTTCTGATAAACAAGAATTTCTATTAAAATTCAAGTGCTTCGGTAGAAAAGTTTCTATTGATCTTTATTTTTAAAAAATTAGAAAATTAATGTCATTGCATAATCAAACTGTAAAATGTTATTAGTGATCTAAAACATTTATTTTTTAAATCATACATTGCATTTTCCACAAAAGAGAAACTCTAAAAATATTTTCAGTCTTTAATGTCACAGTTGTAGAGAAATATTTTGGAAACATTTAATACAAATGCAGCTTTGAAAAATACATTTTTAAACACATAGAATTCAGTATTGGCAGCAGAGGCTTCATTTTGTGAAGAAAGAAATTATTATCTAAAAATTACTGTTTTGACAGTCAGACCTATTTTTCAGAGCTTGTCATGACTAGGTTATTATTTTTGTTAAGAAAAAGGAATTGGAAAGTTAAAGAAATTTCTTTGCAGACATTGAAACATTTTTAACATCTTAATGAAGTGTTTATAGTTTTCGTTTAAAAGCAGTCTTCTGCCTTGAATCTGCCTATTTAAAAAGAAAAAAAATCACCTTCACCTAGAATAAAACATCGCAGCTGAAATGAAAAGAAAGTTTCGGGGTTTTTTCTGGCTTTGGTTGTCAAAGAAATCAGAAAAAAAATCTGTTCTGTAGTGTAGAAGGTAAAAACAATCTATTAGAAAATAAAACAATTAATTGCTAAATGCTCCAAACAGCAAAATCAGCATGAATATGGTCTGTTACTTACCATTGTCTGTTTCACTGAATTCTTCTTCCTTATGTAAATGTGATGATTTAGAAAGAGGAGCAGCTAGGACTCTGGGTAGTCATTCACACTCAGTTTTGGTAATGATTACTTTAGGACAATGTCCACATACAATTTCTTTTGTCTTTTTTTATGAGATATAAAATTCATTAGTATTTCATGTAGGTGTAAAAATTTCTATTTGCCCATTTCTCTTCTGTTTTAGTAAAAGGACATATGGCAATTATTTTGCCTTCCACAAACATTCCAGTTCCAGCTTTATTTCTGTTTGTCTCTGTTCATAGCTTTTGAGAAAATATTATGGTGTGGCTTGATCGTTTTTAAAAGGCAAAGCATTTAGAAAAAATGAGGGCATATTTCTATTTAATTAGTTCTTGTTCTGTAGTTCAAAATCACGTTTCCTCTTTTCAAAAGAAAAAAATTAACTCAGCCTATCTGCCCACATAAACTCAGAGTACTTAGATATTTTGTGCCTGATTTATGTAAGAAACTTCCAGTGAATTATTTAAGGAGCTTTCTGTACTTGCTCTTATCCAAGCAGTCTGGTGTCCTAACCCCTTGTCTCCAAAGGTAATTAATACACTGCATTTGACGTTATTGGCTTTATTTTTGAGTCAAAGTCTAATATATTTTATACCACTATCATGGCATTTACAAACTTTTTGTCTGGAAAATCTAATTAATATTCTGTGTGATATTTCAGGGATAACTGGCCTCTAGGACCTGCAGGACCCTTCTTACTAAGCTTTGTATAGAGGTCTTTCAAAACTTATTCTATCACATTCGGTTAACCAGGAGTTCAGCAAACTAAAGCAGTACCTTACAGTTCCTTCCACATTTTGGACATAGTAGGAACTGACCAGCTTATTTGTCCTTTAGTAGCTATGAGGTGTTCAGTATTACTGAGCACATGGAGGCAAAACATGAAACAAAAACCAGAGAAGTTCACTGTAGTTGAAAGATTTGCAACTTCAGCAAAGTGGTTGGAGTACATTGGCAATAACACACAGGATAGTCTCAATTCTTGCCTTATGGCATTTTGGTAGAGTTTAGTTTCAGCTAATTGAAGCAAGCTGTCAGTTTACATCTCAGAATATAACATGGAGTTTAATTTAACAAAGTTTCATACTTCTGTAGTGTTATGCACCAGGTTTAAAAGTTATGGAAATAATTGTGATATTTGTACAGAGCAGTTCACTCTTTTTTTTTCATAAATACATTTTACTCCATTTTTTTGTTGGTAGGAATGCTTCTGATTGATGAAATTAATTTGTCTATCTGTCCCCTACAGAAGATGTCTCTTTTCATTTATAATTTAATGTCTCCTCTAAAAAACTGAGAAACATGTATTTTTTTCCTATCTTGAACAGACAGATGTTGCTTCTATGCTTACTTTCAATAAAAAACTTAAAAATGATTTGGAAAAGTTAATCTTCATTTCTTAGGACTGAGGAGCAGTTGCATTAGGGAGTGAGGAGACAACCTGCTGTAGATAAGTTTTTACTTTCTTTGTTCAGGGTCACTCATCTGGTGGAAACATTGCAGGAAAATTGAGAGTAATCTTACAACTGCATTCAGTCAATGATGAACAAATTGCCTTTGTAGATTGCACATAGGATTTTCTTGTTCTAACCTGTCTCCTGTCTCCTGCAAAGTGAAGCTGAAGAGAGTGAGGCAGTGTATTGTTTTTTAAGGGAAAAAGGTCTTAGCCTGAAGCTTGCATCTCCCATGTGTTAATGCCTGAAAATTCCCCTTAACATCAAAAATTGCTGCATCATTTTTATTTAATTTAAAACTGATACTTATTTTGAAAGTGATTGTAACAAGATGGTAACCTAATTAGAAAACTTACTTTTTGAAAAACAATTTTTAATTGCAAGTAAGAGTGGCCATGTTTTGAAGGAAAAGCCTTCTTTCAGAGGTATAACTTAAGGTGCTTATGGGATAAAAGTGCACATACAGGTTTAGTAGGATATGTGTAAGTTACTGTAATCTTGTGATTCAAACTACCTACTTAAAAATTTAAATAGAGCAGTGAGGAATAATATTCACATTTGTTTTTACTAATTCAATCTGCAGAAGTAGTTTGAATATAAAATGAAAAATTTGAGACTGTATGCTTGGAAACCTGTAAATGGGATGTAAGTGCACAGTGAGGACATGAGTCTTGTAAAAAAATACACTTGTCTGTGATTTAGAAAAGCTCAGGAGTACTTAAGTCTGCCTCTGATGCCCTATGAAGCAATAGGTCAGTCATTTAAATTAGCTGTTTATCAAACCTATCAAATTATTTCCTTTGAGTTTCTTTACATTTTAAAGTTTCTCAGATGTAGCCCATGCTTTAATCTATCTGGTGATTAATTCTTTTCCACTGTCACTAAAGAAAACAACAAACTGGCAATACACCATGGTACACATTATTCTAATTTCTTGATATTGAACTCTGTTCAGGTATATTTTAGTCTTTGAAAGAGAACAGCAGAGTGATAGCCACATTACTGTTTGATACTAGGCTGAAAAAGTATTTTAATTGAAAATTTGAGATGGCCTTTGGAGTAGTTACGTGGACAATCTCATATGAAGCTTCAGTATCTGTTCAGACATAGGAACACAGATTCATCAAGAAGCCTGTTTTAATGAAGCTTTAAGCCGTTTTGGAAAGGGGAGATGGGAGCAAATTAGTGTTAACAATAAGAGAAGAATAACCTGTGCACCAGTCAGGCAGGTTTAATGTGTGACATTAAGTGAAGCTGAAACTTCTGATTTATGCTACAGGCAAATAAGCACTTTAAGTTTCATGGTGTGGAAACTATTCATGAGATAGCTAAGGAATACTTAGCAAGTTTTCCTTCTTTCACCAAGTCTTCTCAGAAAAAACATTTGTATTGTAGTCTTTTTGCAAAAGCATTTTCTTTTTGCATCTTGTAGCTGTTCCGTGTAGGTGTCCTTAAATTTTTTGCTTAATATTGGACCATAGTCTTAAAAAAAAGGGAGCTGCTTTCTGTCTCTTTTTAACATCTCTTACTTTTAGTTTTAGGTGTCTAAAAGTCTAGCTGTCTTAAAGCAATAATAAGAATGACACATATGGCATACTGAAGCAGTAGAATAACTACAGTGCTCTAGCAATGTTGGTTAATACCAATCTGCACGGGAAGCTTATTTTCACTGCTATTAAATGGTTGTATTTAATATAGAAATTAATTTCACTGATGCAGTCTTGCCAGCTTTTCTGGTGTTTCCCTTAGTGTGCAAGAATAATGCAAAAAAAAATGAAAGCGAGCATTTATACTGCATATTTCATATTTTAAATATTAGCAGTCAATATTTAGTGTGGCTGTGTACTGTAGATATTTACTACTTTATGTTTTTTAAAAATTATTATAAATAAAAATGCAATAGATGCTTTTTTATCATATGAGTATATAGTGCCAAAGTGCAACAAAATCTGGGGGTTCCTGGGGATTCAGGGATCTGTTGAGGCAGGGCCTGGCACCAGAATCCATCTCACTTCCAGCCAGGAGTGGGACAGGTGAGAGTACACATGTGCTGTGAACAGGTTTTTCTTGCATATGTTACTTGTTCATGCTTTTTGATATTTTCTGTGCATTTATTATTTGAAATGGGTAATTCAGAAGGAATTTTCCAATCTGGTTTTTACACGGACAGTTACATTCAAACACTATGAGGTTGCAGAAAGTGGTGCTCGGCCCGTTTGACTTAAGCAGGATTCAAATACCTGCTAGGGCAAATTTCTTTTGAAGAAGCAGGGGGCCTTGAAGATCTCAGACAAGTAACATTCACTGAAATTTATGAAAATTTGAATTCTGTCCCATGTAGGTTTAACAGTCCTTTGGCTATCTTTTTAAACTCTGCTAGCACAAATACGATGAGCCTGATTATATATGTCAGAATGACAAAACAGTATAAATTAGTGGATTTTGTTGCATGCATACCTGTTTAGGCTACAGCTGAGGTTTGTTGGGGATGACAATTATTGAGATTTTACAACAAAATTACTTCTTGACTAAAATTTCTTGAAATTCCCTCATATGGGAAATAAATTACTCATTAATATACTATTGAACTTTATCACAGATGATCTTACCTAGTGATTTAGAGCTTAATGATCTGTCTGACATGTTCTGTCATTATAACTGAGCTACTTCATGTCACTGACTGAAGAGATACAGTCAATTATAAACTATCTATGATTTTTACAGTTGTTACATCAGGTTTTTAATGGCTGTCCAATGTGCAGAAAAAAAGGCACTTAATTTCATAAAAAAACCCAAAATCCTAATGAGGAAAAATAGGGTCTTATTATCCCTACAAATGCTGTTTGATGTGTACTTCAATCTTTTAGAATGACTGCCCTTCCTTTCAAAGGATTTTAGATAGGTGGGATACTCTCCTAATGTGACAGCCATCATTTTCTAAAGTGTCTCTTTTGGAAATGAATAGAAAATTCCATTTTGAGTTCAGTGATTATGTTTGTGAAGACTGTCTAGTTAATTCAAAGTTGCAAATGTACAGGATGCTACTCAGTAGTGGTCTCATGCATTTTAGTAGTTGTGTAATTCTGAATAATGTCTAGGAGGTTGTTAAAACAGATTCTGTGATACTGTTAAAGATGCTTTTAAAACAGTAGATTGTTCATAGCCCATTCATTGTCAGCTTGCAGATGTAAAAGGTGAAACAGGTATAGGTTAAATCACTTGAGAGTGTGGGTGATTAACCTAGTTACCAGGCTCACACAGTCATTGCTGTAACAGAGTCAGATGGGCATACATCAGTAGGGCAGTGTCCTAGTGGGACAGATTACCCTTTTTCTTTGGGGCATCTGCACCATTCCTATTACTTTCCCTCATTTAAGGAAAAATGGCTCCATTCTTTATCTTTTGCCTAAATGCCTTTGATTCCTCAAAGACACTAAACTTCACAGTTACTATTAAGCATAACCCAAGTTGTTATCCAAACCTCCAGTCTTCCTCTCTGAGCCCTGTGCCTCAAATTTCCCCTTACTGACTTTAGGTAAAAGCTCCTCACTGTGACAGTAATTAGCTCAGAATGTCCAGCAGCTGCAATCTCTGCAGCCAGCAGCCTGCACTGCTGCAAGCTCTTGGTAAAGGAACCTTGATTTTCATCTAATCATCATTTGTTTTGTGAGAAATCAAAAACCTATAATTTTACTTCATTGCTTTAATGCTGAAAAATACAAATCTGGTAAAAAATGTAGGTTTCTAGAGTACCAGATGTTATTTTTTTATTGCCTACAGGCTAGCCAACCAAGTATAATTGGTTGAGAATGTATTTATTTTTTGGCTTCTCAGGCTGCTCAAAAGGGAATGCTGAATTGTGTATGAGAGGTCATAGAAAGAGCATAGTATATTATGCTGTTCATCTCCTCTAGGCAGAGCTATGCAAATATATGTAACTTTGCACTCTGTCATCTTTCTTCTGAGTGGGTTTATTTCAATGGAAAGTTGGTCTTTTCTGTTCTTTAATGATTGCTTGTAGTTTAGGTCACTTATCCCATGCCTACTCTCAGTAAAGGAATGCAGTTTCCTGTAACATAAATCTAATATGGGGATTGGTTCCATCTGAATTTGTTTTCCTGATTTTTTTATCTTGTAATAATAGTCACATGATACAGAACCAACTAAAAGGAATAAACAAAGCAACCAAAAAACTTAAATCTACCTCATCAATAATGAAAAAGTCTTCAGAAAGTTTTCCTTCTTCCTAGAGAGAGAAGTCTGTATCAGGAATGTGTAAGTAAATCTATCATATATGTGTACATAGTTATTACAGAAGCTCTCTAACCAGACTGTTACCATTACAGAGCTCTTGTGAAGGAATATGTTTCTCTAAAAAGCTTTACAAGTATAGACTTAGGCTTACAGTAACTGTGCCCGGAGTGTTGTAGTACAGAACAGATAATGTAATTTATTAAACCCATGACAAGCTTCTTAAAGGCTGGATATGATCACCAGAGTCAGCTAGAAAACAGGACAACAAAATCTTAAAATTTAATCTCTAGTAAATCTCTTTTTTCTAGGCTAGGATGAAGAACTGAAGTCACTAAGTCAGATGTAGTACTGTGCTGATGCAAAATGTGTAAAAAAAAATTTTGAGATTTTTTGGGATTTTTTATTCCAAAATTGCTAATCTGTTAATAAGCTCTCGGTTTCAGACCTAGTGAAATTACCTGTATTTTAGGTGCTAAAAGGATATTTTAAAAGTAAAAAAAAAATTTACTGGGTAAATTAAGATTAATTGTAGTCTGAGAAAAAAAGAAAGATACAGGGATAACATTTCTAATTTCTCATGGACTCATTAATTTCCTAGCAAGACCTCTAAGGTGATATAAGATGCTAGGGCGACTTCTCAAGGAATTTGGTAATGATCTGGTCCTTGTTAAAATTGAAGACTTCAGCCTTTTTCAGTGCTTTCTCAGTAACAGTTTAGATTGCAGCATATTGCTTCAAAATGGGGAAGGTTGGAGGAAGATGCAGTAATTCAAAGTTATGTCAAATGAAGTTGTAACCTGGACGTGTAGGTAAGAAAGACATTCTTTAATGAAGACAGTTTACTTAACAGTGAAAGGATGGAAAATAATATCATGCATTCTCAAGTACTGAAAATAGAAATGTGAAAGACTACTACTGAAAAGGGACTGTTTGAAGTAACAAATGAAGTTTGCAGCTGATGATGAAATACCATGATTAAACATGACTTTTTTCCTTAAGAAACTCTAAATATAGGAGGAATCCTGTGTTATGGTACTGCTGATAACACTGGGAAAAGTAAACAAGAAGTGTGTTAACCATAACATTTAGAATGCCTGTCAACACTGTGTAGTCATGAAAAAGAAAATTATTTTTGTGTGTAATTAGTCTGTACTTTTGTGTGTAATTATTCTTGTGTGTAATTGGATAATAATCTGGCTGAAATTTATTCAGTCTTGAAAGTAGTAGAAAAAACCTGCTATAATACCAATGTTCTGGTGAAAAGAATTTAATAGAAAATCATGTGTACTAATAAAATGCAGTTGGTATCTTAGCAAGTTTGTGAGTGAAAAGGATAGGCTTGCAACTGTTTCTTTGTTTATGATAATATTTTGTGGGTAGGAAAATGAACCTTAACTTCTTTCAAAAGCTTGTGTTACATTTTCTCACCTGCTTAAAATCATAAAAATGCAGTCTCTGAAGTTCTGAGTAAAGATGGTGTGTCTTGTTCTAAAGGGCTCAGTAAGCTTCTGTAAAAAGAGAGATTTTACTAAAGTATGGTCAGTCAGTAATAATCAAACATTCAGCTGACATGCTGTGAAGAGGAAGGGCTGTGACAAAGGCCCACAGGGGAGTGACAGTAAAAGTATCAAGCAAACTGAAAGGAAGTCACACTGGTTCTTAAAGGCACAACTTAGAGTATTACAAAACAAAAACAATAAAAAGCCCCTAATGAGCAAAATGGTTCCTCTGTGGATCAGTGGTTCTTTCTGCTGTTGCTTTGTGACCAGTTTGGTTTCAGGGCCCTGAATTTATTGTGTTCTAATGGTAATCTGTATGCAAGTTTCCCTATTCTGCTCCTTTTGTTTCTCTGTTATAAATTATTTATTGCTATTAATAAGATAATGCTTTTTTCTCAAGAGCACGTTTTTAACACTGTGTGGGGACAGGGAAGCAGTACAATGTGCCTCACACACAAACCCTGCTCCTGCCATCCCATTGTAGTTCATGTATGCTTAAAGCAAATCCCGTGGGCCTGTGTATAAATAGCAACAGCAGCTTCACAAAGTGTTCAGCCTCGTGTTTGTTTGTGGAATGAGAACATGACCTATTCCAGAGACAAAATTTGCCTAGTTTAAAAGGAAGGATTCTGGCAATTAAGTAATCTTTGACAGTTTGGTTATTTTACTGATTTGATATTATTATCTTGGATTTTATATTATTATCTTAGATCTTTTGAGAAGTAAAATCATTTCTGCTTTGGTAAATTTTACTAATTTTAAAACTGAGTATAGAAGTAGCTGACAAGGAAAAAGTGAGCAGAGATATTTTTGACATTGCTGGTTTGTATCTCAACCTCATTGGGCACTTTTCTTCCTCAGATTGTTGATTTAGTGTTTTAAGCCCTTATCAACTGCTGTGTGACACACCTCTCTGCAGGTTCCCTTATATTATACATTTCTAAATGTTCTTTTTTTCTTAGTAAAGCTGCTTCTGGCACATGATATAAGATATGCTCCAGTGCAGATGAAAATTGTGATATGTTTTCCTTTGCAGGTTCTTTTGCATAAGAAAAGCAGTATCTGAAAATGTCATGAAGGACTAATTACTAGTGGAAATTAAAACATGGCTGGTGATGGAGTAAAGAACCAATGTTAGAACTGGGTTGGAATAAAATCACAAATGCTTTCCTAATGATTTGGAGGTTTTTTTAAGTTTGAGAAAACAGACTTCTTGCTTCTGAAAACAGCTGTTTTGCATATTTTGGAAAGGGGGAGAAGTACTGGACTAGCTACCTACACCTGAATGAGTTTGCTGCCTCTGAGTCACCAAACAGAGGACAGTGGCAAAGTGGTTGCCTGAGGCAGCAAACATTTGGCAAGGGGAAAGCAAGGCACACAGCTGTGTGCAGGCAGAGGCTTGGTGGGCTGACTCTTACAGACTGTGGCCTTGTGTCAGGGAAGAAGTTGACAAGTTACAGCTTGGGAGAGAGATTCTTATCAGATAGTTTTCACTGTCAGCAGGATGGTTTTGCCCTCAGTCTATTTACTTAAATCAGGTAATGGAGGTTCATAGAGGGATTCTGCAGCACCTGAAGTTAATTTTTCTTGAAGTCACATCAAATTATCAGGAAGAGTAATGGAGTGGTAGAGAAATGGTTATAGCTACTCTGATGTTGGTAGTAGAGTAAAATTCCCTGTTGACTCCTATGGCACTGGTTACTGAAGTCTGCATCATACATAAGGAGTGGTGTTGCTGTGAGTTTCTTGTCTACTGGATGCTGAAATGGTGTCCTCTTGCAGCATTGTCACACTTTGGCCTCAACAGTGAATAGTGCAGACGTTTTCCTTGGTACTTCCCTGTATTAATGCTCTCTACTTCATCTCTAATTTGCCTTGTGGCAGTGCTGATGTTTTCATTAGGTCAGATTAATTTAACAGTTCTCCATGCTGATCGTAACTATAGTTACTCTGCTTTTCTCCCCTCTTGTCCCCTCTTTCTTTGAAAGAATGAATTTTATTTTTTCCCCTTTATCTTAATGCACAGATTAGGTGCATTTGCAAAACTGCAGAAAATAGATCTCCCTGATCAGGAGAATGCAAATTGTCTATTACAGTGACAAATTCTTTCATTCTTTCCCTGTTGTGTATTACATTAAAGCAATGGGATGTCTAGATTGTCCAAACTATTCTTGTTTTAGTGATGTACTATTCACAAAATTACTAAGAGGAATAAGGTGAACTGTTTTACCTCCAGCTGTCTGCCTTTCTTACTTTTACAAGATAATATAAAAAGAAATGACAA
>VWYI01019027.1:12656-38573 GCA_013399455.1 Anthoscopus minutus | reverse complement strand
CAACCCCTTCTGTGAAGAAATTCTTCCTGTTGCCCAACTTGAACCTGCTCTGGCACAGCTTGAGGTCATTTCCTCTTGTCCTGTCGCTGGTTTCCTATGAGAAGAGCCTAACTCTGACCAGCTGCAGCCTCCTTTCAGGGAGTTGTAGAGAGCAATAAGGTCACCCCTGAGACTCCTTTTCTCCTGGCTAAACACTCCCAGCTCCTTCAGACCCTCCTCATATGACTTATTCTCCAGACTCTTCACAAGCTTTGCTGAAGGAGACAATGGCTTTGCAGACATCTGCCTTGTGCTAGAGTTGAGTGACAAGCCAAGGAAACCCTTCAGACAGAACCATAATTCTCTTTAATGCTCTGTATTAGAAACAAAGATATACAGGAAGGCTTTGCACTTTTGAACTGCAACACACTGGTACTCAGCAAACAGCAATACTTTATTGTGACATCTCCAGATACTGTTCCGGGGATTCTGCAGCCTCTTGCTGTCAGTGGATTCATGTACAAGCTAAATCCATTCAGGTATTCATCTTCTTACCAAGACAGTCCTTACCAGGGCTATCTTGCTAGGCTACAAAAGTTGCAAATCTCATCAGATACTCCCTAGGGACAACTAAGCATTGCAAATTCTGTCTAATTTCTTTTTCTTCCTTGTTTTGATATATGTTTTCATGTATGTTTTGTGGCCACTGTTCTATTTCCATATCAATAATTCTTTTCCTGAACCAGGCTGCCTATTCTTCCCTACAAGTATTTTCTGGGGATCATTGAAAAGATTTATTTCTCCTTTGCAACTTAACAGTTTTCTCAGTAGTGAACATGACTCCAGGCTGATATCCACTTCCATACCTATATAGCTTTTCTCATTTCCTATTTCTATGAATGTCCTTAATTTATTAATTAAAGGGACCCTCCTCAGAATGATTGTTCAGATTCTCACCAGTTTTTTCTTCTCAAAGAAAATGTCCTCCTCCAATTTGCCCAAGTTTTTGCTTTTTAGTGCTCACTTTTCCCAATGTCAGCCCAGACTGCAAATGGTCCATTATAGAGAATTCAGTTATTGCTCTTAGTGATTAGGTGACTTCCTCTTTCTGCTGCCTGTACTTCATATTTTCCTCTTACTCTCTTAGACCTAAATGCTTATTCTGGCAACAGCAGTTTTCTCACACATGCAGATAATTTCCATGGCTCTCTATATTTAAATTCTCATTATCTCATTCCAATACACTATTGTCAACAGTTTTACTCTTGCCTATACAACATATTTTTCACCTTTTAGTGGTGACTTCTGTTATATGTCGAGACTTTTCTTCTGAGGATTTTCAGGTCTCATCCATTCTCATTTCAATATCTTTCTACTCTCAGATACCTTCCCTTGCTCTTTTCTTTCTGGTTGTTCCTTCCTCCCAGTTGATCAAGAATTATTTTCAAAATATTATTTTAATTGTTCATCTTTTTCTATTCTTTAGTGATTTCTCCCCAATATTATCTTCTCTACCTTGATTTACTAGACAAAACCAAAACCTTACGCCCTCCACTCAGCACCACTGGAAAAAAAATATTTTGTCTCTGTTGAGGCAATCTTTCAATGGTGTTCCAGTTAATCAAGTCTTACAGTTTGCTTTTTAGTCCTTAGTTTAATTTATCCATTGCCTTCTTCATTATTCTTCACTAATCATATTCTCTACTTAGAAACATAGAATAGTTTGAGTTGGCAGGGATCTTAAGGATCATTTAGTTCAAATCCCATTACCGTGGACAGGCACACCTTCCATTAGACCAGGCTGATCAGAGCCCCTTCCAACCTAGCTTTGGACACTTCCAGAGATGGAGCATCCACACCTTCTCTGGGCAGCCTGTGCCAGTGCCTCACCACCTCTGCAGTAAAGAATTTCTTCCATAAAATGAGGAAAGATGAGGACATAATCATAGAGACTTCATACAGTATGAAACACATCTCACTTGCCTTCTATATCCAAATAGTTATGCTGATAGCACCTGAGAAGGATTCTGCCTTAGATTTCTGCTTTATTTTAATTATCAGGACAAGGTATTTTTAGAAACATGGATGTTCCATTTAATGTTTAAGGTCTCTCAAATAGAAAAATAATAGCTAAAAATTACATACTAAATAGTAAATTAAAGGAGTATAAATTCTGGTCATGCCCTAGCTTGTCAGTCTGAAACTTGAAATTTGAATATTATATTTGAAATCTTTAGAAAATATACAGATACTGAAAAGATATACTTTTTGGATTATTACTGTACTGCAAAATGCCTACATTTTCATATAACAAGCACTACACTGACAATTTTCCAGTATAGGATTCAGCTATTTAATTTGCATTAGTAATTACAAAATACTGTAAAAACATTACAGAAAGATAGAAATGGTGACTTTAATAGATGAACCTTCATAGAATGGTTCAGCTGAAAGCATGTTCAAACTTTCTGTCAGTAAAGATTTGCACCTGGCTTTGCAGTTAGGTGAGTGAGGCAACTCATTATGAGCTCTATTCAGAACTGCTGGTTGGTGTGTAAGGGGTAGGGGGAAGCAGTGCTGCAACGGGCTTCACATAATTTTCAGTTCCTGGATGTACTTCAGTACTTAGGATGGCACTGAGCCTCATCTGAGCCCTTGTGAAGAGTGAGGGACCCATGTAAGAGCCAGATCCAGCACTCAGAGGCTGCTGCAGAGATACAGGCAATAGTGCTACTGAAATACAATCTCCTGATATCTTTGCTTTTATAGCTACTTATGGTGGTGAAAACCATTCAATAGAGTACATTGAGAACTGATGGAGTATATGCACACATACCCAAAACATACAGAGTCCTTATATAGAGATTATACGTGCAGGATTCATTTTTAAGATTGTGATAGGAAGGCACAAATTATTCTTGTTCTCCAGTTGTGTAGTGTATAACTTAAAGACAAAACTACCCCATTATTTAAATTCTATAGCTGATATTAAAAATTATATTTTATTGATTATTTTTCTGTCCCATTTATTGATCAGTTTACCTTTTAGTGACTCTTCAAAGACTTCTGATAGGACACTTGTATTAGAATTTCTTCAGTGCATTTAAAATAGCTTCCCATGAGAGCGTATTTTTAATCCTACTTTCTCCAAATAGGAATACTTTTCTGAAGAATGTTCAGACATTTGGCATTTGACTTACTACCTAAAGAAAATGCCCAAGAATCATGAACTAGAGGTCATCATTTTATAAGTTAGGTTCCATTTATGTAAATAATACATGTAAAAATGCAGTCCTTTTCAAAAGAATTATGTGACATATTTTTAGCTAATAGTCTGTAGGACTGACACTTACAGGGTAAGGTGTTTATATGTCTGTGAGTTGGTAAATAAATCACTTCTAATGAGGCTTTCTAAATAACTCCTCTCTGTTTTTGACTTAGAAAGCACAAACATTAGAAATAGGACAACACTGCATTTAGCTACCAGGCAAAGCTTAGGAGTCTTTGTTTTCTAGTTAATTTCTTCTAAAAAGGTGAAATATACTTTAAACGCACCAAATTTTTTTATTATTCAGAGTCATAAAATTGTCTGTATATTCACTAATATTACAGGATGAATTTTTCTGTTTATAGAATCACAGAGTCATTTAGGTTGGAAAAGACCTCTAAGATCATTGACTTCAACCTTTGAACACCACATTGTGAACTGGACCATGCCACGTTCTGTTTCTTGAACAGCTCCAGAGATGGTGACTCCATCATCCAGTCCACTCCAATGTTCAGCAGTGTTTTCTGTGAAGAAATTCCTCCTGAGGTCCAGACTGAATCTCTCCCTGTGCACCTCGAGGCCGTGTTCTCTTGTACTGTTTCTAGTTCCCTGGGAGAAGAGTCCAAACCCACCCCCCCGGCTGCAGCCTCCTCTCAGGGAGTTGTTGGGAGCGATGGGGTCACACCCGAGCCTCCTTTGCTCCAGGCTGAACACCCGCAGCTCCCTCAGCTGCTCCTCACGGGACTTGTGCTCCGGACCCTTCCCCAGCTCCGCTGTCCTTCTCTGGACTCGCTCCAGCTCCTGAATGTCCTTCCCGAATTGAGGGGCCCAGAACTGGACACAGCACTCAGGGTGCAGCCTCACCAGTGCCAAGCACAGAGGGACAATCACGTTCCCTGCCGGCCACACCATTTATGGTACAAGCTTGGATATAGGACCCAAATATGAAATAAGTAACAGAAATTGAGGAAATAAGCGAAGTGGCATTCGTGCAAAGTTATCTTCACTCTAGAAAAGCTGAAATAAATAATTCAAATGTTCAGATTTGATATAGGTTAGAGCAGATGATTGTTTTAAACTTGAAATTGTAATTGGTGTAGTTACCAAGAGATAGTGCACAAAATGTAAACTGTTTGTTGCTTGATAATTTTGTTAAATAAATCAATAGAGGGACTAAAGACTGAGCAAACAAGTAGACCTAGTTATGCCTTCTTATCAAATTCAATCCTTTTATCTGTCACAGTTTCAAGACATGATACTATCAATAGATTTTTTTCAAAAATAAACATTCTGAAATTTCTAGTCCAGATAGAAATAAAAGATTCCAGAGTGATATCTGTGCAAATAGAATGAAAGAGACATCAGGAAAGAAAATTTGTATGCATTTTTCTTTGTACTGATAGCCTCCAAGCTGTAATTTTTACGTTCAGGAGTGGAAGCAATAGTCAATTTTCCTGTCATAGTGGATCTACCCACTGTTTGAGGAGATTAAATTAGGGGAAATGATAATGCTCGCTACCTTGCATTCATATTCAAAAAAACCATGCTTTAGATGATTTTGAAAAACAAGTAATGATTAATGCTATTTCAGACTGCAAATTTAAATGTTTCTTCAGAATGAAACCAGCTTGTGACCCAGTGGATCTTTTTTAATTTTATCTTGTTGGATAATGATGATGTCTACCCTTGAGATACTTCCCAAATATTTGTGCCCTGATTTTGTTTAAAAGAAGGCTGAAATACTAAGCAAGGATTTCTTTTTCTTATTCAAGTCTTTGGAAATTACATGAGCACATGGAAGATACATTTATGGGTTTGGAATATGGACTGAGCTCTTTATCTCCAGTTCAGTGCATAAAAAACCCTCCCAAATCTTAAAACAAAACCAGATACTATTGGATATTTCAACTCTAAGTATACTGGTTTAAGACATAAACGAATGAATCTTATAGCCATTTATAGTTGCTTAATTTACAATCAGTTTTTCAAACCACAATACCATGTGGCTGGTAGTTCATCTTGTTTATTTTTCTACCACAGGCATGCAGTTTACCAGGCCATAGAATGCACAGTATACTCTTGTGTATTGTTGTGTTGGCCTAATTCTCCTTTCAAAACAATAAATAACTATGTCGTGTTGATGGGAGATAAGGTTAAATTCTTTACATTATGTATAGTGTAAGTACCTTGGTTTCCCAAAATTTTCTGGAACATCAAGTTAAGGAAACATTGTTTTTCTTGGATTTTGAAAATCACACTACTTAGACACATCACTAGGGCTCGGGAACACACTCTAAAGAACATATTTTGCATCCTATCAATGAGTGCAAGAATCAAAGGTAATCTTTTAGATTCTACTTTACAGTATATTTGTGAATGTTATGAATGGCTTTATTTTTTTTTCAAATTCTTTATTTCAGAAATACATTTAAAATAGTTTATGTGCAAGCTTGGTGCAAAATTACTCTGAGATAATATTTTTCTTTTATTTGGGCTGAATATGGGTCATATATGACATTTTAGAAAAAAAAAACAACAAATAAATGTATTCCTGACAATCACTGCAGTTAAAAAATCCAAACCTGAATTGGTTTGACTTTCATATATGATATTATATCTTATATGAAATTCAAATTAAATTAAATTCTTGTTCTAAAAGACCAGGGCCAGGAATAAGAGCTTAAAGTACATTTTTAACAGCTCATAGCTTTCATGCACTAAATCGTAAGTATCAGTTAGAAACATAAAAACAGATCAATTCCTTTACTAGTGTTCTGATACATTTGACTCATAAACATGGAATTTGAAGACACAAAAAATACTGAATGTTAGAAAAGTCATACATGTTATACTTAGTAAATCAAAGTTTCTTTAACATTGATTTTAAAATGAAATCTCAACTGGCTGTTTACCAGGCAGTGAAACAGAGGGAATCAAGTCTCTTTAGACTTGCTTACAAAATCTTGAATCTTCAGTAGTGCCAAATAGTGTCTGGAATTTGCTCATATTTAAACATTAAAGTCAGATAAGAATGAGCTGAGTCAAGAAGGGAAGAGAAGAAAAAGTGTGAGCACATAAGCAAGCAGTAACACAGTCAAGTGTTGCTCAGTTGTGCATACTCTGCCTCTCTTGTACTCTTAAGTGCTGATACCAGTTAGAAAAGATTTGTGTGTGTGGGATCATTTAAACAATGTGTCAGTTTAAGAAAATTAAGTTATTCTGATATAGTGACTTAAGACCTGCTAACTTGAGCTATACTTATGACCCGACTCAAAAAATCTCTGTAATGCATAGAGGAAGGCACAAACTGCAAAGAACAAAAAGGTTTTCCCTAGCTGTTTAAAAGGGCATAAAAAAAAAACCTGGGAGGAAAAAAAATTAAGTGTAATGGAAGAAGCAAAGTCGCAGGGGATAAAAATCAACAAGCCCAAGGTGAGGGAGAGGGGTGGTGGAAAGGAGGGCAAAAAGAATAATTTTCTAAGAAAAGTAGTATTTTCTACCTTCCACTTGAGAGAGAAGCAGTAAGCCAATGGGGACATCCAGATTATAAATAAAAAACCTCATGTTGCACCTTTGGCAGCTAACAACATTATCCACTTCTGCTATTCCCAAGGCTCACCAATACCTGAGCTTATAAGGAAGGGATTAGTAAATGAAAGGCAGGAAAGAAAAATATGCCCTGATAACCATCATCCTTATCAACACTAACCAACTCCCAGAAACACAGACAACCATTTTTTTTGCCAGTCGATACAAAATTTTATCTCAGAAATGGAGCAAAAAGTAAGATTTGAAATAAGTAATTTTATCTGCCTATTGCCATTGTTTAATACATGTCTTGAAAGTCTGAAATTGCACTATGTGAAGAATGAATGATATTAGAAAACATCTACAGCAAAGTGGCAGTGGCTATGGTTAGGTGAATTTTCCAGCTTAGTTATTTAATTTCAGTTTTACAAATTTACTTTAAAATTTGTTTCATTGAGTCATGTATAGAATCAAAGGCCCCTCTAGAAAGCTTTGTAATTTTAAGATTATTTCATATTAATTTAATTTTACTATCAATCAAAGGCTGTAGTATGTGGCAAGCTTTTGAATGCCAGAGAAAATAATCCTTTATTGCTGTTGTTTCATCAACAAGAAGGTTACATAGTGCAGTACTTCTGTAGGTCAAGCCTACTGTGCATGCTGGGGAGCCTTTCTTCTCTCCTCTAAGTGCACTGGCTACAAACATTCACATCTCCTGTAATTTGCCAGCTCTTTGAAGCTACTTGAGTTCCTTATTTCATTCTAGAGTTTCTAGATATATCCCTACACTTGATTTTCTCCCAGAAAACCCTCTTGTCTTACCTTCCTGCCAGAGTGTCTTGAAAATCATTCATTCAGGGATTTTCATATTTTAAAAAGCTGAAAACAGGTGCACAGGTGAAAGCCTATATGCTCATGCAAAGGCACTTTTAGGTTCTGGATGTGATAAGCAGAGTTCCACCCACTTTGATTTTCCCTGTTCAACCCATTGATATACACAAATTGATTAAATATAAAATTCCAGACATGGCACAGTAGAAGTAGACAAATGCCATTGAGCTGCATGTTGAATCTCCCATTAACTTGGAAGTTATGCTGCTGCTACTTCTTTGTACCACCTCTGCTAACCTACGGATAGCAAGGCAAAGCTGTTCCCCTAGAATAGTTCAAATACACAATTAAACTGCAAGGCCTTCTTAAAATGAAATCACTGCTTATTGCAATCATGAGAACCATTCTTTTTCAGTGGTTAATAGGCCCAGTAGGGTGAGCCAAGTTAGCTGAGTAGTCATGCTTTTTGCTTCTCTCAAGATATGCTTTTGTTAGTCCTGGATAGGGACAACTCTTTGTCTGTTTCTCCATCATTTTGTTTCTACAATACCACATCAGAAATGACTAATGGGGAGCAATTTCTGTAAATATACTACATATTCCTATTCAATATTAAAATGACTATCAACACATATGGAATACCAAAATCACACTATATGTTTTAAAGAGAAATGTGAATACCTAGAACTTTTAATATGTCATTGTTACACATAATAATATGCATTTTTCTTATAAATTGGTATGTTATCCTTAGTATAAGACAGATGGCACTTTACATAGCCCATTACCTGAAAAAGAAATATTCAACAATAAAATACAGTTAGAAATAATTAATACATTGGTTTTTTTCCAAGGGCATTCTACTGAATTAAGTCAAAGTTTTCTTTGAAATGCATGCACTCTGTAGGTGTTACATATCTGGGCAGTATATAGATGATGAGAGCCACTGGATTTAATATATGCACTGAACTACCGAAAGGCATTATAATTTTTGATTTTTGCATGCTGCATCTTTCTTTTGTGCAGTTTTCAGTGCACACAGTGTTTTTCTATGTCTAAGATACCTTCACTGAAACCAACTAGCTGGAAGACCAGCTGGAGATCTTTCCAAAATATACTTCATAATCTTGAAGGAAGGGTATTCTTATTTTTCTGGCCAGCAGTAAATTTTCTACCTCAGTAGCATGGCTTATGGTACAGTATTAAAGATCCAAGCTTTCACAGCAGGTTGTATTGGCTATGTAAGCTTACACTGATTAAGCTTCTAGGAAGAAATGGTCAAATATAAATACACAAAACAACAACACAAATTCTCAATTGAACTTAGCTAAATCAATGAAATATGAATTGTGAATTTATCTCACTTTAATGTACATTATACAACTAAACCCAATTTAAGAAACGGTCAAATCCATGGCCTATAGATTAATCCATATTGATATTTTCTGTGCAGTGTTATTTCGACTTTCCAGCACAAGATATCCAATACTACTGCTCTGTCTGTTGACAGTCACATTTGATTCTTTTAATAAAATCCAGTATTGCATTGCTGCTAGACTGAACAAGAAGTGAATTTCCACACGGGAAATTTGGGAAGAAAAGTAGATGCCAGTCTTATTGTTGCTACATCCAAAGTTAATAATACACACTCTCTTTTTGACACATCAAGTCTATTGATACATACTATGGAAATGGATACAAAAATCACCACTAATTACTGCAGGGTCACACTTGGAGGATGTGGCCTGGAGCTTGGACTCTTCCTCATCTGCTTGACTGTAAATTCTCCTCTAGTGGCTCTCTGGAGCATACAGTTTTTGCAGGTATCACTGCTCCTTTTGTAAACAAGGTAAGGTGATAACATCCTGCTGACGTTCATTGACTATAAAATAATTATTATATGAAAATTATGAAGACTGTAATAACACTGCTAGGCTCCATCCACACTCCTGCCAGGCACACCACAGAATTCTGTCCTGGCACACCTGTGTGCAACTCAGAGCTAGAGCTGGAGCTGGAGCTGTACTGCAAAATCCAACTTATTTTCTCTCATGCCTTTGAAAAACTGGTTAAGATTCTCTAAATGTGCTAGGTTTTCCTTAAAAAAAAAAAAGTCAAAAATTCAAAACGACAATATTTTTTATGGCTCTGCTGTTTGGCAGAGAGATTTCCAATGAAACCCATGAAGATTTTCCTGGCAGTCCACATGGCATTTTACTTTGCCATCTGCTGGTGGTCCCCAGCTTCCAGGTTCCTCTCTGTTTTAGCTTACTCTTTCTGTGAAATTCTTGCAAAACTAGGAGCTCAAATCCACAAATAGTCCATGTGGACTTTTCTCAGTGGCTTGACTTTGATGTTAGGTAAGATTTCACTCACCACATAATGAGCATGACGACCTTAGTCCTCCCGTTTTCCCTGGATCAGAGCTGGACCATCTTGCTGTCAAGGCACTGATCCCTCAGTGCTATCTTAGCTGCCTGGAAGGTCTGGCTCTGGCTGTGACTTTGAGTTTCCAGTTTCTCTGCTTTAGAGCCAAGGGCAGGCAGAGGTTGGTTGATTTAATTTTTCACTTTCATTTAGGAGAACATAGATACAAAGCAAGTCATAAAAAGCCAGAAGGCTCAGAACTTGTATTCTTGTTCAGTTTCACAGAGAATTTTTCAAATTTTCTTGAATGAAAATAAAAATCATCTGCTTTGGTTTTAAACAGAAATTCCTGGTTTCTGCTGAAACTGAAAGTGAAAAAAAAATCTTTAGAGAAATTAACATATCAAATATCACATATTTTCAGAGTCAAATGACCTGAACATTAGAGCAATGTTTTCCTTTTTTGCTTTCCCTAGAATGCTCCCATGCAGTCTCCTCAGTGTCATCAATGCGCTGAAATATGCTGCAATTACTCTTTTCCACTGTCTAATGGTCAGCATGCACATGAGCTTTTCTCATAGCACAGAGAATAACACAGTCACTTCTGTCTTGTAACCTTGGAAAATTAAAGATAATTTTCCTTGAGAAAAGTAAAACTGACTACAGTTTACTATATGCACAAAACAAATTACCAAAGGAAGACAAATATTTTTGTTTATTTTCTAATCTTTTTCAGGTATAT
This sequence comes from Anthoscopus minutus, assembly GCA_013399455.1. Taxonomy (NCBI): domain Eukaryota; kingdom Metazoa; phylum Chordata; class Aves; order Passeriformes; family Paridae; genus Anthoscopus; species Anthoscopus minutus. The sequence goes on along the minus strand of VWYI01019027.1, from coordinate 27,858 downwards.
TTATTTTAAAGGGTGCTTGTAATTTCAGAGTGGAAATGAGCTTTTGAAATTGTTTTACTTTCCAACACTGTATGCCAATAGGTTGCCTTTTCACCTTTTTCTCAGCTTGGGGGCTGTATGAAAAAGCAAAATATGGAAAAGCAAAAAATCAGACTACAAATCAATCTCCAGAAAATGAAAATATTCTATCATCGCAATTTGAGATAGATTGTATTTGTAGAGAAAACAACCCATTCTCATTGAGAATAAGATTTAGTTTTACTTTTTCACACTGAAATAGAACCTTTACCCTTGAGCAATCCCACAGAAATTTTTATATTGTTAATGTGCAATGTGAGACCCTGATCCTACTGAAGTAAACGGCAGAGATTCCATTAACTTCACAAGAGTCAGATTAATTCCTGATCTCCTTGGCTGTTAGAGTCTGTCCTAGCATCTACCTAGAAGCATAAGAAAGGAAGAGCAATAACAGAAAAGGATTATGTACCTTTGATGAGCATCATGTCATTTGGTAATACAGAAAATTTAAATAATATAGTAAAGATTATTAATCATTATCATATGCCAGTCTTGTCTTTGTGCACACCTTTATTGACCTTCACATGTATGGCATCTTTCTAGAATATAATTTCCAGCAAGTTCTAAGGTTCAGCTCATGTCTGCTTAAATTTACCTTGTTAGCAGCTGTGGTATTGTTTAATGTTAGGGTTAGCATTACAGGAGGGAAGTTGGTTAGGGATGCATGTGTTTAGAAAAGGAACTCTGTGGAAGGGAATACTCCTTTTTGGGAACTGTTTACTGTTCTCTTTTATGAAGGGTACTTTCTACTGCAGTGGAAATGATGGATTAGTTTTGTTTGCAGAAACTCGTGAACTTCCATTGTTTAGGGGTCTGCAGAGCAGGACACACTTGCAGACAAGTGCAGACAGCTGGCTGGGAGACAAAGAAAAGTTTTGCTGGAGTACTCACTTGGAAATGATGATTCCAGGAAGTGAAAGTTTGGCTTAGTTCACATTGTGATGAGCTTAAGATTTATATTCATTCAAATTCCTTTGCAAGTTGTGGATAGGCAAGTGAGTTTAATCACTGATATCTTGCAAGTGGACTTTCAGCAAATGTCAAACTGCTGTTATGGCACCTTCCTTAGTGGCAAAAACGTATTATAACATAGTGGGAAAAAAAAAAGTTTGTTGGTGCAGTATAGGCTTAAACATAATCCAATATAATGCAGTATTTTACTTATCATTCTCTATTTTGTTTTATCCTGTGAGACAATAAGAATCAGCCAAGCAATATTTCTATATATTAAACTCTTTAAGTGAAGGAATATGTCTCTTTGTGTGCACTTTGAAGTGCCTCCAACACCTTGGTTCTTTATAAACTGTAGTAATAATAATAATTTATTGGTATGCATTGTGGTCTGGCTTCCCGTTTACATCCAGTATGATTGGTTGTGCTGTGTTGCTGTCCTGTTCATCACTTCTCACCTTGCACTTACATGCAACTTCTATTATGGTTATTTTTAGAATACATAAGGCACTCAAATAACATGATTACAAGTGTGGAACAACAGCTTAGGAAATAGATAGGAGGATAGTTCACAGAAAGAAGCAACATACTGCACCTAAGCTGTGCAAGATCAAACTTGACACTGTAAAATCAGAGAGATTTTAACAGGAAAATAATGTGATGAGATTACAATGGCTCCTCCATTTTTAAAGTTGAGTTACCATAATTTAATTAGTCTGTGGATGTATTAAAAAAATTCTATATGTATGTATCCACATGTATGTCTATTTATATAGGCAATATATGTGTGCAAATATGTGCATGTACATCTGGGATATGTATTTATGCATGTGTGTGTGTTTTACAAAACACTCAGAAAATAGTGTGCTGCAGGAAACAAAACAGCCTACTGTAAGGCCCTATAATACTGTTTTACATTTTTGGAGAGAAGTAAAATGACCATAAGTTTCCCTTTCATGGAATCTGAGCAATCTTCATAGAAAGCCTCATTTTCTGTCAGCTTCAGGAATGACATATATTTACATGCATTCAGACAGTTTGTGATGCCTGGAGGCAATGAGTATCGTGGAGAGGAGCAGTGTGGAATGCTCTCCCAGCTCTGGCTGACAGAGGGTACTGAGTGTTTTGTTCCAGTTGTCAGTCATTAGAGCACCCCTGCGATTTCTCCAGCTTCGTGCTGAAGGCTGTCTTGGGTTCTTATCTCCAGGATGGTGCTGAGATGGTGGAGGCATAAAAGAATCTTTATCTCCCTGCTTTATTTCAGTGTAGCAGAGGAGGGAGCCCAGTATAATATAACTACTACTGGTAAAGTTTGCTAGTCTGTGCTCCTCAAGGTATCAACTTTTTATGATATCTATCATGTACCAAGTAATGGAGAAATTTTGTATCAGGTATAATTATTATCCCTAATTACTTTTTTCTGTTGAATCAAATACTGTAATTGGTCTGTCAAAACTGCTACAATAATATTTTGTTTGAAAAATAACATACAATTTGCATATAACTGCAGAAAATTTAAAAATTATTATAACCCTTCCTATCACAGGTACACTTTACTACAATCCTTCTCTGAAAATGCTTGTTTGCCCTAAACCTGTTAGATTATCTCTATTTGCTTCTGCTGATGGCTCTCACAGTTGGAAACTTTACTCTAGTCTCGGGTCAATTTTACTTACAGTCAATATAGTCTTAGTTTTGGTTTCTTCATTTAAGTTTAGCAATCCTTTTGATACTCCTTCACTTGGCTCACATTTCTCTGTTCATATTAGGTCAAGGTGTGCATACAACTCACTAATATCCAGTGGTATAAAGCACTGGCTAGAAGATTTATAATTTGCCTAAGAGCATAAATTTATTATTACATGTCTGTATTGATGTTACATTACTGTACATCTCTCAGAGTAAGAAAATGTAGTAAGATATTATGCTAAATAAATAAATTATACCCCTGTAGATTTTAATTGATTTTGAATAATTGAGGCTTGCTATTTAAATCAATGTATGCACCTAAAATAATTTTAACACACTGAAGAAATGTAATTTTCACCTAGAACTACTTCTAATTTCAATTTTACTTCAAGAGGGATTGCTATAGGTTTTAAATAGTTGTCAGAGATGTCCACGATGAGCTAACATCTGGATGAAATTCAATGTTTTAAGAAAATAACTAATTTTAAGTAAAATAACTCAGCCTGAAACAGATGAAGGTCCAGCCCTCTATATAATCTTTGATTTTAATAATTATTTTGGAGAATTTGTAGTTATTGAGAGCAGAGGACATGGAACAGACTATAAGCATTCCAGCTTTACTGCTTAGAAGCCCATAGAATAATGTAGTCAGTAAAGAGGTGTCTGGGGACATTGGTTGACAAGGTCAAGTGGTTGGATTTAATCAAATTCATTTTGTAGCTGGAGATTTAGTCATGGTTATAAGACAGAGAAGTCATCTCAAATAAGAAAGCCTAACAAGAAAGCAATATATCATCTGCATGAAGTGAAATATATTGCTCTCAGCCATTTAGCTTCATGTCAGAATTAAAGAAAGGTTTTGCAAGTACAGTTCTAGAATGGGCTATTTAAATACAAGTAAGTGATAATGTAAAGCAGTTGTGCTTTTTTTTAGTGATATTGTGGATCTCTGGTAACAATCAAACATTATTGCTACTGGGATACACTGATGTCATAAACTGGTCCAGGACAAAAATCTGTATTTCATTACCAGTTTCAAAGTCTGTATAGTTCTAACAGAAGGAACTGGTTTTCAACACCTTCTACAGCCATCATGGAAGTTTACGGCAAATGTGGCATTAATTTCACATGGAACTGCTCTCTGACTTTCTTAGGCTGTTTGAAAATGGAAGAGACTGCAGGAGCTCAGCTGCAGAAACAGAAACTGAGCTGCCTCATAGAACATTACTCATTCCTCAATTCAAGATTCAGATCATGTGAAATGTTTGAAGTTTAGAGCTTTGTATGAACTACCAAATTTTGGAACAGATAGCCTGAAATTGTGATGATGTCAAGATCTGCAATCCTCTCTGAGAACAGGGGGATTTGTTATGAATCACTGATCAATAATTGTTCCTGGTCTAAAATTGGAACCAGAGTTGCTGTGCGTCATAAAGGACATCCTCTGGTGTTTTAGACTTTTTACTAGGTTCTTTTAGTATATGCATGCCTTTGTGTTTTAAGATCAACTTGTTATAAATGCCTTGCTCTGAATCTTAAAAATTGGAATGAATTGAACTTATTTCAACTTGTTTTCTTGCATTAAATTCAAGACACTATTTTCAATACATGGATATTTTAAAAAAATGTATACAACCCAAAATAAAATAATAAAAGTAAAGAAAATAGATTAAAACTGTATATTTTTATAGAATGGAAATTTCTTGGAATTAAAGGCTCTAGAAATAGCTCTATCCAATCATATTACCCAGTCCAAAGGCAGGAAATTTCGGTCAAATTTTCTTTTCTTTTTTTTTTTTATATATTTAACTGAATTTTGAAACTATAAATGGAAGTGCTTCGCCTTTTAAAAATTTATTTTCATAATGTAAAATCTTCCATGACAAACATTTAAACATTTTGTTGGTTAGAAGACTAAACTTCCCATTCTATAAGTCTATACCACTAGTCTTTAAATATTATCCATTACTGAATATTTTTTCTGAGTGTGATCACCCAGAACTCTCTTGGTCATAGTAAAAGGCACTTGTTTCTCATCAGCATTACTCATAAGCCATTCCTCAGGTTACCCAACTTTCTTTCATTTCCTGGAATTTCTTTTTTTTTCATACTGCAGCACACAGGAACAAGAGTAAGATCTTAGGACAAGGAGTTAGGAGTAAGAACACAAGCGATATATTGGCAAATACTGAAGAGAATATGAACGGTAGATGGTAGAACCATGTAAGTAAGTGAAGAAAGAGGATTTGAAAATAACATCCAAGGTAACTAATAGGCAAAATAAAGCATACTTATCAATACTTTTCTGTCTTTCAAATGATCAAAGCTTTGTTTTCAGGCGGTGGAAACTGATGGTTCTTCCTCTAGGTCCCACATCTTGCATCCAGAGCCTTTTTCCAACCCCCCATGCACAAAGATCGACTGGAGGACAATTAAATAGGTCCATTGTTATTTGTGATGTTAAATTGAATGTTGCAGGTCCACAGCTCTTCTGGCAGCATGATTACAGTTAAAAGATGTTAAATGTCACCACTTAGGGGTGATTTAAGAATAAGAGAAATGTTAATTTCATATAATATTGGCTGGCAATCTTCTACACAGTAAATGTGTACAGGCAAAGATTCACAATCCATCATTGGCCAAGATAATCAAAGTTGATTTAAGCACACCTGCAAAAGGGTTGCTAAAGACAACTAATGACATATCTGAATAGGACTTTCAATTTTAAACCATTTGATAGTTATGCCACTGGTTTTTTTCTATACATTGTGAAATATTTGGTATTTTAATAGACACAGGTTAGCCATTTAGATGTTGGTATATCCACATTATGAAGCAGTGAACAAAACAAAAACCATCTGCTTTGAATGCTCCACCAAGCTCCAAACTTTTACAATTGCTTGTGGGGATATCCTCTATGGCACAGAACACCCAAAACCGTAAGTAGTCCCAAAGCCATTATTTGTCCTACTGCCACAGATTTTTATGAAATAAATTAATTTGTGCTACAAGTGTTATAGCACAAACATAAATCAATATTTGTGGTATTAATCAGTTGAGACTGTCTTAGAAAATTAATTCATAATATTATACTTTTTTCAGTTGATCTACGCATGGTAATCATATGAAATCCACACCTGCTTCTATGTTTAGGTATTGATAATGAGTTTTAATGTAATATTTGGATGAATAAATACTCAAAATTGTCAGTCAGTCTCAAATTTTGAAGAAATTTTATACTTTGCACAACTGAAAGATATTAGAAAAAAGTACATCTTTGATGTTGCAGGGTGCTTTCTTGTTCCCCCCGTATTGTTAGTTCTGCCCAATTTGCACCCTCCCACTCCCCTGTCTATCCTGCCCTAGACCTACCTTTTTGCTCAGAAAGTTCCTCATTTCCCCTCCCATTGAGTTCTCAGCGCTACTTTGTGCCAACCCTTTGTTCTGGAAACTTCCATTTCAATCTTATGTTGCTGAAGACCCATTAGTTTATGTAGGTTGTCCCCTCCCTTTGGTTGACCTCATTGGTTCCTATATTGTAAACCCAGCCTCATGATCCCCCACTAAGTTCTCCCTATTGGTTAAAGTTTTGTACCTTCCCCTTGGACCACCCCCATATATAAGCCCTTGTGCAGGTGTATTTTTGGTCATTTGTACATGAGCCTTCCAGAGAATAAGTGCTTTTGGAAACCACACGAGAGACCCCTCCCTTGTCCTTGCCCCTGCCTTTGGTGCTTCAGCCCATCACTGTGCCACAGAGCTTGCACTCCGAGCCACACCTCGGGTCACCCTCCTTCTGAGGGGTGTCCCAGGAGCTAGCTCCTGGTGCCCAGGAGACAGCTAGCTGGCTGAGGCACCATGTCACTTTGGAAATGTTATTATTAATTATTTCAGTAGTATACCTCTACTTATCAATAGCTCAAACAATATTTTTCACTTTACAGGAAAAAATAAAAACTTCAGAACCCTTTAAAATAAAAATTATCGGGTGTTATCATCACAAGAAGATGCATTCTGGGAAGCAGAAAATGCAGCCTATAAACCAGATGTCCAAGTACCATACACTTTAGGAGAACAGAAAATATAGAAGAAAGACATTAGCATAATGACAGGAATAATGACAGGAAAAAAAATAGTTTGATTTATTAATTATTTTGAAAGAGGTAAATTTTCCATTCTGTCATCCTAAAATTCTTAGGCCAGAGATAACATGGACCCTCACATAGCTGATATACAAACTAAACTGGTGGATTAAGGAATTGTTGCTATTTGGAATCAAAGCAGTGGCAAAGCAAAAGAAGGAGTCCTGTTAATGATGTAACAAAAGTAAGAATGCTGAAGATGCACCTGAATGCACCTGAAGACAGGTGTCTTCATAATAATACAAAAATTATTCATTAATATTTCCAGTCTGTAATTCAGGAATTGGAAGAGCATGAACAAAATAAAAAAAAATTTGCTTTTTTTGTTGGCACCAGTCCTACAGAGTGAGTGAAAGTGAATTTAAAGTAGCTGCAAAACCAGATTGAATAAATAAGCTCATTGGTGGCTGTTTGAGTCTATTTGATGTAACCAACCATTTCATAGCTAGAAAGTGGCCACAGGAGCAACCTCCAGGGAAAGAATCATTTAAACATTGAAAAAAATCTTGAGAATTTTGTTTGTCAATGTCCATAAAACAGCAGAATACAAGTAAGAATATATGATCCATATATTAGATTATTTTGTGTTCATTATACGAATACTTTCAGATAAAGGGAAGCTGATTTGAATGAAATAAGCTCTATACACAAATAAACTCATAGATATGACAGCTTTACTTAGTTGCTTACACTACTCAGTTGTATTGATGAAAATTATTTTATAAAATTGAGGTCAACTTGTTCCTTTGAGTTCTTGATAGAAAAGGCTAGGGAGTGATTATTCTTCAGGACTTTTATTTGGAGAGCTTCCACCTTAATCCTTTTAAAATCAGTGGCTGGGAAACAATCATGAACTCTGATTTTCTCCTTTATAAGCTGGTATAATTCCTAACTATCAGCAACAGTCAAAGGATTGTCTCTAGAGCAACATTTTTGGAAATAGCTTGATTCAAAATTTAATTTTAATTTTCAAGAGAGATTAAAAAGGAAAACTGAAAAGAATTCTAAGTTACTGAGACACTGCAGAAAAATTGCAACCCTACTTTTACATTTTAAAGTGTTATGCGAATTTTTGGATGTTACTTGTGGATTTCAAAAGGAGAGAGAAGAGAATTTGAACTAAATTTTGTTGTGAGCAGATATAGTATGAAGGGGATAAACACCACATATACTGCCAATATCTTCAAAGTCAACGATGCATTTAAATCAACCAACTTTGAGAAAAAATTAGCTTTACTATGTTGTAAAGTGGGCTACTAAAAATCCTGTAAGATTTCTCAAAAAGAATATGAAGTTACAAACTACTGAGGGAAACTGCACTTTCCCTTTGTTGTTCAGTCCACTGGATGATTATACCTTTCACTTATTTTCTAAGTTTGCTGTGCAAAGCATCTGGTTCTGAAGGTAGAAAACCTTGTGGGGGGGGAGGGTCACACTTTCAAAAGACTGCATGGGAAGATTTCCTTTCTAACAAAATCAATTCTCTTTATAGGATAAAGGCAAAAATTGAAAAGTTGAATAAATTATGAACACCCCCTTAATAACCCAAAACATGTCCACACTGCTGAGAGGAACCTAAAATCTCTATGCTGGCATAGACTTTGAAGTTTCAATATATGTTCCTCTTCATTATGATGATACATGGTTTTATATATACCTCAAAGCAGTAAACAATGCCAGTTAAGACACATACAAAGGAAAATTTGTGCAACTGCTCTGACCAGGGGAGAAGTTTCATATGCACAATATGAGGAGCAGATAGGACACAAGTACAGATGATACCATATACTCTACCAGCTATCACTGTGCATTTGTGTAAGAATATCCATTCAACAGATATATAACAGAAGAAAAAATTGCTGAAAAAGTGGAAGTTGATGAATGTCATTATAATGCCATAATGGTAAACTGGCATAATGATACTTATAGAGGAATCACCATATGTTTCCAGTTTTCTATTTTTATGTCTTGATCATGATTTTATGAATATTGTTGAGATGCTGGTGTGTATGCAACCTCACTGAAACTGAGCAAACTGAGAAGCCCATAATATCTAATTTGGCAAGAGCAGAGACACTACTAATAGTTTTCAATATAAATGTTACGTAACAGTTGTAGAAGGAGAAAATGCTATTTTACTTCAAACTCTGCATCTAGGTTTGTACTTTATATTCTTTATATGCTCTCTGTGATTTGCACTCTGAAGTCATAAACAGTAATTTGATAATATGAATGTTATCTTTTCAATGTTAAGCTATGTCTACCGCTGTTGGCCTATCTAAGAAGAAATTAAGATAAAGTTTTTTAAAGCACTACAGCTCTTCATTCCCTTTTTCCTGTTTCTTCTATTCTACTGTCCCTTAACTTTCCTTCATTTTTCTCATATCATATTTTGAACTCCTCCCTCTCTGAGCTTATAAGCTTCAGGAAAGTTCATGCTACATTATTGTTTGCATGTCCGAACAAGGTGCCTCTCTCAGAAGCCCAGACCATATAGTGTTAAGACTGTACTAAGGGTAACATGTTCCTGGGGAGGGTAATGCCATGGAAAGCAGAGAAGTTCTCTGGATTGTAGCAAAACTGGCCTCTGAAGGCCACACACATGCCAAAACAGTAACTTACTACTGCTGTGGGCTGCAGTCTTGCTACTGGCAGAAATCTGCAGTGTGGTGTGGGATTATATATGTTTCAGTACATTTCTAAGTTTTCAGTAGCCATCTGTAAGCAGTGGGGTGAATGGGCTGCATTTCAGACAACTAAGGCATCCAAGAATATTTCCTCATAGGACACTGTTCCTTCCATCCCATACTCCAGATGCTGCCATATGTGTGATACAATAACTTGTTGTGAACATGCATCCATATTTTCAGCTTTGTTCAAAAAGATTTCTCTAGCTCTGCCACACCTACTCAATTTTCTTTTCCAGCTGAAAGCTCAGCACATGACAGGTTAGCTTGTGCAAGTCAGTTTTGCAGCAGAATCTTGCTGATATTGAGATATATTTTTTCTTATAAGGAGAGCATGGATGTCAAAATTAGGACCTGAGTTGTATGTGTAATATTTCAGAAAGAGATGAAGTATTTTTTTCCAGGCATTACTACAATCCTGTGCAGTGGAAAAGAGCATGTCACATTATTATGAAGATCATGGCTGTTCTGTGACTCTGATTTAAAAGTTGCCCAAAATGTCTAAGCAGTTTGGTAGACTATCATTTTGTTCATCTATAAGATTACCTGAACAATATCAGAGAGTATCCAGTCAGGAAATGAAGAATAATCTTTGCCACTATTTTTGGATAACAAATAAGATATACATTTTAATGTGAGATGAAAAGTATCTTGCATAACTGAACTATCAAAAGAGATCAGTGATTTCTGCTCTAAATAAATACATGAAAAGAGACAGCAAACTGACACCATGAAAATGCTAAGCTTTATACCAATCAAAAACTAACTCAAATTCAGATAATACCCTTTTCAGGAAAAGTCTTAGGAATCCAGAAAGTTTCTGAGATCACCATTTATTTCTATGCTGTTCTTCCCTCTCCATATGTAGTGGACATGGGTTTTGGCCTCTAAAAACTGGCAGATCTCCCAGAATGGATGCAAAGGTCTGGACTATCAACATGAAGTCTGACTCAGCACTGATTCCAGCGCTCTGTGAGTCTGGCTTCCCACATTGCTGCATCCACTGAAATCCTGTGGCCAGGAACTTCACTGTAGGGTTGTGATCATTCCTAGGGAGCAGAACATTCACGAAAAAATGTAGTAGCAATTCGGTTCTAACTTGTCTACGGGACTCATTGAAAGGGCAGTTGATATCCACTGGTCTCGCCCATTCTCTTTGGATTATCTTCATATCTTCTGTAGGTTCTTTTCATTCCTTTCTGTGTGAGGAATCTGCCTTGCAGCATTTTTTTCCTATATGGCATCTACATTGGCAGAGTTTTTTCTTCTTTATTTCAAAATAGAGGAAGCTTTACTTCTAAATTCAAAGCCCACACTGATCATCCATCAGCTGCCCAGGGATATATTTAGGTTTATTTTCTTGCTGTCTTAAAATGTATGTATGTCTGGCATGACCACACAGAAAATCTACACACTGTGAAATAAGAATAAACTGTAGATTTTAACAAGAGCTGGGAAAAGTGTGAATTGTCCCATATTCATGCTAGAGGGGTATTCTGAGAATTAACAATTTCATGCTCAGTCTAGTTAAGTATTTTATGATTGACCAATGAAAAAGAGGAATAAAGTTCTAAAAAGCTATGCCATGTACTCTTTCTAATGCTCTAAGTAGATAATAATTGGGAAAATATCAGCTTTGTCTTTTTCATTAAGAACTAAAGAACCAAACATTATGATAAAGATTTTGGAAGAATGGAAGAATCCAAGTCCTTACAATGGAAATCACAGCCTAAGAGCCCAACAGCACCTGTGCAATTATATTTTTAACATTACACATTTTTATTTGGTATTATGAACAGTCAGAACTTGGTTATGTATACAACACAAAAATCAAGCATATTTTCTTCCAAAATCAATTGCTGCCTATTCTTCATTATATCTTCATTATATAGCAGTATCTTTGAATCCAATCAGTATCCAGATTTATGTGAGAATTCTGAAGTTAATTTCCTTAGTGTACATTCTTTTTTTTTCTGGCACACACACACACACACACACAAAAAGGATATCCATAATTGCTAGTCAAGATGTTAATTCAGCTTTTAAGAAAATATTTCAAAATTTTAGTGTTTCCTCCTTTCTATGAGAGAATGGAAAGTTTGTTCTAAGAATCTTTGAGTTTTCTCCAACAAAGGACACTGCTTTTAAAATTATGCATATTGTCTATGTGTTAGTTGCTAACACGTAAAGTTTATGAAGTCTAAGTTGCGCTTTACCTCGTTTCTTTGCCAGAATACAGGCACTTCAAGAATTTAAGTTTTACCTGTGATAACCATTCAGTTAAAGGGTTTCTATAAACCTTTGTAGAATTCTAGCAAGTATAGAGAGTTGGAAGTGATAAAGTTCAAGACAATTAAGAAGTGAACCTCTGTGGAGGTTATTTCCTTCTGGAGATATTGTGATTAACTAAGAACATACATCTTCTGGACTGGTCCTCTGCCACCACTGCTCACATCCAGTTACCGTTTTGGTTGAATAGTTTTTAAACTATTCCTATATCATTTCCTAACTATCTGTCTGTACCCTGAGCTTTTGGGCAGGTGGCCACCATTCCCTCAGTACAAACTGGACACATTTTTCCCGTGCTCGGATGCTGCAGTTGTCTCCCGGGTAGCATTGCTGGTGCCCGGCCGTGCTGGCAGAGCACTCTGAGAGCACGGTCTGGTTGCTGCAGGCAGCATTCAACAGGTGAACACGAAGAGCCAGTGAATGGTACAGGCACGGCAACCTCGGTGTGGACAACATTGTAACTACATAGTAGTTTCTACAGCAGTTCAGAAAATTACGCAATTAGGGAGAGAGGGGTAGTTTGTAAGATTTGAAAGATCTACTCTGAATGACTCTCTCTGCAGGTTAACAGAAAATGCTGGGCCTATTCTTGAGCCTGGAGGGAAAGCTATGCTGCTTGACTTGTGTTCATGCGACTCAAGCCTCTGCCACAGCAAAAGAAAGTGGCCTTGCCCCCAGAGCTTATCGGAAACAGCTCCTGGTGAGCAGCACCGGAGATTGGCTTAACAAAAACACAGCGTGGGTGATCACGTGCAGAGCCTGAGCTGTTCCCTGGCCCAGCCTCAGCAACTACACATGGTCTGCTACAGATTTTATTTCATCTGGGGTATACTACAGGCTACTTGTTCTGACAAAGAAAATGGGTGATTTCCATTAAGTATTAAAATGTGCTAAATAAGAGTTCCTCTGTAAATGAGAGAAAATGGCTCATTAGTTTACACCATTAATTACATTAATGTAGCAGGCATATGTACGTTTCTTTTTTGACATTTCACAAACAGCTTTTTTAACTTTAGATAAAAAAATAACTTGAAATACATCGAAATTACTAAGTGACTAAAAGACTAAATGACTAATGACTAAAAGAAGAGTAACTAAGATTGCCTTTAAGAGATCAAACATGTCTCTGAATGGCCATAGAAATAATACAACTTTATATGAAATCTTTTGAGTTGATGAAGCAGAAAATAGCCTTAATGCCTCAGAATAGACAAAATATGTAGCTAACATTACTATTTAAATATTAACAAAAAAGCAGGAGTCAGCACAAAAATTACGTTATGTAATTTACCCTAAACAGTATTTAACAATAAATGCTTAGAGACTCTAGCATTGCTTCATTTTGCATTGCTGTTTATCACTTATTTGTAACTGATTTGTACTACATAAAGTGTACTAACTTTTAAGCTACAGTGACAGTTTTACAAGTTATAGTTCATATATTGTTCAGATGTTGGAGACAGATTACTCAACTTCATTCTTTAACATTTAAACAACAGTAGGAAAGGCAGTATCTGTCAAACTGCCTATGCCGACTAAAAACTGTGTGAGAGCTTGGCAACAAAATAGAAACAGAAATAAATGGTCAACCTATATGAAGGAAAACACATTGCTATTTCTAACTGGGGAACCAGACTGCAGTTTAAGGGAGTTGAGAATGTTGGGAATGGATGAGATAAAATATTAACTTAAATTTGAAAGATGGGTATCTGATCCATGTAAGACCCCTTTTGAGCCTTGTTCTATATCAAAATCATAGAAGAGCATTTCACTTGGCATATTCTTATCATGTTTATCTATTGCCATAGAACACCTTCCTCCAAACACTACCACTCTTACACTGGCAGTTAACCAAGAGCCTACACCTCTAGGAAAGAAATTGAAATACAGATTTGGCACACCACAATTACTTCAGCTAAACAGAAAACACATAATTTATAATCTGATTCTTTAAAGTGTCTGAGCAACAAATGTTAAATATTGTTCACAGATTCCATCATTCTTTTCTTTAATGAAAAAGTGGTTTTGCAAATTCAGTTATCATTTACAAACACTACTTTTTAACAAAATATGATGGAAAATTTTAGTACATTGCCATGTTGGAATTTCTGCTGATTATACAAAGAGTTTTGCAATATTGCCCCCAAAAAGAAGCACTGAATGTCAAGATGTCAAGTCAAAAACTGCTTCTGTATTTGAGAATATTTTGACCACAGAGGTACTGAAAGCAATGCTTAACAGTTTACCTGAATGTAAGTCCTGCTAGTGAAGCTCTATGAATACTTACTGTTGTATTACATTCATGTGTCAGATCTGAAATTTCTGGGAGCACAGTAATAGAGACATTTCAGTATCATACATCTTTCCTTGACATACATGAAACCATGCTGATTCTCTTTTGTTTGTGTGGATAGTTTTTTTCCCAGAATTTTTTAAAAGTTAGTGTTTGACAACACAGAGGAAGTGGAAATGGGCGTGCAAGGCTTGGCAAGGCACTGAGATACAGAGAGCATAGCCTGATCATAGCGGATCACAACTACATAGGTAAATGAGATTATTCAAGAACGTTCAAGAGAAATTTTGTTCAAAGATACAGACTATAAACATGATCATTGCTAATAGTTTTAGCTTTGTCCAAATACTTAACTGGTGCCAGTAACAGGAACATCAAATGTTGGTTTCTACCGTGCAAGAAAAGATGTTCACATTATCACTGTTTAGAAAGGCGAAACTAGCGAAGCCGAGGGAGTCGGTCGGCCGGTTTGTCTCCCTCGCTCACCTACGAATCAAAACCCGAACACTTAGGGGCGAGGGGGAAGAGCAAACAGCGATGGCCGCACAGCCAGGACTCCTCAGGCTACCGCAGTTCAGTGCAAGCGGCCAGAGGACAGCAAGGGAAGGACGCTGGCAGCTCGCCCGTCCGCCCGTCCGTCGGCGCAGGCAGCGCTCTGGGCTCTGGCACCTGCGAGGCGCAGCGGGACCCCCGTCCGGAGGGGCTGGTGGGAAACCTGCCCTGGGCGCGCAGCCTCGGGCCGTGCGGGACCTCCCGGCCTGGGAGCGCGGCGGGCAGCGCCGGCTCCTGCCGCGGGCAGCGCTGAGGCCGAGGCTGCGGGAGGAATGTGGGAGCACTGGCTGTGCTGGGACATCCCGGGGGATCCCGGTGCGGGGCTGGGGGACCCGTACCGCTGCTTGCTGTCACCGAGTTTCTTCGCCCGTTCGCCCGCCATGCCTCTTTCAAGAAAGTTTCGGCTCTCCCCGCCACTAGAAGCCCCGGCAGCGCCGGGACGATTGAAGACTCCCGCCTCGGCAGCCCGTGCCCCAGAGGCAGGAGCCGATTTGCATGCGGACTTGTCGCTGGTAGTAGCC
>VWYI01019027.1:0-7500 GCA_013399455.1 Anthoscopus minutus | reverse complement strand
GTAAGTTTAATGGAAGCACTTGTACAGGCATGCTGATGCATTGTCATTGAGATTCAGTAGGCTTATATGTAGATGTTTGGTTTAGAAACAGAATTAAGAAGTGAAAATCCCTGGTTTTGTGTTTTGCCCTCTCCTATAAAATTCCAAAGTAACAAAATGCAGCCCACAGATAGCTTTAACATGTGTCATTGCTAAAGTAGGCTAGGAAATTGAGTATTATTTATCTTTATCTTTTTTTTTTAATAAACATTTTTCTTCCCTGACAGAGTTTCACTTTGTACTCTTCTTTAAATTACACTGTAGCACATTAAAGGCACTTACAATGATTTCAGTTTAATCAAAGCAGAGGAGTAGGTAGGCAGTTGCCTGTTCTTCTGTGTTAATCGTGAATGATGATTTTTAGTTTTCGAAGACTGAGTATTAATTCATTGCAAACAGCTGGTATTTATGGTTCAGGATATTCACACTGTCTATTTGCAGTCATGCATTAATAGAAATTTTGGTATTTTTAAGACAGTCAACTGAGATGGAAAATAATGCAATTAGCTTTTTTTTTTCTGATATCTACTAATTCCTGTTTTTGTTAGCAGCACAACAACTAATGTAAAGATTCATATAGGGCTCTGTTTAATGAAGGCAGGAGGAAATCAAACTGTCCATCAGTACTGCCAGTTATTTCCATTAAACATAACATATACTTAATGAGTACTACAGAGGTGAGTTACTAATAAGAAAACTTGGTGCAGTCATTCAGTGCACAGGTAAAAGCCTTTTTTTGGTCAAAACACCATTTCTTAGGTCAGAAGAAAATTGTCTATTTTATATGGTAAGATGACTCAAGCAAATTACAAGATGGACAAGATTTTTGTTTTTAAAAAAGAGAGGAGCTTTTTTCTTGTTACATGATTTTTCTGAAACTTTTAAAATATGTCCCTAAAGAGGGCGAAGGAATCTTAGAGACTCTTGAGGAGATATTTTGACAATATGTATGTCAGCTTTATTTTGTGACCATGCCCTCTAACATTATGATATAATAGCAGTTAATTTAACTATAACCTGTAAATTAAGTGTTAGGTAAAACCAGTTTTCCTCTTAGATTTGCATGGATATGCCTTCAAGGTTGTTATCTTCCCAGTGAAGCTTTCAGTGAGTTCTTATTAGTTTTTTTCTATTAAAATGAGGGACAAAACCAGGTTTCCTACTAGGTAAATATATGTTCGATGTTTCTATTCAAAATCCTATGATTTGTGTATTATATAGTCTCTAAAAAAGTCTGCTTTAGCTTTCTTTGCGCTGTATTCTGTAAGAGCGCTTTTAGTCATTTATGTTACAGGTATTCAGCGTGTACCAGTTTGTATAGCTTCTATTAGAAATCTTGAAGTTCATTTTTCACTTTTGGATGCTGATGAAAAGATTTAACCTAAAATAATAGGTTTGACTTGTGAAGTTGCTGTGATTGAGAAAGCGATGTACCCCTTTAAAGGTATTAGCATAAAGATAGCACATTTGTTTATTATGTTTCAAAATCAGCTTCTAGTATCTCTGCCACAGGTAACAATTGACTTTTCAGGCTTCAAGTTAATAGCCTTGTCTCTTGCTTGTAGGGATCAATATTAGTATTAATTAATCACCATTATCAGCCCTAGGATCTGGTTCTATTTGTTGTTACATCAGCAAAATATCAATATAGAAAGTGGACTCTCTGATCGTCATGGCAACTTCATCTCTTGGGTCAAAGAAAGTTTATCTTATCTGTGCATGGAGAGTGGCAAACTGTTTAGGGATCTAGTTTGAACTCTAAGAACATTGATTGAGTTTTTGTTTGTGAATAGAGGCTGAATTCCAATCACAAGGGATAGGTAAGATTTAAATATTAATGCCCACAGGCTTGTCTGAGAGGGTGTCATTACCATTACTGTCGGATTGTCTTTTTGAGATGACACAATGGTAGAGGAGAATTGTGTAGTCAAGACTGTTTACAGTTTAGTAATTTGTGCATTGGACAAACAGGATTTAAAGTGAAAGTATGGAAATTCTACTACTCCATGTATGCAGTAGTATTACTTCTCCCAATCAATGTATGGTTAGGGTTTCTTCCACTCAATAAGTAGAAATACCACGGAAACATAGATTATGAATTAGTAGATGGAACAGAATTTGTTATGCATGCTCCCATCAGAGATTTTTTTAAAAAAGTGTTTGAGAAGTGTAGAGAAAGATTATCAATATTTCACTCACTCTGGAATTAATGGCAAATAGCCATCATGGAAAATGTGAACACTACAGTCTGGTTAGTAATTTTTGTGTTTTATAAATTGATACAATTATCTAATGAGTTTATGATAATACAATATTGATAATGCTATTTTATCATGTCAAAGCTCCTTTTTTATATTAAGTGCTTCTTAAAAGTTATCATCTTAGACAATGGACCTGTGATTTTTTGTTATATATACTCAGAGTATGGTTAAGTATCACTTGGAGGGATTTAAAGACTTAATAATTGCAAGCACAAGGATTACTTTGAGACATAAGAGCACTTTCTTTACCCAGTTGCTTGCAAGTGTATATGTGTATTTATTTGTCTGATAGTTCCTTAGGACATGCTTTTTTGGAGGAACATACGGATAAAGATATATATAGATGAAGAGTATTAATATTCTTGCCTGCCAGGTAATATTAATTTATTCTTTTTCATTCCTGGTGTGTGAAGTAACAAAAGGTCTATGTGTTTTCCTGATGCAGCTAAACATTGTTTTAGAAAATCCCAAATGCAATAAGATCAATTCAGTACATTTGCAATATTGAAGAAGATTTCTTACAAAATTTGCAGAATCAACCAACCAAGCAAAACTCAAACACTTGCATAAAACTTACACTCCAGAAGGAATCACTCTTCGGTATTGATGTTTCTCATTGATTATTCAGTTTTATCTAATGATTTGAAAGGGTAGTGCGATCCTGAGTTGGTAGCAGATGCAGGCAGTTGTCACAAGAGCCTTTTCTTTTCTGAAAAAGGGATCTAGTTTGATATAAATGTTATGCAATCATCTGATGTATTTTAATGGCTCGTGATATTGTTCATGTAATCAGCGTTGAAATTAGCTTGTATTAGTTAAAATGCTGCAATCAACAAAAAGGGTCCCCTTTTTCCTATTACAGATATTGAATAAATTTTATCCTCATTATTTTTCATCTGTCTTTTCATTTTCCATATCTCATATTTCCTGTGTTGAGGAGGGTGTTATGTAACACTATCACCCTTTGTAAATGCTATTATTTTTTTATATTTTAAAGAACTAGCTAGGATTCAAAAACATGTTTAGTAAGTGTGATGATGTATTTATCATCAGCAACCTTTTATATTTATAGAGCTAATTGGATGCAAGGCTTATTTCTCTCCTCGGTCTTTTTTTTTATATTCATGCAATTTCATGACTGTGAGTGTGTAAATAAAGCTGGAGTGGGACTTTCAACTTTTTTATTTTTTGATTACCACCATATTCTTTTATAAAACTTTTATAATCAAGGTTTGTTGAATTACAGTCATTTTACAATGTGAATATAATTTAGTAAAAAGAGTATCAAAAATAACAATGCTTTAGTAATTAGTGAGGTACTCTGACATATCTTTATGGATTCTTCTTACCCATTACTCTCTGCACTCACATAAGTGAATTAGTGTGATATTGCTTTATTCTTCCAGACAGCTGAAGCTTTCAGACTGTGATTAGCTGATACAACTGCATGTCACACACTGTTTTCACTGTACCCGGTCCTTTTACCTTAGATTCAGTATAGCAGAGGACAGTAAAAGTCTTCTTGATTCTTAGACTTTTCCATTTTTCCTTTCCAAATAATAGAGGTCTGATGCTAACTGCAGTAAAATACTACTGCATTTCCCGTGTTACTGGGTTTCCTATCCACCTAATGTTTTTTTGGAAGGTATAAATATGTGAGAAACTTAAGGAATAAAATCTTTAACTTCATTCATAGAAGCAGTCCTGTTGATAATACTTAAAATGAATGTGAAATGTTTATAGGATAGAGGCTTAAAAATACCCACAACCACAAGTGGTATCTAACAGTTTGGTGTATGTAAAATTAGAATGTAGAGTAGAATAGAGACTAAGTTTAATTTAAGTGTTTCCTTTATGTTCAAAGGAATTCCATGATTTGCGTTTTGTCTCCTGTGCTATGCATACATGTTCACTTTCATATTATCCGAGAAGTAAAAGTCAACTGTCGTGGCAAAAGTTATATAGAAAAATAGAATTGCTTTCTAAATATACTTGCAATTTGTATTGAAAAGTGATTTTTAATGGGAATAGAATGAATTTTACTGTAAAATAAGAAATTCCTCAGACTCAAATACGATGAGAGAAGTCTTTCTGTGCATCTGTTGTAAAGATTTTCTCTGCTGAAATGGAATAATCTTGAAAACAATTTTTACAGTAATGCTTGGAGGTGTTCATTAGGCTGACACGAAATTCTGCGCAGGGTGTTATTATTTTTTACTTTTCTAGTTGTAGCACAAACCTCAAAAGAGTGGTGTGTTTTACTCATGTAATTGGGATGATCGTTAGAACCCTGCTATTTAAGACTTAATTTTATTTTTATTATCGAATTTGTGGGTTATAAATATTTATATGATAATGTGAAAAAAAATGGCAATGGCATTGTCAGAGCAACTTGAAATTTTGTGTATATTCTCTAGGATACCTAGGCTTTCTTTTCACTTTTCCTTTTCAAATTCAAGCTTCATATTAGATGGCAATAAAGATCCCTTCTCTGAAGTTTTGAAGAAGTACTGCAAAGATTTTCGTCAAATATTTTATGCAGCTTTATGCAAAGAAAATGAGCCATCTGTAACTGATGCGTCAAAGCGGGACACAATTGTTAAGCCAATGAAGATAGTGGTAAAATTACCAAAGCTGAAGTAGCAGTAGTTTTTCTAAAAAAAAAACCTCAAAAAACCTGTCTCCGCTCTCTCCTACCCTCTCATGATACAGAATTCTCTAATAAATATGTATGAAAAGGCTTTTGGAAGCAGTAAGAGATCATTTTTGGAAGCTTTCAATCATACTGGTTTTTGAGTATTGTATCTGCTAATTGTGCTTCATCCGTTTCACAGCCAGTGTAGACAAAATGCTCTCATTTCATAGGATACAGAAGAGAAAATCTGTATGTCCATAGAGGTACTGATTTTTGGGGCAGTTTAAATATGTCAGTAATCTGTATTTGCATGAAAAATACTGAAGTACAATTGAATAGCAGCATGTTTGTGAATAGGATGCAGTACCTCTGAGAGACCCTTGGCTTCCAACTAGGTTAAGTTTGTAAGGTACCTGCCTATTTTTTAAATAAAAATGCATATGTATTTCTATTTTTTTGAACAAAACCCCTTAACTTGCTTGATAGTTATTCCAAAAATGCATAGTGATATTTCAGTCAACACTAGGAAACTTAAGAACTGAGAATAAAATCTCAAATATTTGACAGTTTATCTGGAAAAAAATATTAGCTAGTTGCTAAAAATACAAGTGCACTACTTAACAATGTGCATCTTGGACAAACAGACGCATATTTTGTCATCAAGTTACTTAAGCTTCTGAAGTCAGGGCTACAACTGGGTCAGATGATAAGATGAGCACAACAGAAAAACGAAGAGCAGCTCTGATAAAAACTGATTGATTGATGTCTGGCTTCCCCACCATCACAAGCAGTTGACAGTTAGTTTGGGATCAGATGATTTGGCTTTTGCGATAGAAGATGGGGCCTGGTAGGCAGGTCTGAAGGACAAAAAGGTCAGTTCCTGTGCAGTGTCAGGCAGTGCTGGGTTCCCACAAGGTGGGGTATTGGCTTAAGATTTTCTTTAGTTATGAGACTTAACTTTCCATGGTCCATTGAAAGGCCAAGTAATCTGGCCAGTATTCATACAGAAATATAAAAGACTTTAAGTTGTGAGAGAAAGGAATGAAAACAGGGGAATATACCTGTTGGACCAGTGAATTAGAGAATAAACATTTTTGCTGTTCAATTTCTGTATTTACTCTAAGCATCATAGTTTATACCATTAAATGATTTCTAAAGTCTGACTTTGAAAATGTGGTTTCCACAGTAGATTTTTCACTGTAGCTGCAATGAGTTTTATTATGAGTTACTTATATTTTGAGAGACTGTAATGAAACATTGTGGATAAATTAATTTCAGCTTGTGAAATATTGTGATTCTGTAACCCATTATGTAGAGGATAGCACATTGTACCTTAATTATACAAGTATGTATTTTTCACTAGATAAGAACAATTAGCATTTTATACTTAAATATAATTAAAATAAATTTATGTGAAATGTGTTTTTGTCAACTGGAGATAATTTATCAATCTGTGACCATACCATGACCACCTGAGTGTTTATGGGGGTTTCTGTGGTTGTGTGTATTTCTTTCAGAACACATTTGCAATTAGAGCTTTCTTTGATTGTCACAGAAGGAGAGAAAATGTGCAAATCAAAATCAAGACATAATATCTTTGGAATGAAAAAGATTTTCAAGACGGCCATGAAAATGTGTACAACTGCCACAGAATTGGAATTTGGACAGCTTGGATTTGAATTTAGATTTTTGGACAGTTTGGTACTCTCTAGAAATCTTTTATAATGTATCGCTTTTCTCTGAGTTTTAAGGGTCACATCTCCAAAGGACAGTTGGGTCTCAGCTAATGCTGCTGACTTAATATCAGCAAGATGAATTCTGCAAGGTGCTGTATTGCTGATAGTATAGCTGGAATGCAGTATGAAAGAACCTGGAGTGTAACCTGGAGTGTTACTGGTAATAAGTGATCAGTGCAGGTGAACTGGTGGTCATTTGAACAGTGATTAGTTATATTTCAAAGGTTGTTTTATTCGTGTCTCATATCTAGTGACTTACTTCATTTAAGAAATAATTAAACAAAAGATCTTGTCTGAGAAATATAGTGTTTTATCCTGGCTATTTTTGTACACCTCTTTTGAGGTATATGTTGAAGAAATATTTTAAAACACAGAACTCAAAGCTTAGAGAATTATTTTGAATGCAGATTTCTGACAAGACTGTGGAAGTGTTTAAGAGCTTCTCCAGTTCCAATTATTTATTGTGGTGCATCCCTTTGGCATCAGCTGTGTTAAGTTTTCATACATTATTATGCAGATCTCCCATAGCATTACTACAAATGTTCTGAAATAAGCTGTAAACATCTATGATAATTTCAACATAGGGTTTAGATTTTCAGGTGTGCTTGTTTGATAAATGTGTTTCATCACAGTAGTTCTTGTTTTAACACCTTGTACTGAAGTTTTTCAATATATAATTATATGATTAATAAAAATGAAGGGAGCTTTATTAGAGTTTTCTTCTAAGTATAGGGCTTGGGTCTGGCCAGGATGGTAGCCTGTTTTTTAGCTCTTTGGGAATTTTACACCAATTTTACAGTTGGTCCAGGCTATGCAACTGAGACCCATT
>VWYI01019026.1:225-38425 GCA_013399455.1 Anthoscopus minutus | reverse complement strand
TCCATTTACCAGCAGACCCCCAGCTTGTTGGCAAAGACAAATCCCTCATTGCTGTCCCTGTTAACCCCTCGCTGGTGTTTGTCTTAGCCCTCCCCGTGTGCTGCTTTTGCCATTGGAGCAGGAATCCTGCAGGAGCTGCAGCAGACACAGGCAGAATTCAGGGCTCTGGAGTGGTGCTGAGGGGTTTCAGATCAATGCCTGGAGCTTTTCCATCAGGGAAGAGCAGGAATGTGGGGAAGGCTGGGTTTGGTGGGCAGCCAAGCACCCAGGGCCTCGAGGGGCAGCCTGGAAAGGAGCAACCCCACGGATTGCAGTGGGATTTCCATCCTCAGAAATTGCTCCCTGACCATTTGAACTGGTTTGTTCTGGTGTTTGGAGTCCCCATCCCAGCACCCACGCACCCAACCCGACAGCAGCTCTAGGAGCCCCAGGGCTGGTCCACATCTGGCAGCTTTTGGGGCTTTTTTTAATCTCCCATTTACCCTCTGAACACACTCTGGAAGTGCAAAAGGGACTTTATTGTGCCCAGCAGGTGCCCTGTGGGGCTGCTGTCCCCTGCAGAACAGCCCCTGCTTTGGTGGCCCTGGGCCAGTGTCCCTGTCCTTTCTGGGGGCTGCCCCCTCAGGACTGGGCTGCATTTTGGGGCTCCCAGGGTCTGTCTGATGGGGACAAGAGCATTTCCCTCCAGCTGGCTGCTCCTTCCTGGCCACACCAAGGAGCAGAACCTTGGCTTTGCTGCAAACTTCACATTTCTGTCAAAGGAGATGATTCTGACCAGTGGGAAACACAGCTTTATTTCAGTCCAAGTTTTCCAGCTCCTCCTCAAGCCCTCAAAAAAATCCCATAATTACCTATTCTCCCTTCTTGGGGTGGCTTTCCTCTTCCCAGAGAAGAAAACCAAGAGAAACCCTCACAAGTAGGTGAAAACCCATCACTTTTTGGAGGAGCACTGGGTTGGCTCAGAGTGGGATTTCCCAACAAGAGCCTGGTGCCCTCCTGCTGCCTCTCCTTCCCTCCCTGGGCAGATGGAAGGCAGCAGCTTTTTAATTATTAAAATTAGTGCATCCTTGAAATCACGTAGCCTGCTTTTGGCTCTGCAAATCACTGCCTTCGTGAGAGAGGAGCAGTAATAAAATTAACCGACAGAGAGGAATAAACAAGTGGCACAGATGTAAATATTATATAATCTGCATTTCCTAAAATATCCCTGGCTTGGCATCAGCAGTGAGATTGAGCAGAGAACCAAAGCAAGGATGCTGATGGAAAACAAACAATAATAGCAGGCAAATAGTAATTAATCATTCCTGGGACGGGGATGAATGTTTGCATGCAAACCTCCTGCCAAACACTCGAGGTGTTTTATGTCCCCCTGGAGCTCCCTTGATGCTGCTCAGGTGATGAGAAGTGGGGAAACTGAGGCAGGTGTGAAGCCACCGGTTCTGGGCTTTTGGTGAAGGTGCCATTTCCAAAGCGAGCCCTTCCAGGTTTGCATTCCAGGCTGGAGAAGATTTTTAGGTGCTGCAAAGTGACCTGAGGCATTTTAAAGCAGCAGAGGTGGAGCCCAGCTCTGTTTGCTCCTGGGGAATCCCTTTGCCCACACAGCTGCTGGAAAATATCCCAGCCTGCTTTCCTTTTTTGCCTTGCAGCACATCTGAAGATCCCCTTTGGGAATCTCATGTTTTAATGGGCAAATTAGTGCCAGGTCAGCTGCCCAATCCGTGTCAGGTGGTGACTGCAGAGCACCAGCCCTGGCACAGCTGTGCCCATTTATCAGCACATTTATTGTGTTTATCAATACATTTACTGCATTTATCAGCACATTTATTGCATTTATCGATATATTTTTTGCATTTATCAGCACATTTATTGTGTTTATCAATACATTTACTGCATTTATCAGCGCATTTATTGTGTGTATCAATGTATTTATTACATTTATCAGCACATTTATTGTTTATGAGCACATTTATTGCATTTATCAGCACATTTATTGTGTTTATCAATACATTTACTGCATTTATCAGCGCATTTATTGTGTGTATCAATGTATTTATTACATTTATCAGCACATTTATTGTTTATGAGCACATTTATTGCATTTATCAGCACATTTATTGCATTAATCGATACATGTATTGCATTTATCAATATATTTATTGCATTTATCAGCGCATTTATTGTGTTTATCAATACGTTTATTGCATTTATAGATACATTTATTGCATTTATCGATGTATTTATTGCATTTATCAGCACATTTATTGCGTTTATCAATACATTTATTACATTTATCGATACATTTATTGCATTTATCCATGTATATATTGCATTTATCAATACATTTATTGCGTTTATAGATACCTTTATTGCATTTATAGATACATTTATTGCATTTATCGATGTATTTATTGCATTTATCAGCACATTTATTGCGTTTATAGATACCTTTATTGCATTTACAGATACATTTATTGCACTTATAGATACACTAATTGCATTTATCGAGCTATTTCTTGCATTCAGCAGCACATTTATTGCAGTTATCCAGCGGCTGCTGCTCCCCGGGGTTGTTTCTGGCCTGGGGAAGGAGCAGCGCTGGACGCTGGCACCGTGAGCACCGCAGGAAACACCTCCGGGAGCCGCACTCCGGGCACCACCCCGCTCCAGGCTGAGCACAAGGAATTCCTGCAGCTTCTGAGCTTTGGAAAAACACGGGGGACACCCAAAGTGACCCACAGGGACCTGGCAGAGGTCACTGCAGCCTGGGTGACCCCGCAGCTTTTCGCGCACCCAGCTCTCCTTGGCGCGGCTCCCGTGCTTGGAATTGCGCGGCAGTGCCGGCTGCGAGGCGCCAGCCCCTCTGTCGTGCCCTCCTTGAAGCCACCGGGGAGGGACGAGTCCCACCTGGTGAGTCCCAGGCTCCCGCTGTAGCTGCAGGGGGGTGAGTAACCCACAGCAGGTGTAAATACTGCCCCGGAGTCCCTGGAAGAACACTCGTGTCCTCTCCGTTTGGAAACGCCGGGATCCCAGCCTGGTGCAGGGGCTGATGGGGAGATGCTTCCACCTCCTCCCACCCTTGTCCCTGCTGGAAAAGCTGGAACAGCACCTGGGTGTGATGCTTTCCCTTGGAAAAGCTGGATAACACCTGGTCTGTCTGCTGGAAAAGCTGGAACAATGCCTGGCTGTGATTCTCCCACCTTGGAAAACCAGGATAACATCTGGCTGTGATGCCCTCCCCTTGGAAAACCAGGATAACATCTGGCTGTGGTTCTCCCGCCTTGGAAAACCAGGATAACATCTGGCTGTGATGCCATCCCCTTGGAAAACCAGGATAACACCTGGTCTGTCTGCTGGAAAAGCTGGAACAATGCCTGGCTGTGATTCTCCCATCTTGGAAAACCAGGATAATGCTTGGCTGTGATGCTCCCCCCTTGAAAAAACTGGAATAACACCTGGTCTGCCTGCTGGAAAAGCTGGAACAGCACCTGGCTGTGACGCTCCCCATTGGTAAACCTGGAATGACATCTGGCTGTGATTCTCTCCCTTGGAAAACCAGGATAACACCTGGCTGTGATTCTGTCCCTTGGAAAACCAGGATAACACCTGGCTGTGGTTCTGCCCCTTGGAAAACCAGGATAACACCTGGCCGTGGTTCTGCCCCTTGGAAAACCAGGATGACACCTGGCTGTGGTTCTGCCCCTTGGAAAACCAGGATAACACCTGGCTGTGGTTCTGCCCCTTGGAAAACCAGGATAACACCTGGCCGTGGTTCTGTCCCTTGGAAAACCAGGATAACACCTGGCTGTGATTCTGTCCCTTGGTAAACCAGGATAACACCTGGCTGTGGTTCTCCCCCCTTGGAAAACCAGGATAACACCTGGCTGTGGTTCTGTCCCTTGGAAAACCAGGATAACACCTGGCTGTGGTTCTGTCCCTTGGAAAACCAGGATAACACCTGGCTGTGGTTCTGTCCCTTGGAAAACCAGGATAACACCTGGCTGTGGTTCTGTCCCTTGGAAAACCAGGATAACACCTGGCTGTGGTTCTGTCCCTTGGAAAACCAGGATAACACCTGGCTGTGGTTCTCCCACCTTGGAAAACCAGGATAACACCTGGCTGTGGTTCTCCCACCTTGGAAAACCAGGATAACACCTGGCTGCGGTGCTCATTCCCCACTCCCCTGCCCGCAGGCAGTGCCGGCCACGCTGCCTGCGGGCAGGACAGGGATCAATATCCCGGGAGAGCAGCCCTGGCCCTGCTGCGTGAGAGGGATTCACAACAGCTCGGATCAAAAGCCCTCCTTTAATCCGGGAGACAGCGGTCGATGGAAAATTAACTGAGCTTTGGGCGCGATGGCTCCGGCAGGAAGGGGCTGCGTGTGGGGATGAACTCATCCCTGCTCTGCTGCGGAATCAAACGGGGCAGCTCACAGCTGCTCCAGCCCGGTTGATATTTGGCTTTTTTTTGCTTTTCCATCAGCCCGCAGCCAGCTCCTGGCCCGGGAGAGCCGCGGGTGCAGCCACCTCCGCGCTCCGAGCAGTTTGTGCTCCATCAGCAGCGGGGCTGTGGGGCAGCCAGGGAGGTGGGAAAAGGGGATGTGGCACTGGGATGTGGCTCCAGCCCCTTCCCGGAGCTTCTCTTTCCTCACTCACATCGTTTGCCAGGTAAATTCTGGGATGGCAGTGAGAGGAGTGAGGGATTTGGCTTTACCAACAAGCTGGGGGTCTGCTGGTAGGTAAAACCAGAACTGAGGGATAAAAGAAACAAGGGGAAGGGTTCCACTGATTGATGAATGGAAAAAAAAGATATTTGGCTTTACAAACAAAGTGTAGGTTTGCTGATAAATGCAATTGGGTATTGAAAGATGAAAGAAACAATGGGGAAAATCACAGAATCCATAAGAATTAAAAATGAAAAGGGAGGGTTGTGCATTAGAGGGGAATCTGAGGTATCAGGGGTTCTGGGAAGTCTGCACCTCTCAAGTGCCTCACGCAGGGGGGAAGAGAGAGGGAAATGCAGGGGGAAATTGGGATCAAAAGGAGGCAGCGTCCTCCAGAAACTGAGAGACCCCAGGGGATGCCCCATGGCCTCTCCCTTTATTGGAATGGAGTAAAAGGACTCCTCTGGCTCCGTTTTGGACATAAACCCCTGGGGTTTGTGGGTTGATTTTCCTGACAGCAGGGTCCTGGTGGTGCCCAGGACCAGCTGACACAGGTGACACTCACGGGTGTGGGACACCAGGAGTGACCCCCAGAGCTGAGGGGCAGATTTCCCAAAGCGCATCCCATGGGCAGTATCCCAGCCCAGAAGAGAAGGCAGGCCCGTGTGGGAAGGGTTTAAACGTGGTTCCAGTCCCGTGTGAGACAATCTCTGCACACAAAAGAGGTGAAGGGCCCTGTTCCCCCCAGGCACGGCCTTCAGTGACGAGCTCCGAGCATCAGAGCGAGGGAAATCAAAAGAATAAAGTACATGATTATAGACAGCAGAAAAGCCTTTACAAAATTGTTCCAATTGCCTTTGAAACTGCTGCCAGAGATGCTATTTCCCTTTGTGCTAATACTGTTTTGAAGGGGGGGAGAAAGGGAAAAAAAAATAAAAATCTGTATTCTCCCCAAAGCAGGTTGCTGTACTTTTTGTAAACGCCTGCCATCTCATCAGCACCACATTAAACCAACGTTTGGAATTCAAACCAACGACGCTTCGTGGATAAATGGAGCCGTAATGGCAGGAATTAGCAAGCAGGGCACAAGATTGAGGCAGCGATGATTTACGAGGCTGAGGCAGGAACAATCAAAGGCATCAGATCGCTTCTTTGCTGCCCTGCGAGCGCCGATTTGCATTTTATCCCTGACAGCTGGATTTTAAAGGGAACTTCTCGCCCGACTGGCGAAGAGATGCCGCTCTGTTTTTTGCTTCTTAGCTGGAGGAAATCGTTAGGAAATGGGTGAGGAGACTGGGATTTCTCCCTGCAGCTGCTGGGGTGTTTGCCGGGATTTTCCCCAGGAGCAGCAGCGCCAGTGATGGGTTTGGGACTCCCCGCTCAAGGGGAAAGGGCTGGAGATGCCCCCAGGCTCTCAAGGTGGTGCAGTGGGAAGGAGCTGCTGGAAAAGAGGCTCTTCCTCAATCCCTCAATTCCTCTGAGTTATCCTGGGGATGCTGGGCTTGTTTTTGGGGCAGCACAGGCAGATGGGAAGGGAGAAAAGCAGGAATGTGCTGGATTTCAACTCCCCTAAAATGCTTCTGGTCCCTGGGTGTAAATCAGGTGAAAATCATCGGTGTCTGCAGGGTTTTATGGCCGGGAGAAAATCCTTCTCCGTGGACTTTGTGGGAAAATTCTGAACAGGGCTGTGTGACCCCAGTGGCCTCGGGATGGTGGCTTTGGTAACAAGGAGAGTTTCCTGCTTGGAACGGGGCTGGCTGTGGGATGGGGACAGGGGAGATGCTCAGGGAGGGGAAGGAAGGGAAGAAATGGGATAAACCCAGAGCCCCAGGGGCTGGAAGCTGCTCCCTGCCATGGTGGATGGGGCCTCTGCAGCTCCTCACCTTTATTTTAATGGGGAAAAAGAAAACCCCACCTTGCCCTGGTTAAAGAGAAATCCAGATTTAGGGTGGAAAAACGGGGATTTCTCAGCTTTCCTTTCAGATCTGAGCATTTTGGAGTTCTGTGGCCTGGTTTTGCCCAGCCCTTGCCTGACCTGTGCCTTCCTTTTCAGTCAATAACTGGTTTTTAAATGTGCCCTGGCTGAACTCAGCTCGTCACAAACCTCTCTGCTCCCTCGGTTCATCCATAAGGGGGAAAATCGAGAGTGAGCACTTAAAGCTGCTCAATGGCCTTTGTGAGAAAAATAAAATAAAATCAAATAAAATGAAAACTAGCAAAGCTTTCCCTTGCCAGACTCCACAGGAGCTCAGCGCTGGCATGGTCCCACTGCTGCTGGAGGCACCCTCTATCAGCATTCTGATTTTCTGAGATAATTCTGGTTTTGCTGAGTGCTGGTGGAGCTGGTTTTGTCTCTGCCCTTGAAATCTGCCTCCTCCCTTGTCTGCTTGATTCTTTTAATATCCAAACTCTGCCTCTCCCCCTTGCCAGGCTCAGAAACGCCCCTGGGAGGACTCTCCAGCCCTGTCCTGTATTCACCACAACCTTCCCCTTGCACAGGAGGGACATTTGGGGCACTTGGGACATGTGGCACATCCCGGAGCAGGATATTTGTCCCCTTGTGGATGCAGGAGGGGCTGGCTGTGTTTTGCAGCCCCTCCACTGCCTCAAATTTCCTTTCCACGCAGGGGCAGGAGCCAATATTTGTTCTGCAGGCTCCCTCATGCTCCTGCATGCATTTCAGCCAGCTCTTCCCTTCACCTGCAAACAGGAGAGGTGGCACTGCTGGCCCTGTTCTTTCCCTCCTTTCAACAGACTGGAATTGAAGCAAACAGGCAGAATTTTGGCTCTTGACTCTCCTGCTGCTCCAGGGGCTGAAACGAAGCCACAGCAACCAGCTTTGCTGCCACCTCGAGATGCAGAAAACAAAGGGAAGTAACCAAATTGCCCAGGTGGGATTTCCTGTGCTTGTGATTGTCCCTTCCCCGCTGCTGCTGAGTAGGGGTGGAGCTGAGAGGGGCTCTGGGCTCTGCTCTCTGAACAAATGCTCCCGTTTAGACCAGCACTGCCATTCCCCCCAAAATGGAAGGACTTCAACATTCAAAATGTGGAGAGAATGAAAAATATCCTTTATTTCCACTCCACAAAGTGAGGAAATCTATTCTTTCACCTGACATGCTCATCACTGGGCCCATCCTTTTCTGTAGGGACGAGGAAATCCATCTGATTTGTGTTCTGCAGGAGATGGAGGCAGCAGCAGACACGGGGAAGCTGCTGGAAAGTTCCCTCCTGGCTCTCACACGTGGGAGCAGGCGCCAGGAGGGGCCTTGAGCACCAAAGCACAACCTGAGGTGGGTCATGGAGGAATTTCCCTGGGAATAATGAGGATGGAGGGGCTGGAATGGCAGCCTTTGTGTCTAATGAAGGGAAATTTATTCTGGAGGCTCCTGCAAAATCAGACCATGACAATATCAATCTCAACTGGTTGCTTTCTGATCTGAATCTCTGAGTGAAAG
Source organism: Anthoscopus minutus (assembly GCA_013399455.1). Lineage (NCBI taxonomy): Eukaryota > Metazoa > Chordata > Aves > Passeriformes > Paridae > Anthoscopus > Anthoscopus minutus. The sequence continues at coordinate 30,310 of VWYI01019026.1, read as the reverse complement.
GAGAAAAAAAAAAAATTGCAGCTCCTCATCCCAGTGTGGCAACAAATGGAACTGGGAGAGCAGGGAGAAAACAGAAAAATATGGGGAGCACTTCTGGGTGCTCCCATGCTGATTCCATGGAAACATTTGGGGTGGAAGGGACTTAAAACTCATCCCATCCACCTCTGCCATGGCAGGGACCCCTCCCACTGTCCCAGGCTGCTCCCAGCCCCATCCAGCCTGGCCTTGGGCACTGCCAGGGATCCAGGGGCAGCCACAGCTGCTCTGGGCACCTGTGCCAGGGCCTGCCCACCCTCCCAGGGGAGGATTTCTCCCCAATATCCCATCCATCCCTGCCTCTGGATGACCAAGAACTGCAAGGATGGAGGGACACAGGGCATTGCCCAGGCTGCCACACCCCCGACCCTGCAAGGTCGTATTTAGGATTTTTGGTTTTGTTTCTCCGCTTTTCTGACACAGCACAGAGGAGCCTGTGAGGGGAGCAGCAGATAAATTTACACTGTACTGTTTCTCTGGGTGTTTTAATAAATTTACACTGTGCTGTTTCTCTGGGTGTTTTAATATCATTTAAAATCCATTTTCATGGCTGCTCAAGTGCCAGGTAAGTGCAGAGCTGGCTGGGTTTGCTGTTCCTGGGCTGGGTTTGCTGTTCCTGGGCTGGGTTTGCTGTCCCTGGGCTGGGTTTGGTGTTCCTGGGCTGGGTTTGCTGTTCCTGGGCTGGGTTTGCTGTTCCTGGGCTGGGTTTGGTGTTCCTGGGCTGGGTTTGCTGTCCCTGGGCTGGGTTTGCTGTCCCTGGGCTGGGTTTGCTGTCCCTGGGCTGTCCCTGCTCTCAGGTGAGGGAATGGCTGTTCCAGGAGAACTTTGTGGCTCCCCCAGCACCAGCATTGGTCCCACACCTCAGTTTGGGTGAAAGAAAACCAGAGTTTGGCTTCAAGAGGCTTTTCCCAGGACACAGAAGGAAATGAAGAGCAGGCGGCTCCCTCAGAACCACAAATGCTTCATCAATTCTTGCTTAACTCGGCAAACCTTCCTCAGATAGAAAGTTTGCAATTATTACCTGGATCAAGACAGCTTAATTAAGCAATTAGGATGTGAAGCTAAGAGCCTTGCAGAACGAGCTGCAGCACTTTAATTTCAGGGTTGCTCGTGCATGCAGGAGTGATGGTTTGGGAAAAAGCAATTTTTTTTTCCTTTCCCTTCCCTCCAAACACCGCCACCATCAAATTAATGAGAAGGGGCACCTCCACAGGCACTGGTGGGAATTTTGCCTGGATCAGGATGCAGTAAATCACTGAGTAAAGCCCCATCACCAGCCATGCTCCAGCTGGAGCCAATGGCTCCTTGGAGAGCCTGCTGGAGGCAGGACGGCTCCTGAAAGTCCCTCCTGTGGCCTCCACACAAGTAAACAAATCAGGGAGGTGGCTCCAGGGAGTGATGTGCTGGACAAGCTCCAAAATCTCAGCAAGCAGAGCTGCAGCTTTCCAGAGATTCTCAGGCAGCTCCAGGCAGGGTCAGGATGGGGAGTGAGGAGGCACAGGACACACCCCGGACATTGCCTCGTCTGCCCCTCTGACATTTGGGGCACATTTTGGACATTGCTTCATTTGCAGGCTCTGCCCCTCTGTCATTTGGGGCAGATTTTGGCAGCAGAAATTCCTCACTAGCACAGGGAATGTGCAGTAGATAAGGGACAGGCGACAGCGGAAGATCTCGGGATGTGACGGAAAGTGGTAGGACACTCCTTTCCCTCTTACCCGAGATATGCAATCACCCCCCAACAGCATGTAACCCCTCTTAACTCCTAACTCCAGTAGTTCTCCATCCTCACTAACCCCACCCGGTCCTGCCACCCCCCTTTGACGTANTTTCCAGAGATTCTCAGGCAGCTCCAGGCAGGGTCAGGATGGGGAGTGAGGAGGCACAGGACACACCCCGGACATTGCCTCGTCTGCCCCTCTGACATTTGGGGCACATTTTGGACATTGCTTCATTTGCAGGCTCTGCCCCTCTGTCATTTGGGGCAGATTTTGGCAGCAGAAATTCCCCATTAGCACAGGGAATGCAGCTGGGGAGGGAATGGCATGGGAAAATTCCCCACCACCTCCTTGGACACTCGATCTGTGTGCGAGTTCCACGGGGCACAGCTCCTCTTCCACAGCTCTGGGAAAAGCCTGAATTTCAAAGGGGGGAAAAAACCCAACTCTGCCAGGTCTGTGAGCTCCTTAGGCTTCCTCTCTGGTGACCTGGAAACACCAGAGCTCCCCTGGTGCCCCTCGTGCTGCCATCCTCCCCGGGAGGATTTCTCGTTTGACAGCTCCTGGTGCTCGGCAGAGCCTGGGGCTGAGCTCAGCGAGTGGAACAGGGAAAGGACAGAGCTGAGTGATTTCTGACTTGGGTCATAAAATCTTTATGGGAAGCGAGGAGAACCTCTGGAGGTTTGAAATAGAACAATTCTGGTTCCAGGCTGCTGGGGCTGAAAATGGAATTCCCATTCTGCAGCCCCAGAGGTGCCTTATGCAATACCCAGAGGTGCCAGAGCAGGGTGGCACCAGCCAAATCCCACCAGGAACATGGGGAGGGGACAGCAGGGCCTTGCTTAGGAGCAAACATGAGGGAAATGATGGGTTTGGAGCCCACAGGAAAAATTCTTGTGCAAACTTTGAGGTTCTGGGTATTCCTGCACTATTTGCATTTAACAGCACAAAGCTCCAGCACATCCATGAAATGTGGATGCTCCAGGCTGGACCTTGCCCAGCCCTGGCGGTGTTTTCATTGCCTGGATGGGTTTGGAAATCGTCCTTTGGGGTCTGATCCAATGGCAATGGGAATCCTGCTGAAGACAATTCCAAGCAAAATAAGTGAGGAGAAGGATGGGAAAGGGTTTCCATTGCAGAGTGCTGATTTAAACTGCTCCCTTTGGGGCTGTCCCTTTAAGGAAGCCTAAAATCATAATTAAAGACTGCAGGCACAGACCAAGGCTTTTCCTTAATATCTTTGGGTAATTAAAATTTGTCAGTGGGGGAGGATTAGCGCAGCTTTTACACGGGATTTCAATTTAAACTTCTTCTGATCCCTCAAAGTTTCTGCCTATCATTTTTTTTTTCAGCAAACTTTAATCTGACAAACTTTAATAGAGCTGCAAATGAGACCCAGGGAGGTCTGGCTCATGTGAGGTGTGTTGGATTTAGGGCCCTGATGGAACAACCTGGGCTGGGTGGGCTGAGGATCCAGCCAGAAAAGCAGAAAATGTGGGAAAAACTGATCCAGACTGGAATGAAAGCAGTGAAAATAAAGCTGAATTAGCTGAGGTTTCAAGCCAGAGGTGTCCAGACAAGGCTCCATCTTCAAATGGTGCTCAGTGCCTGCTCCAGACCTGAAGCAGGGTTGTGGAAGGGAAGAAAACAGCTGGACCATCAGAAAGCTGATGGATTTGGACAGGAGGAAGGGTTTAAGCAGGAAAAAACCCCTCTTTATAAAGAGGCTTGAAGTATAAAAGTCAGGATTTGAGCTCCATCTCACTTGGGAAAAAACACTGACTGTGAGCAGGGAAATTTGAGATAAAACAGCCAGGTACCCATTGGAGACACAACAGCACAAATATTTATTTATCACTGAACATTCCAGCTGGAAATAAAACATCAGCTGTAATTTGTCCTGCTGAAAACACAGCAGTGTTGTTTTTTTTCTTTTGTGGTGGTTGTTTATTTTGTTTGGGTTTTTTTTTTTCATTCCCTGCTCCCCTCTCTTTCCACCCAACCACGAAAGTGGGTGGAAGTCAAAATTGCTGAGCCAAAATGTAATGGATGTACAGAAGGAGAGGAAGGCAACGCCTGGGATTCCAATTTACTGCAGAGCCCGTGGGTGGGGGCTGTGATTGCCCACAAGGAAATTGCCAGGGATGCAGATATTTTGCAGAGCTCCTTATTTGCCTTCTCCTTTACTTTGCAAGTAAATAAGAGATTCAATAAGAGTTGGCAATTTTCTCACCCACAGCCTCCGAGCAGCTCTCTATTTTTGATGATGAGTAGTAATTCCAACGTTTCACCTCAAAAAAAAGCCCCAGTGCGCACACAAACCCTCCTAACCTCCCAGACTTTATATTTTCCTAATGGAAAGGATTTACTTTAGTAAGAAATTACCCTTCATTTCTGGAAAAAAAAAAATTTGATTACTTGAAAAAAAAACCCAAATCACCCCTGAGCCACAGCCATGGATGGCTTTGTGTTGCTGAAATGCCCCAGGTTTTTGGGGGGTCTTTGGATATAAAATATAAAATTCAGATGATATCAGTGGGTTGGGAAGCTGTGGAATATCCATCCCATTGGTATCTGCCTTCCTGACTGGGAATATCAGATACAATTTCCTGCAGAGGTGGCCCAGGGTGACAACCTGGAGTGAGGGAAGGTGGGGAGATGGGGGAGAAGGGAACCCAGCCCTGAAGATTGTCCAGGAGAGGGTTGGGAAGTGTGGGTGGCCTTTCCATGGGATCAAAACCATTTGGAAATCCTGAATTCCAGCCAGTTTGGAAGCAGGACAGCACCACAATGGATGTGGATGGTGCTCAGCACCCATTCCTGACAGGAGGATTTATCCTCAGCAGCAGCAGCAGCAGCAGCACATTTTGGAGAGGCCTCCAGGGAAGTCATGGAAATTCCAGTGGCTCCGTGGGAGAGAGGTGGGAGGGAAGGGCTGGGAGCTGGGATTGGTGTTCCCAGCAAATCCTTGCTTCAAGCAGCACCTGCTAAACCCAGCAAAATGTCTGGGTTTGGAGGCAGCTGCTGAGGATTCCAGAGCCCATCCACAACCATGGAGAGCCACAGAATTCCAGACTGGTCTGGGGTGGAAGGGACATTAAGGAACATCCAGTGCAGGGACACCTCCCACTACCCCAGGCTGCTCCAAGCCCTGTCCAGCCTGGCCTGGAACATTCCAAGGATGAGTTTTCCAAGAGTTTCCTGCTCTCTAGCAGACCCCAGGTGCTCCTATCAGCGATGTTTGGGGGCCACTTCTCATCTGGCCCAGACAGAAAATGACTCTCCTTGAATCCAGGGGTGCTGGCAGATGAGCAAGGGAAGGTTGGAGCCAGCCTGGGCCATGCAGAGGTGGCTTCGTGCCAAAGCTCCTGGGAAACTCCTGGAAAACTCCTGGGATGCCTCTCATCCCCTGAATTAGCTCCCTGCAGCTTCAAAAAAAAAGGCCCCGAATTAAGGAGACAGGGAAATGAGCACAGGACAATCTGGCTGTCACCCAGCTTATCCAAATATTGCTATTTTTGGGCTCTGTTTGAGTTTCTCTGCTCCTCAGAGGCACATCCCAAGATCCCGGTGCTTTTGATCTGGGATGCACTGAATAATTCCCTTTAAACAATAATGAAAGAGGAATTTTAAAATTTTTTTTTCCCCACATTGCCACCATAGCAACCACTGATGTCACAAATGTGGGGACATGACTTCATGGTAGCAGCTGAGCTCAGGAGGAGCCTGTGCTCCAGAGCAAATATCCTGCAGGAGAGAGGGAAATGGGGAAACTGAGGGTGCAGTGGAGCATTGCTCTCCATAAATTCCTTTTCCCTCTGCTGAGGGTGAACATCCCTGTCCAAGGTATCCAATGGGTTGTGAGGAGGAGAAAGAATCTGGAGAAGTGGTTTGGCAGGTTCTGACCCCTTCCCAGCTCTCTCTCTCCTTGGGAAAAAAAAACCTCCTCACAAATGAGGAGATTAGAAATCATTCCAAAAGGATAAAAGATTAATTTTTTAGATTTTCTTGATGGCACTGAGTGGGAATCCAGGGATTGGAGCCCCACCTCTCTTCTCAGAAGAGGGGAAAAGCTGTCCTGTTAAATCAGGAGCCTGTGAGAGCAAATGAGAAGTGGTTTGGGGAGAATTAAAACCCTCTGAGGGAACCCAAGCCACCACTGATGGCTGCAGCAGGGAAAATCTCTGCGGGAAGAGCTCCCTGCTCATCCCTGGGATTGCTCCTGCATGGCTGAGCCGAGCTCTTAGGAGGCATCCTGGACAAAAATAAAATGTACTGAGGCATTTCCAATTCAGCCTGGAGGCGATCTCTGTCTGCAGCTTCACCATCTGGCAAGAGGAGCTGAAATCCATTTCCATCAGAGGCTTTGCCAGGAGGAGGAATAAAGGCAAGGTGGGAGCTGGTTTTTCCTTCAGGCTCCTGCTGCCTGGGCAAGCAGGAGGCTTTGCTTGAGCCCATCTTGTCTAAATCTGCAGCAAAAAGCAAACCCAGAGGGGTCTTTGTCTCCGCCCCAGGATGGGGAATTGATCAAGGTTTGGGAAATCCAATTATTCCCAGCCTGGCTGCTCTAAGGGTCCTTTCTAATGGTGGGCAATTCTAAAAAAATAATGACTCATTGGGGGTTTACTCTCGTCAGCAATGGGGATTTGAGGGCAAGGAGCAAATCCCATCATCCCAGAGCATCCCAGCACCTGCCAAAGGGAACACCAGGGCCACGCTGGGTATCCAGGGTGATTTTCAGTCCCCAGAAAGGCAGATCAGATGAGCCCCTCTCTCTAAAGCTGCTCCATGTCCACGCACATCTCTCACACAATATTTTGCAGAACAGAGGGGGCTGTGTCTGCTGGGAGCCTGATTTTCCTGCTCGTGCTGGTGCCTGCCAATAACAAATAGATCCATTTATAAAATCTCTGTCATTGTCACCAGGCAAGTTCCTGCAGGGCCACCGAGACCTCAGGGCCTCAGGCCAAGTTTTATTGCTCCCTTCATCATCTGCCCCCTCCTCACTCTTGGGTGCCTGCGCTGAATTTTCAAAACCCATTATTCCCATCAGCCTGGGGTTCCAGGGAACAGGTTTCCAATAGTTTGCAAATATCATATTTGGAACAAAAACCATTCCCCCTCTGTAGAAAAAACAAAGGGATGTGTGTTAGAGGCTTCAGCAGGTTCCTGCTGAGAGGCTGAAAAGGGATTTTGCTGCTCTGTGGGTTTTCCTTGTGGCAGTGACAAGCAGAGGAAATCCTGGAGGTGAGCACTGGATGCTCTGGTGATGCCAACTGGGATCGTGCAGAGGATTGAGAGGTCAAAAAACACCCACAAACGCCTGAAAAGGGCCCAAAAATGCCTCTGAAACAGCCAAGAGGCTGCCCTGCAGTTATAAATATCAAAGGACAAATCCGTGGTTTGCCCTAAAGCCACAACTGCCCGGGCTGGCACGGGGATGGCTCCTGCTGGAAATGCCCTGGGGAGAAGGAAGGGACAGGGACTGAGCATCCCCTTGCTCCTTCCTCCCTGCCACAACCAGATTTTTGGGACAGAGAGCTCCTGGGCACAGTTCAGAGCGTGCTTTTGCACTTGAGCAGCCTCAATTCCCAAATTCTCACCCCCTGCTGCACACAGCAGGGGCTGAGCCCTCTCCAGCTCCTCTCCCTGCTGGAAGTTTCCCTTCTCTGTTTCCATTCCCTGCCCCAGCCTTCCTCCTCCCTCCCTGGCAATGACCCACAAAGTGGGACAAACGACATTTTCATGTTTCCTTGTTGTCCTTGGGATTAAATATCCTTAAATAATAACACCAGAAAGGCTTAGAGCAATGGAGGGAATCCTCCAGAGGTCCCATTAATTCAGCACAGCCAGGAGACATGGGATTACAGGGTGGGTCAGGCTCTGCCCACAGCAAGGTGCAGGATTTATTTGTCCCAAAACAACAGAGTTTTTCTGAGCTGGTTTCACGTCGAAGCTTAAAATCAGGAGGATGTTAATCTGCTTTTCTGGTCCCTGCCTTTAATCAAAGCCTGTTGTAATTAATGTGCACGCTAATAACTCTGGAAATGCAGGGAAGAGTCTGCACAAATGGAATTTCAAGCAGAAAATGCAGTTTGGGGTGGTTTGGGGCTTTCTGAAGAGCCACCAGGCCGCTGCTCCAGGGAAGGAGCTGCACTTCCCTCGCACCAGTGAAACTCTTCCCGTGCAAAATTCCACCTGGTTTGGTGAGTAAGGAATGCCAGGAAAAGGCAGGAGGTGGAAAGGGGCCTGAGTGGGGGTTTTACCCTTCCACAGCCCCCTTGGGAGCTGCCACCCTGGGGAAGATGGAAAATCACACCCGGAATAGGCTGGAGAGCAACGCTGGCATCATGAGAGAGCCAGAAAGGGATGGGGAGAGCCACAGCCCTGCCCTGCCATTAAACATTCCCTAGGGGGGGAAAAAAAAAAAGGCTGGATGAAAAGAAATGCAGAAACTTGTTGAATTAACCCAGAGATTTAATGTCCATCTGTTGTGAGGTTTAGAGGCATAAAAGATTATTGAGCTCGGAGGTCCTTTGCCACAGAGACCGACAATTTCTGCTGCAACGGGGCTATCAAGAATTGGGATTGTGTTTTATGGGGCTGATATATGGCCCTGTAAAGGAGAGAGACAAGGTCTCTTTCTTCCCTCTTGGAGTAGTCAGTGAGTCACGCTGCAAAGACACAATAAACTCAGCTGGAACGCTCAGGATTCCAAAGCAGCCATGCCAAAGTCTCCATGTTATTACTATTAATTATTCCTATTATGACATTAATTTCTAAGCCATCAATCTCCACACTATTTGGGTACTGTGGCTTAAATTTAGCTCAAAATTAGCATACATTAGCTAAATTAATGTAACATACCATATGTGGCAAAAACTAACGCAACATAATGTGGAATAAATTACAATAATTTAACATTGACTCTCAGGACATGATGAGACTGTAAATCTTCTTTAAGAACCGAGATTAAAGCAAGAAACATTAAAAAGTAAATTCGTTTTAGGCAGGAACAGCCCCTGCAAAGGCCATGTTTTGAAACACAGTTCATTTAGGGGAAGGTTTCATCCAATTTGCCACTTAATGGCGTTGCTTTTCAATTACAGGGTTCCCTTTCACCCAGAGCACCTGCAGCACTTCCCTAGGATAAGTCATTTGCTGTGTGTCTTGCAAAGCCAAGGAGCATCAGCATCCCTGGGTTTTGCAGGGAATGGGAATGAGTTGTGGAGAAACGAGAGGCTGGGCTGGACCTCGGAATTCCTGACTCCTGCTCCTCTGCCTGCATTGTCCATAAAATCCCCTCTGAGGGTGGAAAATCCTCACTGAGGGGGGAAAATCCCAATTGAGGGTAGAAAATCCTCACTGAGGGGGGAAAATCCTCACTGACGGGGGAAAATCCCAGTTGAGGGTGGAAATCCTCACTGAGGAGGGAAAATCCTCACTGAGGGTGGAAAATCCCAATTGAGGGTAGAAAATCCTCACTGAGGGGGGAAAATCTTCACTGAGGGTGGAAAATCCCCTCTGAGGGAGGAAAATCCTTACTGAGGGGGGAAAATCTTCACTGAGGGTGGAAAATCCCCTCTGAGGGAGGAAAATCTTTCCTGAGGGTGGAAAATCCCCTCTGAGGGAGGAAAATCCTTACTGAGGGGGAAAAATCTTCACTGAGGAGGGAAAAATCTTCACTGAGAGGGGAAAATCCTCACTGAGGGGGGAAATCCTCTCTGAGGGTGGAAAATTCTCACTGAGGGTAGAAATCTTCACTGAGGGGGGAAAATTCTCACTGAAGGTGGAAATCTTCACTAAGGGGGGAAAATCCCTACTGAGAGGGGAAAATATTCACTTGAGAGGGGAAAATCCTCACTGAGGGTGGAAAATCGTCACTGAGGGTGGAAAATCGTCACTGAGGGTGGAACCTCCTCCCTCAGGCTCTGCAAGTGGAGGGGCACAGGAAGGGATGGAGAGGTTGTTTCTGTTTCCTGACCAGCCAGGGGTTCTGTGGACCCCAAAAACCTGTCAGTGTGGTGACAATAATGACATCACCAGCGTGGCCAGAAAAAGATGTGGAGATTTCACCATCCAAAAGGAAAGGATGAACAAAATTCCTGTCTGGGTGGGGCGGACAGGCAGAGTCGAGTGGGATGGAGGTGCTGGCAATTCCCATGTCAAGGAGGAGGCCAAAGCTTCTTCCCAAGCCGTGTTTGGTTGGAGGTGGTGCCCAGCTTTAACAGAGCGATGTTTTTACTGCGATAATCACACCAAGCTCCTGCTGGGACCCTCATCCCTGCTCGCTGCTGATGTGGCTCTTCCTGTCCCCATCTGCTGGATCCCAGGGATCCCCACAGGGAAACCCTTCCCCTGTTCCTTTGTCCCTCAGGACACAAGGAAATTTCCTCCATTCCCTTGTCCCTCAGAAGGACACAAGGAACACAAGGAAACTCTTTTCCCATTTCCCTGTCCCTCAGAAGGACACAAGGAAACTCTTTTCCCATTCCCCTGTCCCTCAGAAGGACACAAGGAAACTCTTTTCCTATTCCCTTGTCCCTCAGAAGGACACAAGGAAACTCTTTTCCCATTCCCTTGTCCCTCAGAGCAGCACAGGGAGCTTTGCTGCAATTCCTGCACTCTGGGAGGAATCCCATCCACATCTCCCTCTCTGTGGGAAGATCTCTGTCCCTGGAGAGGCTCCAGGGAGGAAGGGAGAGGAGGGACAGTGAAGGCATTGCCCTTGGAAAATGCAAGGAGCAGGTCTATTAGTCAGAGGAAATCCATTACTCAGGATGATGGATGCCCTTTCCCACTGTGTTGTGGAATTAAAACCCCGATCTGTGTTGCAGCTTGCTGAGGACACTCATTTACATGACAAGTACACAGATCCCGACTCCCTGGATTTCTGCTGGATTGCAGAGCTGCTCTGGCCTTTGCAGAGCTGCCCCTTTTTGATCCTCACCGTTAGGAATCGCACCAAAACACCCCAAATCCCCTGTGGCATCTGAGGAAGCACAAGCAATGCTTCCCCAAGGGAATTAGGGTGGCTTTGGGGGGTCCCAGGGGTGTCTGAGAGGATTTGCTCATCAGGGACAGCTCAGGGGTGGCCCAGAGATCCTAAAAGATGCTTGTGGGGGAGATGAGAGGCCTCGTGTTTCCTCCATGGACCATCCTGAGCCCCAAACACAGCTCAGAGCCACCAGCAGCTCAGTTCTTGCAGGATGGGGACAGATCCTCACCTAAAAAAAACTTTTGAGCCCAAACCAAGGGGCAAAACAATTGGGAAATCTGGCTCCAAGTGCCCTGGAATAGGAGAAAATCGACGAAGAAGGTGAAATTCCTGGCCATGAGCTGCCTGCCCTGCATCCCTCCCTCCTGTGTCCTGCAGCTCAGTGGGGTCCTGCCAAGGAGCTCCCATTGCAGGAATAAATCCCTACAAATCAGCATGGAACAACATTCCCATGAAAATTGTCGTTTTTCCTACGCACAAAAAAAGGGAGAAAAGGGTTTTAAGCCAGCACAGGGATGATGAAAGCCTTGAGGTCCTGGGCACCACCCTCAGCAGGAAGGTGCTGATGGAGGGAAATATTATTTTTCAATATTAAACCAATCTTGAAGTGACTCAGAATCCGGTGACAGTGGGGTAATTGAATCAACCAGCACCAAATCATTTCACTTTTGGAGTAAGAAAATGCACTAGTGGGGAATATCACAAATGAAATGTTCCAAGGAGCCTGAAATCTGGTTTTGGGGTATTTTTACATCCCATCCTCTGAGATGTTATGACACAATGGCAAAATGTGAGAACACAGGGATTTTCTGAGAGATAAAAAATTGAAATTTCTCTCACTCCTCAGCAGGTGTGAGTTCAATGTTATGAAGGAGGTTTTAAAGCTGTGGAGAAGGTGATGAAAGAATATTAATGATATTCTTAGATGAGCAGTAAAATACACTGATGCTGCTAATAAATTGTAGCTGCCTCCGTGGCCCTTGGGATTTGGGATGGATACAAGCTGATCTGAGAGAGAATTTTGGTTGTGCTTTGCTGGAACAGGGTGGAGGAGAAAGGTTGAAAGTGGGGAGAGTGGCTGTGCTGGGAGGACACGATGAAACCTGGGGTGATTCATCACCCGAGAGCAGAGCAGCCCACACTGAAGGCACCATTAGAAACGCAGCTAAAACCTCCAAATTATTCATCAGCCTCCAAGCCAGGCCTGCTTTTTATCTTGCAAATAAGATGTCAGATCTCGGGGGCCTTAATTCAGTCCCTGCTTCCCCAATTTGGTGACCCATCCATAACGATTTGCTGTTAAATACCCCACATTCACAAATTCCTCCGTTTATTGGCTTCATTTGAAACCATCCAGGCCATCTTCTCCTGTCGGCAGGAGATATGACAGAGCCCTTCCACGGGGAGAATTGACTATAAAAGGTGCTAATAAAGGAATCAATCTAACATTATAGCAGATATTTAGAATTAATTCTACCTATTCTTCCCCCCCTCCTTGAGCGGCACCTAATAACAGCAGGAATTATCTGGAAAGGTGCAGCCCTTGATTTAAAAACTGATGTGTGGCAGGGTAATGGGATTAAAAATGAATTGCCATTCCTAATGGTTTCCCACAGCATCCATCTCTCTGTCAGAGCTTCCCAAACAACACAGCCTGAAATTAGTCTGGCTTGTTTTAAGACTCTTCCTAATGATCCTCAGAATGAATCGCTGCGTTCTGGCAAAGTTAAATATCAGCTCATTTATTTAATTTAATTTTTTTTCTGTGTGTGTGTGTATGGCACACAAGGGGTTCTTCCCTTAGCAGTGGATAAAATACAGTGAATTATTGAAGGAGGATTGGACGTTTTGTTGCTCTGCCACCATGAACTCCCCAGGTTGGTGGGGTCTTGGTGAAAAGTAGCTCTGATTTGGGAGATGGATCTTTTTTTCACTTGCTGAGGTGTGGGGCAGGTGCAGGGCTGGCTCCTCACAGGATTCCCAAATGGATATTCCCAGGTTTTGCAGCCTGCAACACACCCTGACAATCCTGTCCTTGTTTAAGTGCAGCCCTGATGCTGCTCTGGAGCACAAACCTCACAGGGCAGCACATCAAAACATTATTTCCTTTTCTTTCCCCCATTCTCTCAAGTCTTAAAGCTTTCCATATCCCAAGGGAAAGAAGAAGACAACGAGGCTCTGCTATTCCCTGGCACATCCCTGCAAAGCTCCCTGGGATTCTTTGTGGGATGGGGGCAGAGGCGCCTCAGCTGCCCGGCACAGCTGCCACGAAAGAGGTGTGGAAAGAGAGACACCAGAAATAAACTCGGGGCTTTCCCTTTTCCTTTCCTGCCACGGCAGATCCTGCAGGCTCAGGCTGGGGCTGATTCACTCCCAGCCCGTGGATGTGGGTGCCCATAGAAGTGTCCCCGTGCCCCTGTGTGTCCCCATTCCCCTGTGTGTCCCCATTCCCTGTGTGTCCCCATGCCCCTGTGTGTCCCCATTCCCTGTGTGTCCCCATTCCCCCTGTGTGTCCCCATTCCCTGTGTGTCCCCATGCCCCTGTGTGTCCCCATTCCCCTGTGTCCCCATGTCCCCGCACAGGTGGCACAGATCAGCTCCAGAGCAGGTCCAACCCCAGCATTCCCAGTTCTGGGAGCTGGGATTCCTCTGATTTCAAGCACCATCCCTCTGGGTACCAAAGACATTAAAGGAGCTGCTTTCAATTTCCATCTTCTGAGGGGTTTATTAATAAACACTGTGGGTAAATATCCTCCATCCAATTATGACAAACACCTTGAAGGTACAGTGTCCTTTTAAACAAACATTAGATGCCTTATTAAATCCAAATTAAATGCTCGCTGAGGGCCATTCATTGACAAAAAAGCTGTTTCCCAAAGTAATGAGCAGGTCACCTCACCCGGGTATTTCTGCCTGACCTTGGCTCCTGAGGGACAGCCCTGCAGAATGCACCAAAAGCTGGGCTGATGAATGGCTCTGGCAAAGTGCTCTTGACCTTAGGAGACACTCCAAAGTGATGAACACTTCATGAGGAAAGGCTTCAGCAAGAGGTTTGCTTTAATTTCTGACCAGGATGTGCAATTTTCAGGCCTCTGCTTGGTGGGGGAGGGAAGGGATGGAGAGAGGAGGGAAAATGTCAGTGTTTGACAAAAGCTGGTTTAACAGCGTTGCTGAAAGGCACTGAGGGGGCTCTTGGGGATGTGCAGGGCTTCCCTCAGCCCCTCCAAATTCAGGACAGATGGAACCACTGGGCTTTTCCTTGGGGATGCCACTCCTAACATCCCCACCCTCCCGGGCTCACAGCATCCTCTGAGCTTTTTGTTCTCCCAGCCCTTCACGCCCAAGGGGGCACCAGCTAAAGCCCCACAGCAGCTCACCCCTCTGAGTTCTGCCACCCCTGATCCCTTCTTCCCAAATTCCAGCAGCAGCTGAGGTGCCAGGGACAGCCCAACACCTCCTGAGCAGTGAGCAGTGATGGCTCTGCCCCTGGAGCCTTTGCTTTCCTCCCTTCCGAAGGCAACAAAAGAAATGAGAGCAATGCCAGTGCCATCTGCTCCCGGTGCTTGTCACCTGCTCTGACAAGGCCACTTGTTTCTGTGACTGCCACACACATCCCCTGGGCAGCCCAGCAATTCCAGTGCCTTTTCCCTGGCACTCTCTGCAGGGTGGGAAAAGAAGCATCGAGGCACATCCCTTCACGTGGAGGGGCACAGGAAGGGATGGAGAGGTTGTTTCTGTTTCCTGACCAGCCAGGGGTTCTGTGGACCCCAAAAAACCTGTCAGTGGGGGGACAATAATGACATCACCAGCGTGGCCAGAAAAAGATGTGGAGATTTCACCATCCAAAAGGAAAGGATGAACAAAAAATGTGAACAAGAGGTGAAAGAAGGGAGTGGATGGCTTCAGTCACCAGGATGTTGCTCTCTGTTGGCTGGGAAATCAGTAGAGGAGGTCAAAAAGGGAAAAAAAGAAAGATTTGGCTGGAAAATCCACAAATCAAAACCAGCAGAGCTGCAGGTCCCCACGGGACCAGGCCTGGGGACAGTGGCAGTTTGTGTGTGTGTCCAGAGCATTTCACACCTGGGGCCAAAGTGCCTCTTGGAAAATGACACCAAAAACTCCCCATTCCCCCTGGGAACGTCAGCCCTGCACTCCTGAGCCTTGGGCAGCCTCAGGTGCTGGGAATGGCACCTCAGGGACTGGTTGATACTGGTGTGACCCTCAGAGTGTGACCAGCAGCTCTTCAGCCATCTCTCTGAGGAGATGAGAGGGATTTTTTTGAAGATGAATTGGTTCAATCTCAAGGCACAACGAACACTCACAGAGCCTGGGCTCCAGAGGGATTCTTCTATTCTTTTTTTTTTTTTTTTCCCCACCAACTAATTACATTTAAACAAATTCTCTCTCTTGAGCTCGTTGGGAAGTGTCAGCTCCAGTTTTTGTCATCTGGCCTGTCTCTGGCTGAGCTTGCCTGGCACTTTTCATTAACCTTGCAGGGCGTTTTGCCTATGGAACAGGGGAACAAGTGAACAATGTGCCACTTGGCCTGGAGTTTCAGTCCAGCTGCTCTGTAATTGGCCTGTGGCCCGAGTTTAAAGCAGCCCAGCCTCCATCCTGCAGGTTCCTCTCTGCCCTCTCCTCAAAGATAACCCCAGAGAAAGACAAGATGCAGATAAAATAGGAGAGACTCCAACCCTGTGGGTGTTGATAAAATCAGACTCCTACACTTGGAGCGAGAGGCAGGACTTCACCTTACCCCAAGGCACTGCTCTTTTGTGATGGGCAAAGTGAAGCTGCAAAGCCTTTTGGGGACATTTCAAACTTCCAGACTGGAGGCTTCGAACTGAAAAGCTTCAGGGAAGACCTTGACCACCTCAAAAGAGAGAACAGGAGGGTAAGAGGGAAGGAAATGGCTCCAGAGTCATAGGAGACAGGCTGAAAGGACCTTGAAAAATTACTGAGCTCATTTCCCCATCCTCCAGGCAAGATCAGCTTGGCCAAACCCTCTCCTGACAGAAGTTTCTCTCATCTGTCCCCCACAATTCCTTCTGCTGCTATTTTAATCCCATTATTTCTCGCCACAAGAGCAGTGAACTTGTAAAATAAAAACCATTGAAGGCTCTTCCTCTCTGCAGAAGAGCAGGAGGAAAACCTGAATTACCATTGCTTCTACAGAATTCTTCTTTTCTCTGGACCCCTCACCCTGCTCACTGCTTTCTTCCACCCCTTCCCAACCCTGCTGCCTGCCTTGCATGCTCTTGGCTGATTTAATGTAAAGAGAGAGGGACACAAATGACAACCCCAAAACGAGGGGCTGAAGCCTTGGAGCAGACCTGGAGAGAGCATCCACCTAAAACTTCATTTCAGCTGGCAAAAACACCCGGGAGCTGCGTTTCTCCTGCCGCCCTTATGGCACAAACCCTGGCGCTGATGGCTCCTCATGTCCCTGCCGCTGCCGCTGGGAAGCGCCGGGAAATGTCGCAGGGAGAAGGAGCCGACTCCTGCCTTTGCTCCTGCAGCTGGGAAACTTTATCCGTGCCAGCTGGAGCTGGGCAATGGCGCAGCTTTATCCCGGGAGGAGAGGGGAAGGGGCTGCAGGGAAAGAAGGATAAAGCTGCAAAGCGGGAATTGCTGACTCCAGGCTGAGCTCAGCCGGGGAGCAGCAGTGCCCTGAGCCACCGTGGTGCCTTCTGTAAGGAAAATCAACCCACAAACCCCAGGGGTTTATGTCCAAAGAGGAGACAGAGGAGTCCTTTTACTCCATTCCAATAAAGGGAGAGGCCATGGGGCATCCCCTGGGGTCTCTCAGTTTCTGGAGGACGCTGCCTCCTTTTGATCCCAATTTCCCCCTGCATTTCCCTCTCTCTTTCCCCCCTGCGTGAGGCACTTGAGAGGTGCAGACTTCCCAGAACCCCTGATACCTCAGATTCCCCTCTAATGTACAACCCTCCCTTTTCATTTTTAATTCTTATGGAATCTGTGGTTTTTCTCCATTGTTTTTCAATACCAAATTTCATTTATCAGCAAACCTACACTTTGTAAAGCCGAATATATTTTTTTTCCATTCGTCAATCAGTGTAACCCTTCCCCTTGTTTCTCTGATCTCTCAGTTCTGGTTTTACCTACCAGCAGACCCCCAGCTTGTTGGTAAAGCCAAATCCCTCATTCCTCTCACAAGCTTTGTCCACAGCAAACTTCACCCCCAGTTTGCTGGGAAAGAACCTCCCTAAAATATCCTAAAAGCAAAACGCCTCAAAAGGAGGAATTTGGGGATTATCCCACACTAACAGCAGTGGAGAGTGCAATCACAGACCCCAAATTCTTTATTTCTTAAGTCTTTTTCTTTTTAACCTTTTCTTATTCACAGGTGTTGGAGGGAGAGCTCTGCACTGTCACAGATGACATCATTAATTTGGTTTTCAGAAAGCCTCCAGGAAAATCTCTGCTGTCAGCTCTGCTCTTTCTATTTTTTTTTAAATTTTATTATTTTATTTTAGCTACTAGACAAGCCAAGGAGATTTAGGAAAGCCCCGAGGGCATGGCAGGAGGACAGGCCCTGCAAGATGAAGAGTTTGGCAGCCAGCTTGGGACAGGCAAGCTCACGTGCCTCTCATACAGAGAGAATTCAGCCCTGCCTTGTCTCCAAGGAGCATAAATCAGCCTGACACTGGGACAGGAGCCATCCAACCTCTGGGAAAAGTCACCCTCAGCCCACGAGCACTGGAGCACCTTTGCTCCAGCACAGAGAATTCTGTTTCCCACGTGGCTGCCCTATCCCTGGAAATGCCCCAAGCCAGGCTGGATGGGATTTGGGGAGTTCTCCTGCCAAATCCACACCAAAGAGCAGAAATTCAGGATGTTAGGGAGCAGCAGGCAGAGCCTGGATCACCCTGACAGCAGTGGGGGAGAAGAGCTGTGCTTGGGAATAGCTCAGGAATGCACAGAAGGGCTCTTTTCCCCTGAAAAGTGTGGGAATGAGAGCACAGCTCCCACACCTGCCTGCCCACGCTGCGCTGGGGAAAGGGACAAGTCCTGAGCCACGTCTCAGCTGCACGAGGTTGGGATGGTGAGGAAAGCCTGGGAAGCGGCACTGCTAAAAACCAAATATAAAAGCCAGGAGAGAGACTGGGAGAAAAATGTGCAGGGAACAGTCTATTAATACCTGCCTGCACTTTGGCTTTAATCAGCACTAATAATCCCTCACTGTCAGCAGCATTGCCACTCACCCTCTAATTTTAAATAATTATTATAATAAAGATTCTATTAGCAAATGCTGGAAACAGCGTCCTTGTCACTAAAACTGTACCTGGTAAATTGAAAAACAAACCAGCAGAGGATCTATCAAGCACACACCCCAAAGAAAGGGAGCATTAAGCACCAGGCTGCAGAGCCCTTGGCTTGTCATAACCCATTAGGGGTTCCATTACACATCCTGCTGCAGCTGGGAATGCAGGAGAAGAGCTGGGAAGACCTAAAGGGGCAGAATATTCCAGGGAAATAGGGTTTGTGTCAATATTGTTCTGCTGGAATAAAACATCAGGTGGGAGGAGTAGCCTGGGCTCCTGTGGGGGGAAAACCCCACACCCACATCAGTCCCAGCTACATCTGAGAGCGTCTGGTGCATTGATTTTTTAAATTTTTTTTATTCTCTTTTCATTCATTCCATCTTGTGCAGGAAAATCCTGGGATCACAGGCTGCTTTGGATTGGAAAGGAGTTTAAAAATCATCCAGCTCCACCCCCTGTCATGGGGACACCTCCCACCATCCCAAATTGCTCCAATTCCCGCCCAGCCTGGCCTCGGACGCTGCCAGGGATGGGTCTGTGAATTCTCTTTAAGCAATCCTCTAAACCCCAAAGAAATCCTATAGAAAGCCCTTTTACCTTTGAAGCCAGTGCAGCTCCAAGGTTCCTGCGCTGGAATCTCCATTGCAGGGCTCTAATTAAGGCATGCAGGAAGAGAGGCTGTCAATTAATCAATGTCCCAATTAGGCAGCCCAGGGCAGTGCAGGATGAGCTCAAGGCCTGCTCCACCTGCACTGTTTGACTCTCAGGGCAGTGGCTCTGTGAGGATGTTGATTCACTTGGGGAAGGGAATGTTTTACAATCCTAAAACAGGCAGGGCTGAAGGGGAAGGGGCGCTTTGCCTCTCCCCACCGTTCCAAGAAGCCCGGATGGAAAATGAATCCAATTAAATACCCAAAACCAATACTCTGACATAAATGTAATGAATTAAAAACTATAAAAATATCAGAGGAAAGAGAGCAGTGGCTGAGATTTGCTCTCTACAGAAAACAGTGGCACAGGGTGCCCAGAGCAGCTGTGGCTGCCCCTGGATCCCTGGAAGCGCCCAAGGCCAGGCTGGATGGGTTTTAGAGCAGCCTGGGACAGGGGAAGGTGTCTCTGCCATGGCAGGGGTAGGACTGGATGAGCTTTGAGGTCCCTTCCAACCCAAACCCTCCTGTGATTCTATGAAAATCAAAATTTTGTCATTAAAAATAACAACAGAGCCACATTTCCAAGCAGTCCTACCAAAAGTACTTCTCATCACAGCACAGCATCATCAAGAAACTTCATTCCTTTCCTTTGGAACAGCTCTGGAGCCCAGAGAAGACAAATTTCCCTTCAAAAGAGGAAGAATTTGGGAGAAGAACCCAGGAATCTCAGCTCAGATTCTTTGCAGCCTCCCCACAGCCCCAGGCCTGTTCCATAAATGCTGCTCTTTATGTGCCACCAGCTGCTTCTCTTCTGCCTTTTTACTGTCCTTGAAAGTGGAAGCTTCAAGCTTTGGGTTGAAATTTATTATTGATAATAAAATAAATAAGCAATCATTGCAAAAAGCCCTAAAACACTTTCATGCTTAATTTAAATGCACCGATATAACATTTGGAATAATCTCATGAATAGATGCAGGGGACTAAGATCACGTAAAACAACATCAGCAAATTATCCAGTTGCCAATGCCACTTCCTGATAATAAAAGGCAGCTCAGGACAATTTACCATTGTTTAACCAAATTTATTTATCTCCACATAATCGCAGCACAGCCCTGGGGGAAGCAGTTGGGGAGAAATAATTGGGAGTTGATTTATTTTATATTTGTTGGCTTGAAATTGGAAGAGAAAATAAAAGAGGTGGAATATTTTACAGAAAAAAACACAAACAAACAAACAACCCAAAAACTCATTTCAAAATAATTAAATTGAGGAGGGAGGCAGTTTATAGCTTCAAGGTACCCACCTGGCTGGGGAGGCAATATTCCCATTCCCCCAATGGGAAAATCCATTCTTTTCTTCAATAAATCCATAGTTGCTGCTGAAAATCACAGATTTTTATGGGAAGGCTATTTTCCTGTGAAAATGCCAACCCGATGTGGAAATAACAGAGCAAGCCCTGCTAGTGAGGAGTTTGAAAAGGTTAAAAAGAAACTCTAAAACATGTTTGGGAAAAGAAAATGTGGCATTCCAGAGGCAAAGCCAAAACTCCTGGAATTTGCCCCCCCTGCCAGGCTTGTTCTGGAGGAGATTCATCTGTGGCAGGCTTGGCAGGAAAACAAAATATTTGGGGAGAGGAAGGGAAAAAGCTCATCATTTGTCAGAGATTTGATGTGTTCCACAGCTGCCTGGAAGGGAGACAGAGGAAAGGGAACACCCAGCTTTGGAGCTTTGGGATCCTTCCCTGTCCCAGATTTGGGATGGAAGGACCCAGAGGGTCCCCAAGGCAAAGTCTCACCTGGGAGCTCCCAAATCCTGGAGGCTGCCTGCAAACACGGGGGGTATTTGAACCAAATTTCTCAGGGAGAGTCCAAGACTACTTCAGGATTTTTTTTTTTCTAGTCCCAGACTAACTTTAGCCTGAGCAAGACTCTGCAGGAGTCCCAGCAAATCAGAAGGCAAAGCTCTTATTTGGCAAGGTGCAAACAGGGAGAGAAAAGTGGAAGAAGATGAAAATATGACCTGGAAGTTTGGGATTAGGATTTCCACTGAGCTCCTGCCTGTCTGTCCTTGCATCCAAGCTGGAAGGGACCCTGCCAGGAAAGACCAGGGCAGGACAATCTCTCACCCACCTGGGACATCTGGGCTCTCCCAAACCCCAGGCCCTCCAGGATTTCCAAAATCCCCATGTGCACAACCAAGCTGGACTTGGGAGAAGCATTTTGCTTTCTAGATCATAAGGAATCATCTTAAAACTCTACATTTCTTTTAAATCACACTTGAGCCCCGAAATATTTTGCTAGAGCCTTGCCCTATTGGTCATGCAGAGATCCCAACCCAGAGCGAAGTTTCTTTACCTAATTCCCGCGTCCCTGCTGACCTCCCCTCTATCCCACACCCCAGCAAAACCAGCTGAGGACCAGAGGAATTCTCTCCAACCGCTCCGCCTCCCTGGAGCATCACATCTGCCACCCAGACCTGCCTTTAGGAGCTGTGAATGTTTGTTGTTTCCCCTCCTGTTGTGACCCTTTTAACATCCTTACACATCCGAGCAGCAAATTTACGGGAGCATCCCGCGGCTCGGAGCCGGGAGCCACCTCCAGCAAGCACCACCTGAGAGATCTCTTTGTGCTGCAAATTGTGCCGCTCCTCCCGCTCCCGCTCTGCCTGCAGCTGAAGCCGAGCAGGAGCAAGGAGCCAGGAGCCAAATTCTCCCAAGGAGCCAAATTCTCCCAAGGATTCTCCACGTGTGAAAATCGCAACTTTCTCTCCTGTTGCTGCACCCAACTTTAGCTCGTTCTTTGGCAGAAATGAAGGCATTTCATGGCCAGGCTGAAATTGCAATTAAGGACTTAATTTGTAGATGGCTTCTCACATTGCTCGGGACTAATTATTCCACTAGATGGAATTCCCAGGAGCATTCCTAGTGCCCTCCCCCCCCGCCCCCTCCGGAAAGGCCTGAGCAGGAAGACATCAATTCCTCATCACAGTCCTTGGAGACAGGATTGCAGCTTCCCAAGATGGAAATCTCATTACAGCTCCTTCCTTTGTCCCACATCAGCACCAAATCCACAGGGAAACAGTTGCTTTAATTAAGAGTGTGTGTAACAAGAATCTATTTAAATAAAATTTAAGCCACACAGCAGAGCTCTGCTCCAGGTCCACAGCCAGTGCTGGGCATTCCCACCTCTCCTCTGCACGCTGTTGACTGCAGTAGTGCCAAAAAAACGGGGGGAAAGGGATGTATTTCCCAGCAAACTGTGCCATCTGTCACCCTGGCCTCTTTTCCTGGAGGGTGGGTGTCCGTCAGGCCGGCCCCGTTGGTGTTTGTGCTCCCCAGCCCATGCAGCAGTTACAGATGGCCTGGCTCTTCAATATTTCATCAGCCTCTGCCACCACTGAAAATCCCCAAAGCAGCTTCATTTCTGCTTTCCCCAACCTACTGGAATGGAAAGTTTACCCAGAGTGATTTTCAGCCAAGATGACTCAAGCCAGAGTCCTCAACTGAACTCACCTCACTCTGCAGCAGCAGAGCCATCCTGAGCTCGCTCTACCTTCAAACAGAGATGGGATCAAAGGATTCTGCTCTCTGAGGGCTCAGCTGAGCTCAGCTCATCCCTGCCAGTGCCTGGCCACAGCCACGGAGCTGCTGAAGCTCTGCCAAATATCCTCATGCCACAAATCCTTGTGCAGCCCAGCAAGGAGAGGAGTGGTCCAGGGAGGATCGGTGACCTCACTCCAAAGGGCTTCCAGTGTCTTAGAGAAGCTCTGGAAAAACAGCAGCCTCAGAGAAAACACATCACTGCTGCTACAACCTGATCCTCTGTCCTGAGCAAGAGGTAAAATATTTATAATTAACCACACTGCAATTAAATGCAACTTTAATATCCAGGCTGGGTTTAGCCAGGGGAAGCTGGGCTGTCACTTGTGGGCTGCACTCCTGGCACTGCAGGCACGGAGTCACAGCATCATTCAGGCTGGAAAAGACCTCAAAGATCACCGAGTGCAAGCACGAAACCACGTCTCCAAGGGCCACATCCACACGAATTTTGAGCCCTTCCAAGGATGGTGATAGCAGCACTTCCCTGGGCAGCCTGTTCCAAACCCAAGCCAGCAGAATGCTCAACAACTGCTGCTTCAGAGGAAAACAAATGCAGGAGTCACACAGCATCACTGAACTTCCTTCATCTCAAAATCCTTCCCAGCCTGATCCTCACATGAGTCTGACCTTTCCTGGCTGGCACTGTCACACCTGGTGTGTCCCTCCTCTGACCACACCAGGGACGAAGACACACCCAAACTGGGAGGTCCCCTCTGAGGAGGTGACGTTCACCTTTCCCTTGTCACGACACCACCAGTGCCCCAAAGCAGGCACAGGGATGGATGAACTTCAGGGATGTCTGGTTTATCCCCTGGAACAGCCTCCAAGCCCAGGCTTTGGGGAGGGAATGCTGAGAATCCCTCCAGACAGGACTTCTCGTGTTTCCACAACGCTGGAGCTGCTCCAAGGAGGTTGTGGAGGGATGCACTCACGCAAGGATTCCTCTGTCCAGTTCACAAACTGTCCCAAATCTGGCTCCAGGCACAGCTGCAGCTTCCTGAGCAAAGCCCCACCACGAGGAAGGTGTTCCTCACCCGGGGGCAATTCATGGCTTTGGGCAGTGGAAGCCAATTATCCCTTTCCTCATTTCTCAATTCATTTTCGCCTGTTTCTCCTGCTATTCCCTGGGCCTTGCAGTTCAATTAGCACCCTCTCGGCATGGGATGAGGAACAAGCCTCGGCAGCAGAGATTTAACCCTTCCCAAGGCAGAAAAGATGGAATGAAACCCCAGACAAGGAAATGTCCTCCCCCCTGGTTCTGGCCCTGGGGGCACTTCCTTGCTCATGGCTTTGCTTCACTTCCAGCTGGCATTCCCTGCTCAAGGAAACACTGATTTTCCTGCAGATTTACTCCTCTGCTCAGCTGACAGCAGCAATTACCTGCTTTGCTTTGCTGGATTTGTATTATGGCAAACAGATGGTTTCTTTTTTTTACAAAAGCTGAGGAATAGCTGCACCATCCAGATTTTCCTGAGAAAAGAAATTGATGTTTTTGTTTTGGTTTGGTTTTTGTTTTTTTGCTTCATGTATTTTGATCCTAACAGTTAGCAGTCCTGGCTGCTGATAAATGGTAATTCAGTCACTCCCCTTAACTCAATCTCCTGCAACAATTGTCCCATATCTTGGGAAATAGGAAAAAGATTGGGGAAATACAGTAATTCCTAGGGATGCTTGGATCTTATGATTCCTAGGGCACCCCAAATCACCTAATCTTCAGGTGTAATTTATATAAATGTACCTATACAGCACCTTTGTCTCTTCAGCTGCACTTTAAACTGAGCAGAGCCACAAACACCACACCAAGCAGCAGAATTCCTTGGTTCCTCTTGGATATTGCCATTTATTTGTGCATTTGCAAAGTCTCCCGTGCTGAAATTTCCACTGGCTCCCACCCAGGTGCCTCCCAAGGGCCCTAACTGGGATTCACTTGGTGGCAGAGCAGTCGGAGCCCCTGGGCAGGCTCAGCAGTCTCCAGTGGCATTCCAGAGAGGCTCCTCTCATCAGATTTGCTCTGGAATAATTATCCAGAATCTAGAACTGCTCAACAAGCAGGTGACATGGCCCAAGGAAAAAAAAAAATCCCCAGCTGGAGATGCAGCAGTGTGGCTGATTTCTCCAAGCTGCACCATAATCCTCCATCAGACTTTCCAACAACGGTCCCAGCTCCGGCCGGGTTTGCACTCCTGGAATATATTAATGTCAGCTGCTCTGCCCCATTGCAGGCATTAAAAGCCCTGCTGGATTTGAGCTGTAATCCTTGAGAAGTGTAATCCAAGCAGGACTGGTACATGTGTGCATAACTGGCCAAAAAAACGGATTAAAGCAGCAGCATCTGCCTCGGAGCAGCCTTTGGAATTCCTGTGCTGCTCAGTGCAAGGAAATGAAACCATGCACGGGTTTAATTTTCATTTCTAACGCAAATCCTCGTTTCTCATCTTCTCCCTGAGTTTTGGGGAGGATTACAGGGAATGGTTTGGGCTTTCTCTCCCCTTCCCAGCACACAGTCACTCACACTCCTGGCCTTGCTCTGCAGGGTGACACAGAGGAGCCACATGAGTCCCCCTCCCCGGACTGGCTCTCCTGGAGGGTGCGATGAAACCCAGCAAAAATCAGGGATTGTTTGCTTGGCACTTCCACATTCCTCCCGGCTTTGGGGCTGGCAGCAGGAGAGGTACCTGGAGCCCGGGGAGGCTGCAGGACCGAGCAGAGAAGCTTTCAGTTATCACAAGCCTCAGCCCCGGGAATGAAAATAGCATCACCCTGCAGGGGCTGCCAGCAAGGACAGCTTCCCCAAGCTGTGGTTTCTCTCTCCTGCGCGTCCTGCCCGCATCCAAACCACCTTGGCTGCAGAGAAACAGGGATGAGAGAGGAAAAACTCCTGGAAGCAGAAGGAGCAGGATGAAGTCGCAGCAGTTGAGGCTCCTGCTGGATCTGGGCAGCGCTGCCGGGACCTTCCAGCCCGGGGGCATTCACACACGGAATGGGCAGCTCACCTTGGCAAGTGACAGGGAATGTGTCCCTGCTCCAGGTTTTGCTATTCCCAGCTCGGAGGCGCAGAGCTGGAGCCCTGGAGCGAGGCTGCTCGGGTTGTCTGAGCACGCCGTCCCCGACCCCATCCCCTGTCAAGGCGCCGTGGGACAAGGACCCATTTTGCACATCCTCATCACAATCGCTCCTTGTCTTCCCCCGTGCTCCTCCCAGCACCCTCATTTGCAATTTTGCCGTGTTCTTGCTCTGCCTCCCTGGCCCATAAATCACATCACCAAGAGAGGCGAGCTGGGCTGACAGGAGACATCAGCAATAAGTCAGACAGGAGAAGAGATACCATGGCAGCAGCAAACAGGAGAGGGCTGCAATAATAGCATCTATTTTATTTATCGTGCCATCTCAAAGTTCTCACTGTCTGTGCCTCTGTGCTCTGTGCCAGGGGACAGGAGGGACAGCTGAAGGTAATAAGAGTTGACCTGAGCTGTTGCGGAGAGATAAAAAAAAAAAGACAACCAGGAAAGAACCCAAAATACTCTCACTAACACAGCTCTGCTGCTGCCTTGTTTTCCTGCGATCTTCCATGGCTGGTCCTCACTGATCCAACTGCACTGCTCCCCTCCTTTTGGGATTAACACCTGGCATGGGGTTGTTGGGTTCCCTGGTACACCTGGTGTCACTTGTGCAGTGTGAGAGGGTGTGAAATGCCACCACTACCATCAGGAGTGCCTGGCACTGGTTTTGGCAGGGAAAAACACCCCCCACAAACGCCATGGGAAAAGCAGCAGATTCCTCAGGCTCCCAAAGCTTCCTGGAAGGATGTTCCAAGTGCTGACCTGGACATGCTCATCCTACTCGCTGCCCTTCCCCAGGCTGTGCTGCTGTTTGGCACATGGCAAAGTGGGACAGGACCTTCTAAATATAGACCTTTGCTAATGGCTGCGAGGGGGGAAAAATATCCTGGATCCATTTTTCTTTACAAGGGAGCACCGTGGGGATTTCATAATTAAACAGTGCACATCCAGTTGCTATGGAGCTTTTCCCAGGGCCTGTATCCATCAGCCAGAGGAAAATGGGTCAGTGTAGCTCTCTGCAGTCACCAGGTCCCAAATCTGGCTCCTCTCTTGCGGGACAGGCTCTGAGCTCGTGGTGTTGGTGGCCTTGGCCCACACCAGCAGGCAGGTGATGCTGAGCCAGGACCTCCCAGGGGCATTTTGTAGCTCTCACCCTCACACCTGAACTGTGGCCAAGCCCTTGGAAGTCTCCACCAGGTCACAGCAAAGGCCTTGCAAGGACATGTTGGAAAATCCAGCTTAATTTTTCACTCCTTCAGTCAGAGTCTGTCCCAGCTTGAAAAAAAAATAGGAGAAAAAAAATCAGCCTTGCTGAAGAGCCCAGAGCAGGCTGGTTGCTGTTTCTTTCCTCTTCTAGGCATAAAATTCCAATTTTAGCCAGGGATGTTCTTCCTGCAGGTTGCCTATCCTTATCCCTACTTTAATTTTCCAAGCAAAGCAGTCAGAGCCCTGCCCCCTGGGAGTGCTCCTTTGGGACAGCCAGCACGACAAATAAAATACACCCAAACCACTTCCTTCAAACTGCTTTGGGAGATACATTTTGTGCATTTCTTGGTCACCTTTAACGAGGTTGATGTAAAAGGTCAGAGCAGCTGCATCCTCCGTGGATCCCAAAGAGGAAAAGACAGGGGAGAAGCTTTCCTCAAGGTGGGCTTGACCTTATCAGATGGAGGAAATGTAGGAAAAATGTAGGAAAAATTTTAAAAAACCCCCATTGCTGGTGCAGTTAGGCAGCTGCTTCTGAGCCTGGGACTGTGACAATTCCTGCACAGCCAGCGTGGGACATGGGCTGGAGCAGCATCACCCCCAAAAAGCAGCAGGGACTGTGCAGAGATTATGGATTTAATTATAATCTCCCAGCCCACCATTTAGAGCAGCCAGAGGGAGAGGTGATTACTATTATTATTATTATTATTACTATTACTATTATTACTATTCACTTGTAAGAATTCTTAGATCTTCTCACTTTTAATCAAACTCCTGGAGATGATTCGAACTTTGCTGCCTCAATAAAAAGAAAGGTCCTTGGCAAAAGTCATCCTGCTTTAATTCACTGCCTCCAGCCAGGGACAGCCACCTCCTCCTGGGCATGGCCACCAAGGGCAGCAGGGTGGGACCAGCGTGGGCAAAGATTCTTCCCATTATCCCAGACTGCTTTGGGTTGGAAAAGACCTCAAAAATCATCTGGTTCCCACCCCCCGCCCGAGGCAGGGACACCTCCCGTGATTTTTCCTGCTGTCACCCTCGAGGCACCATAAAAATCCTCACGAGCGTGGCAGGAGGAAGACACCGAGGGATTTTTTTTTCCTCACAAACACCCAAAGCTCCTGGCCAGGGAGGTAATTTATCAGCCTCGTTATGCCTTCCAAACTAATTGCCTGAAAACACAACAAAGGGCTGGCTCTCTCTGCGCGTTAACAGCGAGGGCTCCAGGAGGGAAAAGGGCTGTAAAAATAACCATGGACGGGTTTATGGGAAAGACTTCCACGGGGAAGAGCTGATGCCTGTGCAAGTCCAGAGGCCAGGAAAACTCAGCTCAGGATGGGGAAATGTCAGACCACCAGCAGCTGGAAAATCGTGGGAAGCTGGAACAGAGGGATGTGCAGGGGGAACCCCCACAGCCACACCACAAAGCTGGGGATTCCAGGAAAAAAAAAAGCCAAATAATTCCTAACTCCCACTCCGGGCTATGCAGGGTCTCACTCCTTTCTGAGCCAAATGCAAAGGCCCTTAATGAGGTTAATTAACACGCAGAGCCGGTGCTGTCCCGCAGCTGCCGGCGCATCAGCCGGGCCATCGGTGTAGCCGCAATTAGGGCAGCAATTAATCGCTCTGTTTTTCTTGGTCTTGTTTTTCCCTCTCATCCAAAAAAGGGATGCACACCCCACACAACCTTGATGGAGCTGGGAAGTGGACGCTGAGTATTTGGAGGGTTATCAAAGCCTTGGTGTACCTGAGACTCAGCTGAACTGCAGGGAAAGAGGAAATGAGTGAATTTTGATGTAAAAAACTAATAGTGCGACAGAAAAATAATAATACAAACATCCCATTCTTTGATGTTTCTAAAAAGAAGGGTGGTCCCAGAGAGAGGAAAAAC
This sequence comes from Anthoscopus minutus, assembly GCA_013399455.1. Classification (NCBI taxonomy): domain Eukaryota; kingdom Metazoa; phylum Chordata; class Aves; order Passeriformes; family Paridae; genus Anthoscopus; species Anthoscopus minutus. Next base: position 1,869 of record VWYI01019026.1, on the reverse strand, counting down.
CATATTGTGCATTTCTGAGATTTTCCAGCGCTGTTTCGTGCTCCCGAGTTTGTACCTTGTACATTTATTTATACACGGGTGACTTAATTAGATGTTCTTTTGTCTCCAGTGGCAGCCAGATGAATCAGCATCTCCTGCTGGTCTGGAGCAGGACCAGCTCCTCAGAAACTCACATTCCCAACCTTCCAAAAACCCTGGCAGGGGAAGGGGGCTGTGTTTGCCCTGACCTAAAGCTCCCAGCGCTGCATTTTTCCCAACACGGCTTTGATAACACAGAGGTTAAAAGCAAAGGCAACACTTTAAGGGATAAAGAAATGCCCAGGAATGCTCGCATTCCCAGGAATGATGGGCTCACTCAGAGCAGAGAGTGGCAGCACAAGTGGAGCTGCTCCTGCCTCTCCCTCTCTCCTGGGGCACCCACCATAAATCACCTGGAGCTTGTGTTGCTCCGGCCTGTCAGGCACAGGAGACAAAAACAGCTGTTGAAAAGGATTTCTGTGATTAGCTGGGGTTTTTTTTTTTTCCTGCTTCTGGTGGTTCTCCCCAGTCCTGCACACCGTCCCAAATCCCAGGGGACTGCTCTCACCTTCCAGTCCGAGCCAGGTGTCCCCTGAGATGGCTGATGGAGAGCTGAAGTCATTTATCCTTTGAACAAACCCACACAAACACCTGCAAATCCGGGGGCTTGGTGCGGGCATCACCACCTGGCTCAGCCCAACCCCACCCAGGTGACAGCAAAGCCACCCAAAGGACCTGGGCAAGAGGCAGCCTGGGGACATTTGAGTGCTGAGAAGTGTTGATCTGCCCCCAAACAGGATCTGACGGTGGTCCCACACCCGCTGGAGCAGCCACAGCTGTCAGTGCAGCTGCTGCAAAGGGGCCCTGATTTATACATTGATTTTTGCTGATTTTTCCCACCAGCAGAACCGGTCCCTTGCTGTTTTATACTCCAAACCCACTCAGTCATGTTCAAAGCAACGCAAGACTGAATTCCAAAGTTTTACACATTTTTTTTCCCCCCTCCTCCCAGTGTCTGGCTTCATTTTTCATCAATGTTTTCATACAACACTGCCAACATCGTATTGTGAAGCAAACGCGTGACGGTGTCAGCCAGATGTCTGCATTCCAGCGCTTCCGTTTGCAACCAGCAATTCCTCCTGGCTCAGGAAAAAGCGCTGCCCACCCTGCTGGAAATGTGGAATGTGGAGAAGGGAGCAGGTGCCGATGCCCAGGGGAGGATGAGGCGATCCCTCCCGAGCAGGGATTTTTTTTCTCTGGCAGATGGGAGTGGGCTGCAGCATTCATTATTTGATTGCCACCTATTCCTGGCAGTCTCACAAATCTTCTGTTCCACCAGGGCGAGGAGCCATTTGGGGTGGGTTGGACATTGTGAGTGGGAAGTTTTATCAGGTGCTTTTTTTTTCCCCCTCAGCCCGGTGATTATGCAAGAGGAGGTGGAGTGTCCAACCTGTGGGGCTGGAGCTCTGTCCTGCAGGCTTGGAGCTGCTGGAGGGCAGGGAGGGCTCTGCCGTGCCCTATGGGGTGGTTATGGGGCACTATGTGGTGCTATGGGGTGGTTATAGGCTGCTGTGGGGTGGTTATGGGACACTATGGGGTGGTTATAGGACACTATGGGGTGGTTAT
>VWYI01019024.1:686894-705392 GCA_013399455.1 Anthoscopus minutus | reverse complement strand
TTATTTTATTTTATCTTATTTTATCTTATTTTATTTTATTTTTCTTCTATTTTCTTCCATTTTCTCCTATTCTAATTTTTTATTTTGTTCTTTTTTTTAACTTGTATTTTACTTTATTTTATTTTAATTTTCTACAGAGGCATGGCTTGCTTTGAATGATTTGCACCAATGCCTTTTCAGAATGGAAAAAAAAGTCATGTTAAGGTAGGTAAGTGAATACTGACCTGGGAAAAAAAAAAACCTGAAAGTATAAATGAAAAGTGAAAAAAAAAATTTAGGTCTCATTTTTGTCTTAGTGGAAAATCTTGAAAAGAAGATTTAGCTTTAGATTTAAGTGGTGCTTTGAGGTGAACATCTGTAGTGGCCTTTGCTTTTCAGGGCTCTTCCCTCTCCTGCTCCAGGATATTTCCTGGCCCTGGGTCAGTAAATGTCCATTTGCACTTTAATCCCTTTGGAAAAACAAAAGAGACACGGGAAAACTTTCCTGCTCTACCCCTTAAACCCAAAACTGCCTCCAAAATGTAAGAGAAATAACATTAAAGATTTAAAAATGAAAGCCAAAACTCAAAGAAGGTTTTTGGTTTGCTTGAGGGGTCGATGGAGTGGCAAAAAAGCCACACAAATATTCCTCCATGGCCATTTTTTTTAGACTTTATTCCTCTTTTCTCCTGGCATTTCCCACTTGGCCTCACATGGATTTGGTGTCAGGAGACACCCAGCACTCAGGTGCTCAGTCTGGGCAGAAATCAAATCACACCTTTAATAATCATTTTCATAATTAAGAATTAATTTAAAAAATTCGTTTTGCTTTGGAAATATTGAGGTGGCCTTGTTTTGCCTGTGCTTTTAAGGAGCACTTATTTAAAATGCCTGTACTTGATTCTGGAGTTTCTAAGGATGACACAGGGAACAGACTTCTTCCTACAATTAATTATGGAAGCTTTTACTCTTGCCAAGTGAAAAAATCGGTTCCATGCACAGGCATAAATATTTTTTTTTAAATGGTGTAATGGGGTGGAGGATTTCAAGAATTTGGTGTGAATTATATGAATACATTTTTTTTATTTGTTTAAATGAATGGATTTGTCTTCAGAAAAAACCCGAAGCAGTTAAATGTGAATGAAGCGTTTGTTATAGGATATTGATCCTCTAACAAAATTGTAGGATCTGATTTTTCTTAGAGACTTTCACCTTTCCCTTTTGGCCAAGAAGCCCTTGGCTGTTCCAGGCTTTGTCACAATAATGAAACCCAAATAGATTAAAAGCAGCTGAGATGCAGCTGCTTTCTGTTCTCCCCAAGTCCTGGTCTCACTGGGATCAGCCTGTGAACAATATGAACTTTTATTTTTTTCCCTTTCCTTGTCATTTCTTTCAGGTAAAATGTCCTTGGAAGAAAATAATCAATGTTTCCTGCCAGCTGTGAGTGTCACAAGGCACAAGTGGAAATGCAGAAGTTCTGTGCAGGTTTGGTAAGTGGGGTTGTTCAGGAGATATTCCCAGGAGAATTCCCATCCCAAACCTGATCTCCTGCAGATCCTGGGGATCACAGGCAGTGGCTGCTTTCCAGGACCAAAGCAGGGACCCAATCTGCCACTTTGCCACCAGCCTGTGGATTTGATGGATCCAACTGCCCAGCAAGCCCCAGGGCTGCCCTTTCTGCCTCTCCAGGATGCTTCCCTCTGGAAGTGTTTCCTGGGGTGGTTTCTCCATCCCCTCTGCTGGAAGTGTTTCCCTGGGGTGGTTTCTCCATCCTCCATGCTGGAACTTGGGCTCGTCGCTCCCCGGCGCTGACACTGACGGATCTCCTGTGGGAGAAGGCAGCTCCAGGCTTGCTGCCAAGCTCTTGGGCCTTGTCTTGGGCATTGTTTGATGCCTTCTTTCCAGTTCTTACAGACCCCAGGGCTGCTGGAGGCTCCCAAGGCCTTGGGGCCACCTCATTTCAATGGCCCAGCTCAGGACAAGCAGCGCTGACTCCAGAAGGAACAGATTTCTCACACAGTCAACTTGGTGGAGTCCCTTTCTCCAGAGAGGTGCATTTGGTGTTTGCTCAAAACCAAAAATGAACTGTGGCACTTTCTGTGGCCAGAATTTATTTTTTGATCAATTTACTTTATCTGCAAGCTCCATTTCTGTAAACATTTAAACAGAGTTGTTGTCTGTGAGTGTCTGTACCAAGTGTAAATATTTAAAAACTGTTTTGTCTGTGTTTCAAAAAGCACTTTCAGTTTAAAAAACAAATCACATTGAGCTAAATGAGAATTAGACTTAAAAATTTAAAACATCTTTGCATTACCCAAAATGAAAGAAAAGGTTTTACCTTTATAATTAGGTACAACTATAAGAACTTGGCAACTTTTCTGTTCCTAAGTATCACACCTAAGGAGATTTTGTAGTGGTGGATTATGGAGAAATCACCAAAACTGTGTGTAAATGTTCATCTCTGAGGGAATGCATTGCTCACCCTTGCTTTTTAATTGCAGCTTGGAAATAGAGCTTGGAATTTGAAAATGTTTTCCCTCTCTTCCTCTCTGAAGTTGTGGCTCCCATTTTTAGGGGTTTGGCTGCCTCCTCCTGTTTGAGTTCCATTCCCACACTTTCCCCTTTTGTAAAGTGCGCAGAGTGGGTGACAAAAGAGAGAAAATCTGGGCACGAGGTTCCTCCAATACGCTGCAATCCCCACTAATTGGAATTCTTTCTTTGATTGGGGCATCTTTATTTGTTCCATTTTACATAAAGTGTCCCGAGAACCTCCCGTGCTACCTGTGAGGCACCAGGTACACAAAAATTTCACTTCTTTTCTTCATCCTTGACACTTTCCAGGTGGGATTCCTACTTCTGCTTCACGTCATGCTTCCCATCCTGCTGCTGCTGCCCGGATCCTTTTTTTGGGAGTCTCCTGCAGTTAGGATATATTATTATATCTTATCTCATCTCTACGGGGGCAGTGAGAGATCAGGAAATCTGTCCTGAACATCCAGGGCAGCCGCCCAAGCACGAGTAGCCCCTGGATCAGCGTCCCCACCTTGGACCCGCAGCAATTAGAGGCGCAGAATTCGCATTTAATTGTCGGTAATTAAGTGTAAAACGCCACCTCCCAGCTGCCTTTCTCACCGGCCGCCCTGGGGAATTTCCAGGTGGATGAGTTCTTTCAGCGATGCCTTTTCCCCAAAATCCTCGCAGCGTCTGCAAGCGCCGCTGTTGCGGCGGGTGCTGCTGCACAGGAGGAATTTCAGGCTGGATTGGTGTCTCTAAAAGGTTGATAAATTCCTCTGATTCATCCCGCGTTCTTTCAGATTTTATTGGTATTTTATTTTTATTTGTATCCCCGGCAGCCCAGTGGAACTCCACAGTTCCACCCGAGGGCTCCCAGGTTTGCCCACAAAGTGCATCAAACCCCGAGAGGTTCCTTCGGGCAGCCCCAACAAACACTGATAATTTTTTAAACCCTCAAAATCCAGACAGGAATTTTTGTTTTTACAGGGTCACAAGACAGTTGATTATTCCATTCCTCATCATCTTCCATCCCGGCCGCAGTTGAGGTCTTTCGAAGTCGGTGGCTTTCTTGCAAAGTTTGAGGATAAAAATAATGTTCTGGTTTTGGGTTATTCAGGCAAGAAAAAGGAGTTTCCAAGGGGAATTCCTAACAGCCAAATTCCTAGGAGTAAATGGTGTTTCTGGTAAGTCAGAGCTTAATTCAGGTGCTGCTTATCAAGGCCAAGCCTAAGGAGCATTTCTGAGACCACAGAGTGGCCAAGGAGCGCTGCAGGGCTGCCCCACCACAGACAAATGTGCCAACAATATGAAAAACGTGAAATTTATTATTTCCAGCTTCACCAAGCTGTGTGACAGGGGATCAAACTCTTCTAAATGAGTCTCTCCAGCCTCACAAAGGCGCTGCCTTCTGCCTCTTAGGCTCGGGTGAAATGCAGACCTGAGATGTGCCAGGATTTGTGTGCGTGGTTCCCAGCAGGACTGGGAAAACAGGGATGGAGAGAGGGTCTGGCTTTGGCAAAATAACCACCAAAAAAGGGAATCTGGTGGTTTTTTTCCCAAGCTCTCACAATTTACACATTTAAAGAAGTTGTGCTTAGGCCATTTCCAGGCTGAATTATGAATCACAGTCTTCTGGGGGTGCTGGTTTGTTCACCTGTGGAACTGGAATTAGTGCAGGCTTGAAAATGAGCTGCCTTTTAAAGCTTTCCTTGTTTTCTTTTTCCTCAAGTCTGAAGAGGAAGGTCTTGCCTGCGTGTAAAAGCTGCAGTGTTATAAATAATTTGTTCTGTCCCTTTTGAGACTGTGAAAATGGAAATGTTTGCTTTCAGCAGAGCTTGTTTTCTGTTGGCTTCACTTGATAGCTGTCCAGATAAAAATATGAGCTAATATATTTTGACATATTTCCTTAGAATGTGTGTGACATCAGCTGGCTGCTGCTATCTTAGGGAATGTCAGAGTGATGTCATGCAGCCTCTCGATTTTAAGTGAATTAGAGATGAAATATGACCCCTCTATAGGTTGTTGTGCTGTATTGAAGCTGCACAGCCACATTCATTTACTATCAGCTTTAAAGTATTTCAAGTTTTGTTGCAATAGCAGAAATTCTGATCTGGTGTCCAACAGATGGGAGAGATAAAATACAGCCCAAACCAGGCTCTTCTTCAAGGTATTTATCCTTGCATGCTTTGTAATTTCAGTTTATATTTGCTGTCTAACCTTTGTTTTTCCACAGTCCTGACATTCCCAAGTGTGGCCATGGACTGTTTCTCTGACTGATTCATGGAGGAGGATAAATTATTTCATTAATGCCTCTGCATCTTTTCTGCACTTAAACCAAGAGCAGGGGAAGGTGCAATCGATGGCCTCAGTGCCTTAAAACCTGACAGAAATAGAAAACCATGAAAGTGATCTCACTTCTTCATAGACTGGCCCAAATCGTACTGGGAGTGTGCTTGGCATTTCTGCCTTTGTCCAGCTCTGAGTTTCCAGGGAAGGGAGTTGCTCCTTAGTTGAAATAACAGTGATTTTGGCTGGTTCAGACCCCTCAAAGTGACATCCAGCTACAAACCAAACCAACCAAAAATTCCTGCCAAACTGAAGCTGTTTCCATGTGATCGCTTCAGAGCCAAAAATCTGCTTCCATTTCAAAATTCCCCTACAATTTAAATTTCAGTACATTTCAAGAACATTTAAATTTTTTAATTCCCCTAAAATATCTGTTAAGGCCAGAGCTGTGATTTTTAATTTTGCCAGGGCCTCTGAGTACCCTCTTGGCCACCTCCCACAGCCCCAGCTCCGAGGAGCTCCTCACTGCCCTGTCCAAACTCAGGGCTCCAAATCTCACATTTGTTTCCATGTCCTAATTCCACAGGCTCCAAAGAAACAAGTCTGTAATGACTGAGCCTCACCAAATTCCCTGACTTTCCTTAAAAGTCTATTTAAAAAACCCTGTGTCAGTCACAGCAGTTGCTGTGGATTACTAAATATCCAGGGGGGTGCACGCTGTCATTTATAGTGGGTGCAATCACTTATTTAATGGAGATTTAATTAGATAGAAGCAGAGGCCACATGGACACACTTCCATAACCATCAGAAAGGCTGGAAAAGAAGCCAAATCCCCATTTTGTATGCTTGGTAAAAGACAATTCTTCTGGGAGATGTTGTAGGATACCAACCAGCATCATGTGAACAAGGAGTTGTCAGTAGAAGGAAGAAGAGTTCTCCAATTTAATTTATTCTCCAAAGTTAATTGGAGAACAAAGTACCTGAGCTTCACTGGAAATAACTAAAACTGGAGAGTTTAGAAATTTAAAATTCTGAAGAAGACACCGAGTTAATATTTTAAAAATATGTTTATTTGTGCATAGTTTCCTGTCACTGGACTGAAGCCAAAAGCTTCTCAAAGTGGTTGTTTGAGCCATGACCAAGTGAGGAAATCAGAGGGAGTCCCACGTGCTCTGGCAAGGTCTCCTGGCCATCCTGCTCCAAGGAGGAAAGCCTGGAAAACTGCGAGGAGGATGGAATTCCGAGGTTGTTCCCCCAGCTGGGCTCTGCTGGGGAACTCCAGGAGTGCAGGGACAGCCCAGGACCAAGGGACACCGGTGGCTGTCCCTGGCCTAGGAGGGACATCGGGAGGAATTTTGTCACTGAAAGGGAGCTCAGGCCCTGGCAGAGCTGCCCAGGGAGGTTTGGAGTCCCCAGCCCTGGAGGTGTCCAAGGAATTCCTGGAGGTGGCACTGGGAGCTCTGGGCTGGGGACAGGGTGGGGATGGGGCACAGCTGGGACTGGATGATCCTGGAGGCTTTTTCCACCTCAGGGTTTTGTGATTCTGTGACTGTGATCCTTTCCCTTCCCCTTCCCCTTCCCCTTTCCCTTTCCCTTTCCCTTCCCTTCCCTTTTTTCACAAATTTAAGCCATGAATTCCATCTCTTTAGCTCAGAGCTGGGTCTCTGCAGTCATGTGAAGGCAGGAGGAGCCCTTGGTTTGTGATTTTCAGGAGCAGAGCCTTGGCCATTCCCACTGGGATCCCTGCCAGCCAGGGCACATGCTCACCCCACAGCCCTGTCCTTCTGCTCAGATATTGATTAGCAGAAGAAGCTCATCACGAAATTGCCGAATTTAATTTTGATCAGTTTTGTCTTCCCCCAAGGAAAATTCACACTCATCTTTTTTTTTCCCCTGTACAGGCAGTGTTTGAGTTCTCACGTTCTGGATTTTACTAGTGACCATCTGGTATTTTGTAGACACTTCACTGGTGCTGGATATTGATTTCTCTAACGACTCCTCAGCAACCTGGCTGTAATTATTTGCATTTTTTACTGTTTTTAAAGTAGATTAGATGTTATTTTGATGTTGGCTCTAGTGATTCGCTTTTTCCTCCGCAGCAAAACCAAACCATGCCTCAAACAAAACAACTGCGCTCTTCACTTCCATTTTTTCCCCAAGAAACTTCAAAATTTGCCACGTCCTTGCCCTGCCACGGAGACTGTGGCTTGGTTTGTTGTGCTGAGCAGGCACCTGCCATGTTTTATGGAGAGCTGTGGCTTCCAGGAGCTTTCTCAGCTCCCCTGGCAGGTGAGGGTGTGCAGGGAGCCCCAGGGGTCACACCCCACAGGTGACAATGTCCCCCTGGCACTGGGGCCAGGCTGCAGCTGCCCAGGGAGCCCTCGGGGCAATTCTCCAGCCCCACCTGGAGCTGGGAAGGGCAGGAGCAGGACAAGGACTTGGCCAGGTGGGACTTCCCTATTTCTGGTGGGGCTTTTGCAAATATTTCCTGGAGCCTGAGGTTGGTCCCCAGATGAGGCTTTTTGGCTGCTTTGGGCTCATGAAGCCTCTCCCAGGCTGTTCCGGGCTACAAAGCTCATGGAGGTGCTCGGGGGCACAGGCTGAGACACAGGCACCAAAATGGGGTCTGGAGCTGCTGGAGCAAAGCTGAGGAGGCCACGGAGCTGCTCCAGGGCTGGGAGAGCTGGGGGGCTCAGCTGGACAGGAGAAGCTCCAGGGAGAGCTCAGAGCCCCTGGCAGGGCCTGAAGGGGATCCAGGAGAGCTGGAGAGGGACTGGGGACAAGGGAGGCAGGGACAGGACCCAGGGAATGGCTTTGAAGTGACAATGGGTGGGTTTAGATGGGATTTGGGCAGGAATTGTTCCCTGGGAGAGTGGGGAGGAGCTGGGCTGGAATTCCCAGAGCAGCTGTGGCTGCCCCTGGATCCCTGGCAGTGCCCAAGGGATGTTGGACATTGGGGCTGGAGCACCTGGGACAGGGGAAGGTGTCCCTGCCATGGCTGGAATGATCTCTAAGGTCCCTTCAACCCAAACCATTCCATGATTCCATGATAGGGGAAGCCCTGCTCAGTGTCCTGCTGAGATGTGGAACAGCCTCCAGGGCCTGTTTGTGTCTCCCAACAGGAGAAATAATCCCAAGAACCTCTTGGAAAACCTCTATTTTTGACAAAACTTCCTCCTGCATCCTGTTCAAGTATTTATAGCAGTTCTGTTTTCTCATCCCTACATCAATATTGAAGTTTAATGTCAATATTAGTATGAAGTGTCTGTGAGGGTTTGGAAAATAGGAATCAGAGCGATCAAATATTTTATTTATGTGCAGTAAATTTTTAAAGTCTCCCCTGTGTTTTGATCGAAAATGCATATTACTGAACAATTTAGTTCCCAAAGCCTGTCTCTGATGTAAGATGTATTTGGGATCTGCCATGGGCTGATTGAAATCTGGGAAAAGTCAACGTTGCCCTCACCTGCACCCCGGGCAGTGCAGCTGAAATGTCTCTGCTGTTCTGGAGTTCCTGTGTTAAAAGGAACAATCATCCCAAACCCTGGGCATGGCTGAGCAATGAATCGTGGAGAAATGGGAAGATATTCCCTGATCCTTTAAAACTCCCCCTGGCACGGCCCTGGGGCTCCTGCTGCTGCTCCAGGAGCTGCTCTCAGCAGCTTCTCAGCTTTTTCCTGGAAATTCTCTTGTTTCTGCTCTTGGGAACACAGAGCAAATCCCTGCAAAGAATGATGATAATAATAGTAACAAAAATAATAGTAGTAATAACAATAACAATAATAATAATAATAATAATAATAATAATAATAATAATAATGAACCCCAATAATAATAACAACAATAAAAATTCATGATAATTAATAACTCCTAGGTTCTTATCTCTAAGGCAACATTTTCACTCTTTTTCCTTAGAAACAAAATGTGCTAAGTAAGAATCGTAATAAAGTGAAAATGAAAAAAAACCCCACCACCCTTTAGAGACAAATTTGCTCATTCTTTGTAATTTTTTTTCAATTAATGGCAAACAAACATGAGTGTCCTTAATTACCCTTAATTCCTAATTAATGTCAAATAGCATTCCCTTCACCTCCAGGTGATGGCTCACACTGTTGAGGCTTGGATGCTTTGCTGGTCACCTTTTACACAAATAATCCCTTTAAATTATCACAATAGTTACTGTCAAATCCTAAGAAGTGGCAGATTCCTACCATTTTTTTCAATTTCAGAGTATTTAGGGGTGCTTTCTGTTCATTTCATTTTGAAACTGGAGTTTCTGGCAGTGCAGAATGACAGAGACGTGCAGCTGCTCCCTTTTCCATCCCTTCTCCCACATTCCATTTCATGCCTGCAGAAACTGAGCCAGAGTCCAGGACAGCTCCAGCCAGTTTTGCCAGCGTTCTCTTTGTGGGTCTGGCAGTGGCCACTTGGTTCTCCCTGAAAATCTGCTTTGTGTAGAGCAGCCTAAATTATTGTTTTGGTTTAATACGCACATTTACGTATATAATTCTGGAACCCTAGAATCCTGGGATGGTTTGGGTGGGAAGGGACCTTAAATCCCACCCAGAGCCACTCCTGCCATGGCAGGGACACCTCCCACTGTCCCAGGTGTTCCAGCCCCAGTGTCCAACCAGGGATCCAGGGGCAGCCCCAGCTGCTCTGGGAATTCCATCCCGGCTCCTTCCCACCCTCCCAGGGCCCCATTCCTTCCCAAATCCCAAATCCCAAATCCCATCCAGCCCTGCTCTGCCTGCCCAAGTGTGGCCAGCTATGAGGTTTTCCTTGAATCACCCATACCTGGGTGAAGATCCTGTTCTTAATTTAAATTTAAAGGAGAAAATCTTTTCACGGCAGAAGAAAATTACGACTTGGATCCCTTCAGGAAGAGAAAAGCTGGAAGGTGAATACCAAGCGTCTCCATCCCAGGATGGAGCTCATGTCTTGCTTTCAAGATCTTTTTTTTGTTTGTTTGTTCCATCCAGGATAAAACATGTTGTCATTGGGAAAGAAATAAGCTGGTAATGGGTTTTTCCTGGGCAGGCAGACGGGAATTTCCAGCCCTGCATCCCAGGTGGCAGCAGGGTCACCTTGCACTGACTGTGCTCGTGTCCCTTCTGCTGCTCAGCAGAAGCAGCTGTAACTAAAGAAAACCTCCCAGCCAGTGTTTCTTTCACCATTTTTATGGGAAAGGTTGGAAATATTGCCTGGAACCACCCCTCTGCACCAGCCCTGCGCTGTCCCACTCACATCCCAGGACAGTCCAAGGCTCTCACTTTGGGTCCCGGTTTGAAGGGTCACCAGAGAGTTGCCTTTAGCCTGGCTAATCTTCCATCCTGGCCACAATTTGGGCCAGGAACTTCCTTTGAAAGTTTGATAACAAAAGTATTTCTCCCCCTTGGGTTGTGATCCAGGTAAGAAAACTCCATTTTTGAGGCTGTAGGTTAAGAACCTGGACTTGCTTACCAACCCTGAGTTCTCAGGAACGCCACCTCCTCTTTATTTTATATTTTTTTCAGCTGAGCCATGACTTTTGCGGCAAGGAAACGTCACTCCTGGTTTATTCCTTCCCTCAGATAACTCCAAAGCACACAGATAAGCTCTGACCCTACTGCTGGTGCCCTTTTCTGCCAAGGTTTTTGGCTGGCACGGGGAGCAGCCGTTTGTGATTAATCAAAGTGTTCATTAGAGCCGTTTATTTTCCACGGGAGCACCACAGAGGTGGTGATTGGAGGTGGTGGCAGTGACATTGCCTGAGCAGGATCCCTGTCCAAGGGCTGCAGCGTAATTATGGGACTGTTCTCATTTGCATACTGCCAGGATGCTGCCAGTAAATATTAATGCCTTACTTTTTGTTCATTGAGCCTGTGTTTTTGAAAGATGCCTAAAAACAAAAAGATCATATCTGTATGTTGTTTTTTAATTTATTTTCACCTTTTTGTCTCCTTTGGAGACCCCTGGTGTATCAGCACTTTGTTTACCACAAATTAAACCTTAGCTGATTGTTTACCAGACTGAAGACCCTTGTGCATTACTCCAGCACTTTCCCTTTTTTTAATAATCACAACCTGGGATTCATTTGCAAGAGGCCCTAATCTGCATGAGAATTATACAATTAACTTTTGATTAACCGCCTAGTTCTTTTGGAAACCGCAGTGTATAGGATACTCTGCATTTAAATAATTTTCCTTAAATTGGGAGCAGGCCTTTCATTAAAGCGGCGACTTTGACTAAACAACAACATTTGGAGATAATCAGGGTCAAGACAATAGGCAAGGCTGCAAGGCTAGAATGTCATCTTTAAATATAACAGCTGAGATAAAGGCACCCAGATTGCGCCTTATCGAAACACAAAAAATCAAAGCTCTCTCTTGTCTGTGGCAAAATACCAGGCCCTGGTGTTTAGGGCGCCCATTGTTTGGGCCTAGAAGTGTTGCAGGATTTGCATTCAGAGAGCCGGGTCTGACACACATTACATCACGTAGGGTACTTATCTCGGAGTCTGACAATAATTATCAGGGAGAATATACTCAGAATGACTTTTTTGTGATTTTTATGCATCCCCAACACAAGGAAAGGGAGATAACGGCATTATGAAAAAGGGGAGAGTCTCCAAAGGCTCTCCCTGGAGCTGCGTTCTTCGATTAAATTTGCTGTGCCACTCTGGTGTGCTGAACAAGTGGAAAGAAAGACTATGAGGCTTTTATAGAGGGTAATAATAGTCCTGAACACAGCCCTTACCAAAAGATAAGATCCATTGTCAAAACAAACAAAAGGAGCGGTATTAAACACCACTTGAAGAATATCTATGAGCAAAGTTTGAAATCCTTGCTTCTTTTTCATACCTTGAACCTGGCTCTGTGGCGTGGCCATCTTCTAACCAGGCACCTTTGCCAGCCCAGAGGCTTCCAGTGAGGCTTTTCCCTCTGATCTGCTCCAAGGGGGTTTGTGGTGGGATCTACCCCTGGTTCCAGGGAAGCCAGGGAAGAGATTCAAACCATCCCAGCCCAAGTTTGGTGTCTTTCCTATGGGGTTTTTTTGGATCTATTTGTTGCCACAAGAGTATTTTGTTCTTGCAGTGCCTTTGCTGAGGATGCTGTGATAGTTTAATGCTCATTTTTCACAGGATGATTGTGGCCATGCATCAAACTCATCTCCAGCTCAGCACAGGACAGCTGAGGGTGATGGACACCTCAATAGGTTTGCAAGAGCCTGGAGTGCCATGAAAAGGGGGAATGGCTCCCACTGCCAGAGGTCAGATGGGAAATTGGGCAGGAATTGTTCCGTGGGAGGATGGGCAGGGATTGGGATGGAATTTCCAGAGCAGCTGTGGCTGCCCCTGGATCCCTGGCAGTGCCCAAGCCCAAGGTGGAGAGAACTTTGAGCAGCTTGGGACAGTGGAAGGTGTGGAACTGCATGAGCTTTAAGTTCTCTTCCAGCCCCAGCCAGTCTGGGATTCTGCAGTTCTAGAAAATCCACCAGAGAACAGCTGAGGCGTTTCTCAACATCCTCTGCCAACACCTTCATAAAGGCACAGGAGAACTTTTCCTGGGACTGTGCCCTGTGCATCCAGGACACCCCAGGCTTCCAGGAGAAGTGTGAGTGCACAAACTGTGAGCACCTGCAGCAGGAGCAGCTCGGCCAGCGCCGTCCCTGCAGCTGCTGGAGCAGGTTTGAGCTCAGCTTTTCCTTTTGCTGCCTCCCAGCTGCTCCACAGGGCTCTCCAAGAGAACTCCTGGAGCTGAATCACAGCTCGGACCTGGGGGCTGCTCAGCTCCTTTTGGGGAGTAGCCAGTGAGGAAGGGCTGGAGAGGAGGAGGAGGGAGTGGAGGAACGTGCAGGAGCCCAGGGAAGGGAATGTTTCATTTGGCATCTCAGAAAAGTTCAGAAGTTCAACCCTGACAAAGCTTTGGTGCTTCAGATCAGTATCTTTAGAAAGGTGTGACCCTTTCAAATCTTTGTTTCAACCTTCTCCTTTCCCTAAGCTTTTATTGCTTCCAGGGGACCCCATTCTTCTCCTAAATTGAATCCAAGTCTTGCTTCTGTTCCCTTCCTGCTTGTTTTGCCCATTTCCCCCCATTTTCCCACTGCACCTTTTTGTTACTGCATTGTTGAGTCACTGGTGGTATTCAATCCTTTATTAGAATGTTCTCCATGCCAATGCCAGAGCGTGTCTCATTATGCACAAGCAGTCCCAAGCACTCAGGAACCGAGGTGAGGCCCCCAGATCATGTCTAAAAATTAAGATTCTTAAAAGAAAAATGCAATTTGCAGCCCTGTATTTGGCTGCTGCCTTTTTTTTTTTAAAGTGTAAGGTGGCTTTTTAGGGTCTTTTTTTGGCTTAATCTTATAGGTACTTAAGAAAAAAAAACAGGAGAAGGGAAGGAATGTGAGAAGTACAAAAGCTCAGCTTTGTGAGTAATGTGAAGTATCACGGGGCTTGTGATTAAATCTGTATATAACATTTGAATGGAGCAGGAGGAGATACTTTATTTCCTGAGTAAATCAAAGTGCTCTGATATGAAATAAACTGCAAGAGTGTATTTATGGGCTCTAGGGCCTCACACCCACTCCAGGGCTCAGCAGCAGCCCCAAAGTCCAGGGGTTCCTGTGGTTTGGGGTGTGGGGTGGGTGGTGATGAGGGACCTGTCAGTGCCTCCCAAGCTGTTTGCTCAGCTGATCTCACAGGATTTGTGAGTGATGCCACAGCTTTAGTTTCATGGAGAGATGATAGACAGGCCTTCCACTGACTTGCAATTTCTATCGTTATTTATTTTCATTTTCATATTTATTTATATTTTATTATTTTTATTTTGCTTTTATTTTTTATTTTTATTATCATAATATAATTTCGCTATTATTATTATTAATAATAATAATAACAATAATAATAGTTATTTTTGTTGTTGTTATAGTTGTTGCTGTTAAAGGAGAAGCCACTGCCTGAGCGTTCTCACACAAATTAAGGATTCACCATCCCTGGAAGTGTTCAAAACACCCCTGGGTGTGGCACTCAAGGACGTCTTTGAGCAGTAAACACCTGACACTTCAGTGGGGACAGGGAGAGACTCAAGTCTCTGCCCCCAAATGAACACCCCGTGACAGGGCCAGGCTGTGCTCTTCTGGAAAGAATATTTCCCTTCCTTCGTGCTACCAACCTGGCTGGGATCCCAGGTCAGGGTGATTGCTCAGCTCTGCTCCTGATTTCCAGCTGTGTTTCCTGGGAAGAGCTCCTTTCTTTTCCTGCCAGCACCCAGGGTCACCCAGACTTCTCGGAGAATTTGCATCCAACGACATCGACCAGCTCAGGCTTTTATTTGGCTCATCTACCTTAAATACCTTTGCAGGGCTGAAGTAACCCCTGCAAAGCTGCCAGTGGTGATTTCATGGGTATCACAGACTTTGAACCTTCTTTAAACCCAAGCCCAGCTTCAGCTGATGCTCCTCAAGACCTGGCAGTCAGCAGCAGATGCTTTTCTCCAGACACTGCCTTCCTTTGCTCCAGGACTTCAATTAAAAAGAAAAGAGTAAAAACCAGCATCTTGGAGAGATAAAAAGAGATAAAAAGAGATGCTCACTTATTTCCTGACAGACTGGAGAGGCCTTTGGAGGATGCTGAAAGCACCTACAGCCGGAAGGGCTGTGGGAGGTGCAGCAGGACAGCCCGGCTGCAAAGGAGCCCCTCCACCTCACACAGCCTGGCGGGCCAAGTCAGGAATTATCATCTTTAAAAATCTGTTGTAGCAAGCAGGAAGGGGAGCAGAAAACCTTAGAGAGCCCAGAGTAGCTGTGATTTACAAGCAAATCCATTGAAATGGGAGTTTTCCCAGCAATTTCTGCTCTGTGCCCTGCGCTAATAACCGGGAATGTCCTGGAGTGTCCTTTCCTAGGGTGGGAAGAGCCATGTTCTGGTCTCACACTGTCTGATATTCCTCCTCCTGCTCCTGGCTGATTTATGAGCTTTCCTTTTCCCTGCCTGTGCCTGACAACAGCACCTGGGCAGGGAGCAGGGAAGAACAAGGCTCCTGCTGGGCTCCTGAGCAGCAGGAACAGATGCTCCAGCGATGGATGTGAGGCTGAGCTGCCCACTGAGCTCCTGATGCTGCTCCCAGCAAACCAGGCAGGTCATGGGGGACAGAATTCCCATAAATTTGGGGAATTTGGCAGCCTGGATTAGGTCCCTGTTGCTGGGGGGGGGTGTAAATTTGCAGTTTTATTCTCGCCCATAACACAATGTGAGGTTTATTTCCCCTGCCACACCTTCCTGGGGCTGGGAAAGCAGGAGAGGGATGCACCTGGGAATTCGGAATGCCTTGCCTGCCTGAAAGTCCAAACCTAATGTGTAAACTTACATATTTCATCTTATAAACCATCCATTGGCATCCTCTCCTAATTAGGGACTTTAAAAAAGCTTATCTTGCTAATACTTGTAATATTTTACCCAATACTTCTCTGTTTGGTTTTTATTTTTTTTTTCCCCTCAGAAAATTTGCAGAAAATCTTGGAGATCCGTGGTTTAATCTAAACATACTTAAATTGGAACTTCCACAAGATTTTCTGCTCTTTACCCTGAGTGAATAACCAGGAACAGGGGAGCTGTGTGTGGGAGGAGGGTAAAAGGACTTATTTCCAGATTTGGGAATTAGCACATCCAGGAAGAAGTTCCTATTGACACAACGTTTTTTTATTGATAAAAACCAAAGTTTCATGGCTACATTTACAAATAACAGCGCAGACACTCGTTATCTTCATATCTCTGTCAGCCAAGTCACTGTTAATTGGCTGAAATATTAAAGATGGGTTGTCATCACCTGTGACCACCTCATTTATAGCCCTGGATGACAGGAAAATGAGAGTATTGACAGGGCTGACAGTGAATTTGGGAAGAAGGGAGGCTTAAGAGGAAAGAGCAAGTCTCCAATTTTGGTCACTTTAAATTAGAATTTGCAGGAAGAGGTGCCAACAGAGAGAGAGAAAGGCAAGGCTGAATGAAAGGAGACAAATTGGGAGCAGGGAGGTGGATCTGAGAGTCATTTGTGTCAAAATAGACATTAAATATCTGTGTGGATAAGCTGCCCCACCTTCACTGTCAGGAGAAGCAGGAGGTATTTTATGGAATATTCTGGAGAAGAAGGTGAAGAGGATGAAAGAGGAAAATAAAACTGAAGGGGAAGAGAAACAGGTGCAGGAATCTCCAGAGCAGCTCATGGATCCTGGGGTTTAGTCAAAGGATGAGTAAAGGCTGCTGGAATTAGGTTGAAATTTAGATGAAGAAGGACAGAACTGGAGAACTGCCCTTGATTCCCCTGAGGAAGGAGTTTTCTCAGTGCTGAATCTCAGGATTCTCCTGACCTGAGCCATTCTGGGCACTATTTCAGATTAACCTCCCAGGCAAATCGTGCTCCTGTGGGAATGGAAGCTTCCAGCTCTTGCTCTGGGTGGATTATTCAACCTCAGCCACCCCTTGCAACCTCAGTTATTGCATGGCTCTCATAAATACCAAAAATATCATGCATGGGGAGGGTATTTGAGTACCCAGCAGCTTCTGAGCCATTCTCCTACTGAATTCTGTTAATTGATTTCCTTGTACGTTTTGTTTTGTTTTGTTTTGTTTTCAAGGCAAACTCTCAGAGCAGAGATGTGATACCTGTGTTGTACCAAAGATGGGTTCAGGACAAACACTTCAGTGTCCTGTCCAAAGTGAATCTGTGTGGCAGAAAGGTGAGGGGTGAGGAATTGTCACTGCAGCTGTGCAGGTAGGGAGCAGGCAGGAGGCCGGGAGCAGCTCACGGTCACACCAGGGGCTGGGGCAGAGCTGCAAGCAGAACCCAGGCTCCTTCCCCAGTCAATGCACTCAGAGCAGCAGTGACCACCCCAGCTCCCTGCAGCACTGTGGGAACCCAGGGTGTCCCTGTGCCAGTCCTGGGGGATCTGAGCCCAGCCCAGGGGGGTTTGAAGCCCTGGCAGGGGGGTCAGAGACCCTGGCATGCAGCCAGAGATCCTTGTGCCTTTGAGTTTGAGCCATGGAACAAATTCCCAGCACTGTGTGAAGAAGGAAAAGTCACAAAAGTGTAGATTTAGGATTCTTATTCCAGTGAGCTGGGAGGCAAGATGGAGGGAACTGGGCCTTGTCCTTCCTCCTTCCTTCTTCTTCTCAGGTGACGGTGGCACTTTGGCATTGGTGCAAGGTGAAGGGACACAGTCTGACACAGGTGACAGCTATTGGAAAGTAACTATAAATAAAGTATCTGTAGTTTATAGTATAAAAGAGAGCACCAGCCCTGGGGGAGGGCAGAGTGCCTTGGTCTGCTCTGCTGAACAGAGCTTTGCAGTCCAGGCTGAAAATGTTTTCTGATAACCAACAATAAACAACCTTGAGAGCAAGAGCCAAAGACCTCAAACTCGTTCTTGGACAGCTGGGTTGGAGAGCAGAGACTTTTTACACATCTTGGGGTCATCTTGAGCACAGGAGACTCTGAGACAGCATCACCTCAGTGAGGATCCCACTCGCTAAAAACCCGCTGGGATTAATCAGTGCTGCTGGAAACAGCACTGCAGGCACAACGCTCCCCTGCCACAATTACTGCTCCATTCTCCCTCAGCTTTAGGGGGATGATTAAAGGCACTGGTGGCATCAGGAAGATGCTCCTTAGGAAGAGCTGAGGTGGGGTCGAGCCTTATTTTCTCCTCTCTCACCTTTAAACTGTCTTGGGCAGCCCTGGGAAAGGCAGGGAGCAGTGATGGATTTCTGATTGCTGCCTTTTAGCTTGGCAAAACAACCCCTAAAGCCAATTTGGAGCTGTTACAGGACCTGTGCCAGAGCCACTGAACAACAGCAGATATGAACATGAATCATTCCAGAGCATCTGCTTTGCTCTGCTCCCACTCTGGAAGGAGAGAAAAGCAAATGGGTCGACAGATTTGGTGCTGAGCAGAAGTTATTGGTGAGTGGCTGAATTCACAGCTCTTGTTTCTTTTGGCTTCGTCTTGTTTTTGACCTCCTGAATCAGAAGAGCCTCATCTCTGGCTGGCACTGAGTGAGAAGTCTCCAATTACACCCCAGAAATGTTAGAGGAGAGCTCCTCATGCATTATCACATTGTTTTTGCTATCAGCTCGAGGAAATGGACACTTGATTCATCTTCTCCCATCTATTGATTCAATCCTCCTTTTCATTCAGCACTGGAGCAGGCTGTTAGCCTCCATTCACACTGCACTAAGATAGCAGACCCTGATAGCTGCTCTCCTGCTCCCTCATGGAGCAGGGATAAACCAGTTTTGTTTCTGTGAGTGAGGAGCCATGGACAGCACTCGCTGCCCTCACTCCTGCACATCTCCTCGGCTCTGCCCCAGCTGGGCTGTCTGGAAGCTGCTCCGAGGGGCAGCCTTGGGCAGTGCCTTTTGCCCTGGGCTGAGACCCAGCCCTTTGCCTGCAGCTTCCACCAAGTGCATCAAGGCTTGAGGAGAGCAAACTCCATCTGTGCCCTCAGCATCCAGCAGCTTTTTGTGTTTCTCAGCCTGCAAACCCCAGTGAGGTTTGTGCTGCCTGGGTGCCTCCGTCTGCATCCACCAGGGATCCCCCAGGTTGTCCTTCAGCCACATGCAGGCTCCAGCCCAGCTCGCTGTGTGCACAGACCATCCCCACTGATCTGAGGGCTGAGAACTGCTAAATATTTATATTTATATGTATATGTATATTTATATTTATATTTATATTTATATT